>CM062290.1:176037019-176352019 GCA_031216915.1 Pictodentalium vernedei
GACGTCGAGACCTGCGGAGGCGCGGTCTTTCGCTGCTTCGCCGATGGCAGCTCCGCATCAGATGGCTCCCGCATACTTTTCCTATGCGAACGTCCGGAGTCCATCGGTCTCGAATCCCTGGCTGCCGGATGGTGTGACCTGGTCGCCGAAGAATCCTTCATCGGCGAAGCTGGCAAAATATCGGAGGTCACGCAGCCAAGGTGCGGTCGTGTGCACCGACGAGAAGAGGAAGCCTTAACAGTCTCTGCGGACTGCTTATACAACGGAGCGTCCCGAGCGACGGACGTATGCTCCGCTAAAGACACATTTTGTACCACAACATCTGGTCCCAGATGTTGTTGTACGAGAGAGGGGCCTCTCTCGCTCGCAGCCCGGCTGGACCTGGACGAGCTAGGAACCGGACTAAAAGGCTTCCTCCGTTCTCGTTTACTATCCGCCGTCACTGGGTGTGCATCTATTATGTTTATAGTGCTCGCATCACCCAAAATTTCCTCTTGGACCGCATCGGACGAACCCGGCTGCCGAACCATTCGGTGAATGGACGCTACACCGGGCGAGCTAGCGGACGACATTTGTCTAATCTCCATGAGCACTTTTGCCGCTAGCTCTGAATTCATTTGTGACGACGGACGCACACTTGAAGATAACATGGAAACATCACCCTGTTCTGGTTCCTCTGAAATAGAAACTGAGAGAGTAGAGTGACCTTGTGGAGAAAGAGCCGGCATCGCTCTTTCTTCAGAAACAACATATCGTGACACACGTTTCCAATGTTTCTCATCCCAATGTTCACATATAGGACAGGGATTAATGCGAGAACACTGACTACAATTAATACAATGATCATGAAAGTCATAGGAAGATTTCTTCCTATTACAATTTGAACAATGTCCCTTCATTGTGAAAGAACAACAATAAGTCCTAGTTACTCGCAAAAACCCCTGACACAAAGATACATAATAACATGATCCATTAATAAATGAAAAAACAATTGCAAAACAAAATAATTTTGAAAAAATATTTTTTCAGAGAAGCCCAAGTTGCTGAAAAGTAACGTTGAGCCCCGATGGATCCGATGGCAAAGTGTGGTCAAAAATTTTAAATTTATATAAAATAATTAATGAGACACTTTCGGATAATATAAATGTATCTTATAATGAGATAAACTACCACAAAGGCAAACAGCCTCCCTCAAAAAAGGCTGTTGCCAATGAAAACAAACAGTGTAAACACACTAGAAAACATGACTGCAGGCACTGAAAAAACTGGCCCGGAATCAGTCATCAATTACACTCTATCTGATGCAAAACAGAGACTCCCAGGGGAGAATCTGTAGAACATCAGATGGAAGATGCAGAACACAAACGTTATACACCCATGGGTGAAAACGTAACTATGGGGAAAATAACAGAAAACATTCTGTAACCAAGCAACTCTCCCAGGAAATTTTAGAAATAAAACTTCTCAAAAATATGCCAAAAGCATGGGAGAATTGCAAGGGGGGACTTTAGAAGGCTAGGGGAGAGGAAACACTGAATAAGCAGTGCAACAATTAGCAAGAATGACAACAAGAGGCCCATGCCTCGAAAATAGGCAACTTAACATAATTTCAACAAAAAAATTTTAAGTACAGCCCTGATTATTTTTTGCCACTTCTTTTTCCTCTCCTCCTTCTATCCTCCTTAGAATCACATTTTCTCCAAAAATTACGTGTCTGGCATCCTTTAAACTGAGATTTACAAGCACAAAGATCAGTGAGATGTTGACTGATGAAGGGCCAAACAGAGAATGATAATTGGCGCCAATTTCGGGACGACTGCGTCACTGCGCATGCGCAGTAGAGGCGAACTATGGAGGTCCTTTAGGACATGATTTCTTTTTGTTTTGGATGCAAATTTTGGGGATTGGGGGGCAAAATTTGTGTTTGGCCCTGGTTTTGTTGGAGTTAGCACCAGCTAAGTCTGGGTCATTGGTACAGTATAAAAATATACAATTTTGATTGGCTGTTCTATTGTGGAACACTTATTACTTTCTGCACTATGGCTATTTCATAACTGCAATACATGTATAAAGTCAAGTGTATCCAGCCAGTGTTTTAGTCACATTTTTCCCTGAAAAATGATCCCCAAATTAAGGGTGGATCTTATACATCGGTAGGATAAACTATCCAAATTTTTGGTGAAAAACTAGGGCCATGTTCTGGGCATCTGAATTCGTAATCAGTTGACAACAGTTATATTTTGCACAATTAACAACTGAATAAAAGTTACTGTACTTGCTGCCTTGTGTTCAGCTGAAACCAATATCCTAAACAGAGCATTTTTTCACAAACATGCACAGCGCTATTTCATTTTGATTTAAAATCACAATACACAGACAGCTCAGACATGAGGGAAAACAATTAAGTGACATAACTTTTTCTTCGAAAAAAATCCCACAATTTGTATCGTGTTTATTTTCCTTTGTACATGAATATTAATTAATACAGTCGTTTATAGTGTGGATGCTTTGCACCCTGCATTTTCCTCTTCATTGTTTTCTTATGATCTAGTGTATGCTTTTAAGTGTTGATAAATATGCCCAGTGGTATGTATGTGTTAGTAAGTAATGTTCACATAAGCAGCCATTATTAATGTCTGAATGGATTATTATTGTGCAGACTTCCCTGTCCTTTGTTTCTGTTTCTGCACCGTGTATGCACATCCCCCCCCCCCTCCCCCCCCCCCCCCCCCCCCCCAAAAAAAAAAAAGACCAGCCATGCTGTAACAGAATTTGGGCCAAAATAAATAGCAATAACAAATGGGCGATCTTGCTTTGGTGAGTTCATGCATTAGTGTTTGCTATTTATTTTGGCAAGAATTCTGTTATGATGTTGACAGCCTGTCATCCTATTGATGTATGGTTGCAATTCACCGCACTTGTGTCGAGTTACTCCCAAATAAGTGTCAAGTCTGACAGGCAAAACATTTTGGGTTACCAATTTAATTTATGTTATAATATTTTGTCGTAATCTGTAGTTTGGTCACATATTTTACAATTGATGTAACAAAAACAGTCGTTCAAGAGTTATTTTCAGGCCAGTACAAGACTATAAGTTGTGTTCCTTGTTTGAACAATTAGGCTTCAATGATGTCAGTCATGAAAGTTTGTACCCTGTCATGGATGCAAGTTCAATAAGGCTTTATGACGAAAATTCATTAACAACGTATGAAACATACCTTTTGATACAGAATTTGTTCTTTTACTTTTAATGTAAATTGAACTGTGTGAATTGGATAAATTCACTCCGATTTCGGACATTTCATCTGATAATCTTTCAGTCTGACAAAAAAAGAAAATTAAAAACGATGAAAAAGATTAAGAGTCAGAAACCTGAAAGAACCGTGTTGATATGAAAAGGTGAAAACAAACAAGAATAACTGTGACTGCCTGGGCCATGGTCTATAATACTGGAATGAAAAGTTTTGTGTTGAACTTGGCGCACACTGTAGTCCATAAGGTTCCAAATTTAATAAAATACATCCGAACACAGCAGCCAAAAGCTGTATTGACCATATTTCCATATGGTCAAAACGTCCACTAATATGTTGGAACTTTCTCAACAGAACCATACACATTTGGATGTCACTTAAATTGGCATACAGTACAAGTCAAAATAAAGTTGTAGGATAACCACTACAAACTACTTATTTTCTCTTCATACACTGATAAGACCAGAAAATGATGTCAGAGTCGGGTCTTATCAGTGCACAAGCAGCAGTATACTTAGTTTATTGCAGTTATGTTACAACTTATATTGACTTGTACTGTAATGTGCAAGTTCTTTCGCAACGATATCTGAATGGTTTTATAGGAAATAGAGATAAAATTTTTACCCCATGAGTGGAATTTAGTTTATTAAAAAAAAAAAAACTTTCTTGGATAATGGGTTAACTGATATAGATTAACCTTTTAAACAATGAAACCCTGCACACAGGAATTGTCAATGATGAAAGTGTGTAAGCAGACAACAACTTTGTCAGCCAAGCATTTTGGAATTATAGCTCCCGACGGACAAAAAGTCTGTGAGTGAATTAAGTTTTCCCATTCCTGTAACCTTGACCTTTGTCACTTGAACTTGGTGTTGCTGTGCAGAAGACCTGCCATGGGTTTTTGGCCTTGTGTAAAATTTCATGGAAATCCACCATAGCATTCTAGAGTTATGGCCTCGGATGGACAAATATAGTCAGACAGATGGACAGAAAGACTGATGGATGAATGGACAGACGGAGGGATAACATGGATATAAGATGCCACCCTATCACCTATACTGCTCTGACCAAAATAATGATCATGTGCAATTTATTTGCATAAAAATGCCGATAGGATCACCGATCCAATGTCGAGTTGTGACAGCACCAAAGTGGGTTTAATCATTATCAACTTAACATCCGGAAACTGATTGTTTACAATTTACTATGTGATGGGTCACTGTGACCTTGACCTTTGACCTAGTGATTCCGAAATAAATAGGGCTCTTTCTTGCACCAATGCCAACCTACCTATGAAGTTTCATGAACGTAGGTGGAACCATTGTCAAATTATCATCTGGAAAGCAACTGATTACGATTTATTATGTTCAAGGTCACTGAGACCCTGGCCTTTCACCTAGTGAATCCAAAATAAATAGGGGTCTTCCACTCACCTAGGCCAACCTACCTATGAAGTTTCATGAACGTGGGTCAAACCATTATCAAGTTATCATCTGGAAACCAATTGTTTATGATTTACTATGTTGAAGGTCACTGTGACCTTGACCTTTCACCTAGCAAGTCCAAAATACATAGGGTTCTTTCTCTCACTGATGCCAACCTACCTATGAAGTTTCATGAACGTGGGTCGAAACATTATCAAGTTATCATCCGGAAACCAATTGTTTACGATTTACTATGTTGAAAGTCACTGTGACCTTGACCTTTCACCTAGCGAGTCCAAAATAAACAGGGGGATTCTTCCTCTCACTGATGCCAACCTAACTATGAAGTTTCATGGATATGGGTCGAACCATTATCAAGTTATCATCTGGACACCAATTGTTTTGATTTACTATGTTCAGGGCCACTGTGATCTTTATCTTTGACCTAGTGAGTCTAAAATAAATAGGGTTCTTCCTCTCACGAAGGCCAACCTACATACGAAGTTTCATGAATGTGGGTTGAACCGTAGTCAAGTTATCATCTGGAAACCAACTGTTTACAATTTACTATGTTCAAGGTCACTGTGACCTTTGACCAAGCAAGTCCAAAATTAATAGGGTTCTTCCTCTCACCGATACCAACCTACCTATGAAGTTTCATGAACATGGGTTGAACCATTATCAATTTATTATCCGGAAACCAATTGTTTATGAAACCGCATGCCCGCCTCTCAGCCATTCATCAAACTAAAAGTCGAGTTTGACTTTGTCACAACTTGACTAAAAACCTATGTATGGAAGCTGAACCATATTTTCTAAGATTTCTTCAACGAGAACCATTTTTGTTTCTTACCGTACAGACCCGTTAGTTAGCCCACTTCCGTGGACAGGCCCACTCCCCAACTTTCTGAAAAACGTATTTAATTGGAAGACACCCCAAAATAAGCCCCACCACAGATTTTCCAACATTATTTTTCAGGTACATATGTGTAACATGACCGGTAAGCTACACCAACAACAGGGATTTCCCAAGTTACCAATCAAAATAAAATGCTACTGATGTTGTTGATATTTTCATTTTATTAATTTACCACAATAACATTGTGCCTTAAATAACATTTTATAATCATTTTGATGTATTGCTTTATTTTTTCATTGCAGTTGAATTAAAATTCCCCAAACATATTTTATGTTGTCAATTTTGTTTCTCCACTCTGTTCTAACCCTTTATATTTAAAATGAACGGGAAATTCCCAATTCATAATTAATTATTCCAGGTGGTATGGCCACCCAGGTATCGGGTTTTTATTTGTTGGAAAATGAGTTGTTTGGTTATCTAAAGCAGTCATATTGAAAAGGCACTTCAAAAAAGAAATATAACTTTGTACCTTCATTTTAATATCCACTTTGTCAAATATGAAATGAAAAGCTGTTTGAAAACAACACACATGTGAAGCCATTTTGGTATTAACTTTGGGGAGTCTCAATTCATCTTTCCATGCAATATTTGTAAAGTTCTGAAGTTTTTCATCATTGTGTGCCCACGAATTTGAGCAATCAAACTCTTCTAAAAGTGAGATTACATTGTTTTAGATGACCGGAAATGGTACTTTTAGACTGATAGAATTTTGATTCTTCCCCAAGAAATGGCCCCAACATTTTCTTCCTAATGGAAATCTTAATCAAATTCCTGCAAAGGTATCTTCTTGTAATGTTAACCCAGTTTTAGCATTACTTGTGTAAATTTCAGTCCGAGTCACTCTATTAAACGAGCACAACAGCTCATCTTCATTTTTGCAAAAAAAAAAACTAGAAAAACTGTGAGCACTGCTCACTGATACCACCCACTCCCACCAAGAAACATTTTACAACAGTAAAAGTGTGTTTAATGTAGAGAGCACAAACACTGACACTTCCCCACCACACCTCCACCCCAAAGCTTGAATTGACAACAGCCATTTTTGAATAAGGGGAACTGTAAATATGAAAATATCTGAAGAGAAAATGGGAGGTGCACATCTGCAATGTATGTAAAACAAGGTCTGAAAGTTTCAATGAAATCTGTTCAATAGTTAAGAGGAGTTGCAGATAGCAAATCTGTACAGAATGTCAACTGAATGTGACAAAGTTCATTTTTCAATATGGGAAACTGTAATGAAAGTGTCAATGACACTGTAGCTCAACTTGACAAACTTGAACTTGGTAAGTTATAAGTGAAATGGCAAAATTGAAGATCATTGGTATCAATGTTATTTGGTGAAATTTCAACATAACAGCATTGTGTGTGCACAACGTCAGGACACGAAATTTCACAAATTTAGCAAACCTATATTCCGTTCACCCCATTCTAACATGGTTAACCTATTGTTCGTTCGCCCGAAATTTTGTGGTTAACCTTTTGGTTAACCTAAAATTTAAAACACTATCGTGCGCAGAAATGTCAATGAAAAGCAGTGTCGAATCCAGGCATTGTCGGAGGACAACTGCAGGTCCTGTTTTGGACATAAATGTAATTTATTCATCAAAAAACTATCACATTTTAATGAATTTATCAATCTTCTCTAAAGATTCTTGTGTTTTGAGGGGGACGTGACAATGTTTGAACCCCAAACAAACCCATTGCCAGAGCCAGGTGCAATACTGGCAATGCAACTTGAACTTTTCAAAACATTGCAGGATCTGTTTCACAGAACTCATTAACAAATAAATTTCTATACTGTCGTGGTTACGAACGGAACAGAAAATTAGAACAACTAAAATGTGTGTTCAATAAAAACGTTAATCACTCGAATATATTCAATATATATTACATATTATATATAATTTGTTATGGTTTATATACCAACTTTATCAGTTCGGCGTAAAAAAAAAGTAAGAGTCAAAAGTTTGCTGAAAACTGCAAATTAGTTTTCTAAAAATACATGAGAAATGGCAAGAAGCAAATAATCTCCCCTTACAGTTAACATCCAGCTGAAAAAATCTACCAGTTTCGGAATGACATCTTAGAAAGCTGTTAGGGAAGATTGCTTCCAAAGAATAAATTCAGAAATTGGAGGATCCAATTGCCAATGAACACACAGTCACGTCAAATATGGAAATATGTTATTTTTCTCTTAATTCATTTCATTTCAGGGCAATAAAGTATTAAACTTCATTTCTTTCAGTTCCTTATATTATTTGTTTTAAATACACAATCTCGATTTGAACATCAATTTTTTATATCAAATAATTTGATATAAAAAATTGATATTCAAACCGACATTGTGTATTTAAAACAAATAATATAAGGAACTGAAAGAAATGAACGAGATTTGTTGCTGTTCGGTGTTGTTCGTTAAATTTAATTTAACGAACAACACCGAACAGCAACAAAATCTCGGCATAAAAAAAAAAATGAAGTTTATTTCTCGTGAGGACTCCGTCACTCAACCTGCCTCACTCAGGACTCTCATAATTCTGGGGGTGAGTTGGGGGGGGGGGGGGGGGGGGGGGCGGTTAAAATACATATATTTATATAGCAGGAGTATTTGGTAATTGAGGGAAATCACGTCGATTTCGATGAACGCCACAAAGAGGTGACAGCCCCTCTACCCCAAAGCTATCCTCTGAGAATAGCTTGGGGGAAGGGGGTGGGGGTGGGGAGGGGGCCGTCACTAAAATCTCTTTTCCTTCATTGTGCGCAAACTGGGCAATTTAAAAACCTCAGGCTTAAACTGCTTTGGGCAACAATTATTCCTAAAGCCATAGGCGGATCTGGGGGGGGGGGGGGGGTGGCACCCCCCCATCCCCAATGGGTCAGACAGAAACCTTGCGAGATGATACTAAACTCACATATACGTGTTTTGCGGCTCAGATGTTGCTTCACATCAAGTTGGCGCCCACTTTGGCAAATTCCTGGATCCGCCCCCGAAAGCAGCAAGCTTTAAAGCTCCGGGCACCACTCCACCACCTCGCAAACACCCCTGTCGAAAAAAGAAGTTCTTTTCTCGTCGAGGGTATTTGCAAGGGAGTTTGGCGGTGCCCAAAGCTTTAATTGTACCTCAAAATGAGCTGATCGAGGAAAGGGCGTGGGGGATGGGGGGGGGGGGGGTGGGGTGGGGGGGGGGGGGGGGTGCTAGCACAAGAATGAATATCCCAAGACGTTTTTCCACCAGAAATAATGGTGTTAATAAGTACTGCAACCACTAGAATTTACACACCTGCATATAATTTCTGTGTCATAATGAGGGAGCCTGGTTCTGTGATTTATTTAGACAGACACTGTAGAAAGGAGGCAAACAAATTACACATCAGCATGTAACGGTGTAGTACTGTACGTTAAAAATGAAGTTCTATGAAGTTAAATAAGTGTATATTAAAATGCAAACAAAACATTTATTAGAAATGTCGAACTGAAATGTTTCCTCCCTGGGGAACTCAAAGCTGAAACAAGTTAAAACATTTATTACACATGTATGTCACATTAATTTTGCTCAATGTGGATATATCGGAGATACGGCATCTACGTAAAGCAGTTAGCACTGGCGATCACACTCAGTGACCATGGGCTTATCTGTATCACCGTGGTTTTTTGGCTTGCAAGAACTATCATCAGTTTCCATCAGTTCGTTGTCCGATCCGGATTCACTACAGCCAGTATCGCTATCACATGAACACAGAATGCCAGTGTCACTTTCTGACTCGTAATCAGAAATCTGAAACCCTCCAGAAATAGCATCATCACAGAGCAGCTCATTTTGTGGTACAGTGAAAGGGGTTGGAAGTATTCCTTCAGCAGCTACAGTTGCTTTGTCAATACCAGTACCTCGAGTTTTTGAGGATGACACCGTCTTGGTTGTGGTTGTAGTATATCTGGTTTTTGACATGTATTTGTCCACTGCTTTTGACACAAGAGAATGTACGTAATCACTATCAAGTTTCTCTAACACTGGTAGGTTTATTCTGAGGAACAAAAGTTCATCTAATGTTGTTTTCTTCAAAGAGGTTCTTTTTACATTAAAAACCCTCCGACATGTACTGAATCCCCTTTCTACTGTTGACGAGGACCAAGGTACACACAGACATAACTCAATTAAGAGCAGAAAGTGGGGAAATTTTCCTGAATAGAATGAGAATATTTTGTCCCAAAACTGCAGTTTGTTCGTGATTTTCTTGAACTTTGTGCGAGTTAAGTCTTTCAACTCACGATATTCCCGTATAGCAAAATCCAGAGAGTATTTATGGAAGCCAAGAGGGTCTTCAAAATATTTGGAAAGTATTTTGATATCCTCAATTCCATAGCTACTGCTCGAAAAGTCCCAAAGGGTGTGGTCACAAATGCGCATGGCATCGTACAATTTAAAATCTGCATTATCACTGCCTCCGGCTTCGGGTTCAATGAACTGGGGAAAACGATTGTCAAGCTGCTGTGACACCTGTGGCAATAAGACCTCCTTGATTTTCTTTACTGCATTTTGGCCCTGTTTGACATTTCTTATTTTCCAATCTGCTCCATGCACATTTGTGTATTTGGCCAGTTTCTTCTGTTGTTTCTCTGTTAATTGGTGTTTCTCACGGAACGCCATAGAAGCCGGTAGATTTGTCGCCTCAGCTGTCAGTACCACATTGTACCTCTCAATTTTCACAGGATATGGCAAATCAGATTCTTCACTCGCCAATTTATTTATGTTTTCCTTTGCAGAAGTGATAGCATCCTTAACATCTGTTATAAGTGCCGATGAATTTTGCATTGTATATGCAATGTGACAGGTTTCTTTGAGAAGTTGCCTGTAAAAGTTTAGGGAGGCAAGATAAGTGTATGTGTTAAATTTGTTCAAGTAACCTTTGAGCTTTGCGGCTGTTTCGGGTTTGCAGGCTCCACTTACTTCGATCATATTTTCACAGTAGAGGCACAGGGGAAGATAGTTTATAAGCATTGCTTTGCACGCTCTGTACTTGTGGTTCTGAAAACGAGTCCCATGCGCTTTCGGAATTTCGACAAATGTTACGCCAAGGGTAATTGCAATATTTTTGAAAATTCGTTTGGCTTTCCCACTTTTACGAAAATGGTAGAACATATTCATCATAAGTTCATCAACGTCCGAAAACTCAGGGCTTGACTGAAGAGCGTCCTTCATTGCCAATTCCAGTTTATGATTTGAACAATGCAGTGTAAGAAGCCATTTACGGTTATCATTCTTCATTTGGGTGCATGCACCAGTTTTGGAGCCCATGTTAACGCTTGCGCCATCTGTGCAAACAGCGATCATGAGTTTAGAGAACCTGTCAGGTAACATTTCAAATACCTCCAGGAAGGCCCCCTCAAAAGACTCACGAATTGCGTTGGCATCACTACTAGAAACCTCATGACAGGTGAGCATCAGTTCCACAGGCGTCCCATTCACAACAATTTTACTGTAAATAAGTTCCTTTTCCGCGCCAGTTTTGTGTGCCTGTGATCCGTCCATGAGGCCCGAAAAGAAGTTTGCCCTTGCAAGCATATTTTTAACGTCGTCGCGCATACAATCATAGAGAGTTTTGACGAATTCTCTACAAGCCTTTTCATTTTCCTTACCCGACAAATGAAGGAATTTGACCCCATTACTTCTCTGCAAGTTCACAAGATTCGGAAAATCTCTGAAGCTCTTCTCATTTCTGACTAAATACAATGCCGTTCTCATCAAATTACTGTAGGCTTCCTTTGTATTTACACCCACGAACAGATTTATCCTAGGCTGGGCTGGTTCACAGACCGGATCTGCTGATGATACGGCCACTTGGTCATTGTTGTCCACATGCGGTTCATCAGGTGTTTTTCTGAATTTATCCTTGGCCCATGAGTGTAGCCCGTCTGCTTTGATGTGGCGGAGAATGTTTGTTTTGTGAATATAGCTTATCCCATCAGCGTAGCTTTGGATTGATGCCATCGGTGCACCCCTCAGCTGGCGTCTGGCAGCTTCTCGTTTTATCTCTATAAAATGCTCGGCACAAACTCGACATTGCAAGCGTTCAATATAACCTTCTGCATTGACATTCATTACCTCGAAATCGTCCCGAAATGGCCATTTTTTAAATGTTTTAACCGTGACTGACTCTTTGTTTGCGTGCGACATTTTGGCGGAAATGATCAAAACTGAAGACTTGTGGTGTTCCGATGACGTAATTATCGGAGATATCAGTTGCTAAAAACAACGCAAAAGAAAGGGAGTTATGTCCAATTAATTGATGAAATGAAATTTCTTGAGCGGAAAAATTCAAACCTGAGTGTTTGGAGCGTTCACCCCGGATGTTTTTCGTTAACCTATTTATCGTTCGCCCGATTTTGAGTTTGGGCGACCTCTGGGCGAACGAAACGATCGTTCGCCCCAAATTTCGTGCCCTGCAACGTCAAGAGTAATCCTTGAATTTATAAATGTAAACTGTAAGACTGGCTAAAGGAAGAATGTTGATACCCAAATGCAGTAAGTTCAGAGGTTATTGTAAATGTTAGCTTTTTTCACAGGAATGAATGCTAATCAATAGCTCTTATCTAAAGATCTCGCCCAATGAGCACACCAAGTTAAAAAAAGCATCACAACAATTTGGCTAAGTTCATTTCGCCCTTTGGGAAAGAGTAAAAAATAAAAATACCTGAAAGCAAAATAGGAGGTGCACATCTATAATGTATAGAAAAGGATGCCTGTAAGTTTCAATGAAATCCACCCACTGGTTTAAGAGGAGTAGCGGATAGCAGATGTGTACCCCCAAAGCGTCACGGACGTACGGACGGAGTAGCAGATAGCAGGTGTGTACCCCCCACAAAGCATCACAACAATTTGGCTAAGTTCATTAAGACCTTTGGGACAGAGTAAAAAAAAAAATACCTGAAAGTAAAATAGGAGGTGCACATCTAGAATGTATATAAAAGAATGCCTGAAAGTTTCAATGAAATCTGCCCACTGGTTTAAGAGGAGTAGCGGATAGCAGATGTGTACCCCTCAAAGCATAATGGATGTATGGACGTACGGACGTACTAAGTTCATTTTGCCACATGGGATAGAAAAAATAAAAATACCTGAAAGCAGAATAGAAGGTGCACATCTATAATGTATATAAATGAATGTCTGAGAGTTTCAATGAAATTCGCCCACTGGTATAAGAGGAGTAGCGGATAGCAGGAGTGTACCCCCCTAAAGCATCACAACAATTTGGCTAAGTTCATTTCGCCCTTTGGGAAAGAGAAAAAATAAAAATAAAAATACCTGAAAGCAAAATAGGAGGTGCACATCTATAATGTATAGAAAAGAATGCCTGTAAGTTTCAATGAAATCCACCCACTGGTTTAAGAGGAGTAGCGGATAGCAGATGTGTACCCTCAAAGCGTCACGGACGTACGGACGTACGGAAGTACGGACGTACGTAAGTACGGAAGTACGGACACCATGAATGCTATATACCGCCCACTTTTCAAGTGGGTGGTATAAATATACCGCCCACTTTTCAAGTGGGTGGTATAAAAAGTATTTAATATACACAGCACATCTGTATGTTCTCCGAAAACATGAGAGCAATTTTCAATATGAGAAAGGGTAAATATTACAAAAAGCATGCAAGACGAAAAAATAAAAATACCTGAAAGCAGAATAGAAGGTGCACATCTATAATGTATATAAAAGAATGTCTGAGAGTTTCAATGAAATTCGCCCACTGGTATAAGAGGAGTAGCGGATAGCAGGAGTGTACCCCCCTAAAGCATCACAACAATTTGGCTAAGTTCATTTCGCCCTTTGTGAAAGAGTAAAAAATAAAAATACCTGAAAGCAAAATAGGAGGTGCACATCTATAATGTATAGAAAAGAATGCCTGTAAGTTTCAATGAAATCCACCTACTGGTTTAAGAGGAGTAGCGGATAGCAGATGTGTACCCCCAAAGCGTCATGGACGTACGGACGTACGGAAGTATGGACGTACGTAAGTACGGAAGTACGGACACCATGAATGCTATATACCGCCCACTTTTCAAGTGGGTGGTATAAAAAAGAAACACTATTTTTCACAAGGAAGAAATTTCCTCTGTTCTACCACAGGGACCACAATGAGAACTGTAAGTATGTCTATTAGTATTACCTTTGCTTTTAACCATGTGAATGTTTTTTCTTTGTTGTATTTATATGCTTTCAAGTCTTCACTACCTAGAAAAAACAAAAAAAGATTGGCACTTACTGAATGCACACTCATCTTTAGAAACAACTTCCTTCATCTTGGTCACATGTATAGAACAGAGTCTGTTTGTTTGTTTTATTGGGACTTAATGACACCGTCAACAGCCAAAGTCACATCATGGCAGACAGTTTTATGATTGAAGGTAGTCAGAGTACCCTGGAGAGAACCACCAAACAGCAGTGAGCAACTGTCAGACTTCACAATGTACTAACTCTGCACAAGCAGAGTTAGCAGTGATGGAAGGCAAGTGCATCATCGATATACAGAATGACTTAGTAAACAGCATTGCCGTACCCCATGTGGGCAATAAGGATTAAGTGTCTCCTTTAAAGGCCTGTATCAGGATTTTGTGATCTCAGAGCATACCTTCTTTACATGCCATCATCAGGAGGTCCTGCTGACTAGAGACAAAACACCAAGGCAGTGATTTCTAGTTAAGTCTTGGCTGCCTTAATAGGCAGCCAAGACTTGACTGGAAATCAGTTAAGCAACTGGGCATGTACAAGTAGTTATAGTCCAGTGAGAATTCACAACGATTGCCCAGGCCTGTAAAGGTTAAGGTCCATAAACATTTGAGAACAAACAAAATGATCCCTGAAGTACATTTAAGTTCCAGTTCAATTCTCTGAAGCACAATTCATCTGTACTCAAAACTCCACTTGCCATAAAAAGCATTAAAGGTGTATTGCTGCAATTTAAAATAGTTCTGGATTATGAATTGAATACCAGGCCACATTTCATGAAGACTTTCACAGATACCCACCACTCAGAAGTAGTGGCTGAAGATCAACCTGAAGGGTTCTTAAATACAAAAGCTATGGCATTGTAAATGTCTCCGTAGGAAGTTAAGAGTAATTTGTTAATATTTTATGAACTTAAAAATTAGTCAAACCATATATGTATAAAAATGCCCCAATAAATTTCTTGTTTCTCTGGCAATTTTTCCTAGATTTTAGGATGAATAAGGGAGGCTTTTTTCTTTCTTTTTTATCCCATTAATCCACAATGCAGCCCTGGAAATGAATTAGAAACTTAAATCCTCACAGAATTATGTGGAAAAACCAATGTTTTCAGAAGTGAAAATATTGCATTAAACAGCTGCAAATTTAACCAACTATATCTTGTTTTACAGAGTTTGTCAAACAAGATATAACTGGTAAAATTTTTAGTTCTACAAGTTCAAAATGGCATCAATGAAGAGATTTCCAGGTGAAGAAAGGTGATGAGGCCGATTTTCAATGAGGGAGGTGCCCGAGAAACAAGGAATTTCTTTTACTAGCCTAATCTTTCTTTATTTTATTTCTGAAACAGAGCTTTTGGAATGATGGACAAGCTTGTGGCACAAATCACAACAATCATTAACAAGATATGCGCATCAGAAATGCAGGAGTCAAGTTATGGTGGCAATCAGAGAGTTTTGCATGTCCATAACCCGGTTATCATATGCTGGTTGTCAAATCTGGAACCTTTGTTAAAGTTATAATGCTAATAAGTTCAGAATTCGTAAAAAATAATTAAGGCCCATAACTCTGCAACAATAAATCAGACCGGGCCAGTTTTCGAACTCTCTTGAGATATTTCAAAAACTTGTATAGCAAATGTTAAAAAATTTATAGTAATTTATATATTTTTTATACTTACCAATGACCCAGACATAGCTGGTGCTAATTCTCAAAATCTAGGGCCAAACACAAATTTTGCCCCCCAATCCCAAAAATTTGCATCTAAAACCAAAAAAATCATGTCCTAAATGGTCCTCCATACTTTTCCTCCACTGCACATGCGCAGTGTCAAGGAGGTCTCAAAATTGGCGCCAATTATCATTCTTACAAGCAGTGCCTGGTCAGCGGGGAGGTATGAGTTCCCAACTCCTGGGAGGGCCATCCCCGTCTGGGTCATTGGTAAGTATAAAAAATATATAAATTACTATAAATTTTTTAACATTTTTATACTGTACCAATGACCCAGACATAGCTGAATAGAAAAAAGGCTGGAGGGCCTAGGACATAGAGGAAAATCCAATAAGCTCAACTATATATAATAGAGTTATCCCCTCAAGGAGAAAAGGAGTATTAGGCTTTACATGTATCTTTCTTATTTATGATAAATTAGAAAGACACAACACCCTTCATAATTGAGCATAATAACATCCATGTTCTCTATTAACATCCAGTATAACCCTTTATACTAATTATTTTTAAAGTAAGTCAATAAATAAAGTCCAGAGAATTGAGACTCTTTATACTCTTTAAAAGTGTCCGAGGATTGTATATTAACGCCCGTTTGACACGTGACATATACAAATGCTTCACACCGAGCTACACTTTAAAAATATGACATGAATGAATTTAAACATAAGCTTTACACTTTAAAACCATCCCGGTACCGACTCAGAATTACTGACTCCGGAGGAGGTATCCCCTTGCTTTTCACTATAAAGCAGGTGACCTAAGGGAACACCCTCCCCCCCCCCCCCCCCCCCCCCCACCTTCCCCTTGCCCTGAGCGAAGAGGGCAGCAGGACAGAGTCACTGCCGGAACAGAAAGCCTGCATAACTATAGTTGCAACTGTTTAGTGGATGACATTCTGAGCAACAGATAACGGACCTAAACAATGCAGGTCTCCAGAAATGGACTCAATATTTCTGAGATAAAAATTTGTGAATGTGGATGGCTGAGACCAATATGCAGCCTTCATTAAATCTGTAACAGCAACACTATTTGCGTAAGCCGAAGATGTAGAAAGAGCTCTTACTTCATGGGCCAAAATCTTAAGCACAGACTGCTGAGTTGAAGATAGATTATCATAAGCAGTACGGATAGTTAATTGAATCCATCTAGCAATAGTATGGTCCGTAATGTCCTTTCTATTAGGCATCAGAGACAGAAAGAAGCGTTTTCGACCCTTTCTGATAAACTGAGATCTTCGTTTATAAATACGTAAAGCTCTAACCGGACAGAGTAAAGGCCTATGCCCGTCTGAAGACGGAAGGGCCTTAATAACAATAGGTTCTGGATATTTATTAGGAGCCTGATTCTTAGCCAAAAATCCAACATTGGTAGTAAAGGTAATAGTGTTCCCGACACTACGATAGTGAGAATCATCCACAGATAGTGCATGAAGCTCACTAACTCTTCTAGCTGAAGAGAAAGCTAAGAGAAATGCTGTCTTATAAGATAAGAATTTGAAGTCCACTGTCTCAAGAGGCTCAAATGGCTTTTCTTTTAGTTTAAGAAGAACCCAAGCTAAATTCCATTTAGGAATTAATCTAAGGGTTCTAGGTCTATTTATCGAGAAGTTTCTAACTAATTTAGATAAAGAGACATTAGATCCAATTTGTAAACTATCATGGTGTGCATAGGTATCAGATAACATAGACCTATAACCTTTAATAGTAACAGGCTGCAGTTTGATCTCATCAAACAAGTATACTAGAAAGTTTGCAATGTCTGGAATGGAGGGATCAAAAATGTCAACAGAATGATCCCTACACCAACGACAAAAGACCTTCCACTTAGCCGCATAGTTTAGCGAAGAGGAGGTCCTCCTACAGTTAGTAATTGCGTCCACTGCTCGTCCTGTAAAATGCTTGCCGTGCAAGAAGGACCGCACAATGGAAATACATGAAGGTTGAGACCTTGTGATGTAGTTGACGCGATTTCCCCTGTGAAAGAAGATCCTCTCGTGGAGGAAGCTTCCGCGGTATGTCCCACAGCAGACACCTGAGTAGATTTATCCACGGTCTCTGTGGAGACAGAGATGCTACCAATAGAATTTTGCATTGAGATTGTTTTATCTTTAGCAATATCTGCTGAATCAACGGCGCTGGAGGATACGCATATCCTATCATTCCGTCCCACGAGATCGATAGAGCGTCTACTGCATATGCTCGGGGATCCGGACATGGCCGCTCCCATTGGTAGCAAATCTGATTGAATACCTGTTTGTTTGAGACCATTCTGACGGCAACAAGCGACCCTTCCGTGAAAGGGAGTCTGCTAATACATTCAGACGACCCGGAATATCACGGACCGAAAGTAGAACTTGGTGTTCTAGTACAAACAGAAGGATTCTTTCTGTTAAATTGAATAACGGAACGGAATGAGTGCCTCCCTGGTTCCGAATATACGCCACTACTGTCGTATTGTCGGACAGGATTTGGACATGTGCTTTCTGAATAATGTTCATCCAATGACGTAGTGCAAGCCAAATTGACATCATTTCTTTGTTGTTTATGTGCATGCCTAGAAATTGCGGATCCCAAAGACCCTGGCACTTTGAATCCATTGGGATCAATGTTGCACCCCAACCTGTTTGACTGGCATCCGTCATAATAGTAAAACTCGGATCCGGCAACTGCAGTGGAACTCCCTGAGTCAAGCACTGAATGTTTGCCCAAGTCTGAATCTCTTGTTTCACTTGATTTGACAAGAGAACGTCTATATCGAGCGAATGAATCTTTACTCTCCAATTCTGAGTCAAGAAAATTTGGAGAGGACGAGTGCGTAACCGCCCCATCGCAATGAGATCCGCAGCGGCTCTGCACAGACCTATCAGTCTCATGAATTCTCTTGCTGTGACTTTGTCTGAGTGAAGACAATAGCGAGCATAACAACTGATTAATTTCGCTCTGGTTAACGGCAGACGAATGAGATTGTTGTGCGTCTCGAAGCTCATTCCCAAGTGGGTGAATGACTTGGACGGCACCAGATCCGACTTCTCCTCATTTATTATAAAACCCAGACGTCAGAGTAATAGAAGCAGATTCTGCACATCGTTCTGAAGCGTTAACTCGTTGCCGTACCTCTGAAAAATGTCGTCCAGGTAGGCCGACGTTACCGCAGACGAATGAGCTTGGAAATGTATCATTACCGAGTTCATTATTCGAGTGAAAGCCCAGGGCGCTAGGTTCAAACCGAAGCACATCGCTCGGAACTGATATACAACTCCTAGGACTGCGAAGCGTAGATACTTTCTGAATGTCAGATGTACCATGACGTGAAAGTACGCATCCTTGAGATCTATGCTTGTAGCATAGTCGTTCACCCGAATACTCGCTCTGACTGATCGAATTGTCTCCATATAGAACTTCGGAGCGACGATCAGCTTGTTTATCCAGCTCAGATCTATGACTGGACGGAACGAGCCGTCTGGTTTTGGAACCAGAAACAGATGGCTGTAGAAACCCATGATTCCTGGTCTTCTACGACCTCTACCGCGTTCTTCTTCAGAAGAGACTGTACTTCTGATAGAAGAGCATCTCTTTTCTGCGGATTTGACGGAAGCTGAGTCCATTTTGGACTTCGAGTTAATGGAGGCTTTCGTTTGAAGGATATTCTTAGTCCTTCTGAAATTACCCCTCAAATCCAGGGGTCGTCCGTAATTGACGCTCAATTGTTTATAAAACTCGACAATCTTCCGCCTACCGGAACACGATAGAGGTTCATACCATCACCTCCTGGACCTGCGAGGCTTGCGGAAGGAGAAACTACGTCCTCCACGACCCGCACCTCGCCCCGTCGACCTAGGGACGTCTGACCGGTTATCTCGGCCAGAATAACCTCCCCCACGTGAGTCGCGGCCTTAACTGTCTCTAGAATAAGACCTAGAGGACGCATAGGAACCTCTATAGGAACTTCTCTTGGGCGTACTTGCCCCAGAAGTGCCTGTCTTACTCTTTTCTGCTGTATCCTACTTTTTAGAAGTGGATTTGAATAGCAGAGAATCCGAAGCTTTCTTAGTTATCTTATCATAAATTGCTGAAAGCTTGCCGTCGAAAAGAAGCTCTCCGGAGACCGAAGCGACTCTGAGAGAGTTTTTCACCTTACCATCCACGCGTGTGGATGTAGCTAGGGCCGCGTCACGTCTAACCAACTCCAGGTTTGCCACTGAAAGGGCGGAGTTATATGTGGAATAAGCTATTGCCCTTGAAAGAACTCTTAATGAGGATTGTATATCCTGGAATTCTTTCCCTTGAAGACGTAATGATAACGCTTTAGTAAGGTGATCTGCGTATGACAAAGCGTCTAAGTTAACTCTATTAGACATAATTGTCGTTTCCAACGTCGTGGTTGGAATTGACATAGACGACAGTATAGACAATTCTAGGTCTTCAGCCTGGTCGTCTAGACGCAGAGGAACTCTCGGTATGCCCTGTCCTGCCGTTTCGAATTTATTCCTTGAATTGATGAAAGGCAGATGTAGAGCATTTGCGGACAAGAAACCATACTTGCTTGTTTTGGTAGCAAGCTTATATATAGCGTTATTCAATAATTCAAATGTTCTTGTGACATTATTGGACTGTGTCGGAAACTCAGGGACGATGTCCCTAAATCGATCAAAAAATTCTGTGTCCAATGACGCTATCAGTCTCTTATCCCGCATCGCAGCATTCTGGTCTGACGGAACAACCTCTGGAAGATAATGCCGGATAAAATCTACGGCAGCTTTATGTTGTTCCGAAAGGGAAAGCTCCAGATCCTCTGAATCCCTTTCGCCATCCTGTCGGACCCTATGAAGTTCTCGGTCGTCCGTACCTGATGCTTCAGCGGAGCGTACCGATCCAGCGTCGTCGGATAATTCCTGATCCGACAGAGATTCTGTCGTCTGCTGGGATGCTGCGATAAGTTGTGCTATTTGTGATAGCACGTCCGTCACTGAGGCCTGTGGAGCAGCGGTCTTACGTTGCTTTGCCGCTGGAAGCTCCCTGGACGTTGACCCCTGCATACTTCTTTTATGCGAACGTCCGGAGTCTACAGGCCTCGTGTCCCTGGCTACCGGATGGCGTGACCTGGTCACCGTGGAATCCCTGATCGGCGAAGCTGGCTGGATATCTGTGGTCACGTAGCCAAGGTGCGGTCATGTGCGCTGCCATGAGGATGAGGAAGGCATATCGACAGTCTCTCCGGAGTGTCTATATAATGGAGCGTCCCGAGCGGCGGACGTATGCTCCGAATGCGAAACGTTTTGTACCACAACAGCTGGTCCCAGATGTTGTTGTACGAGAGAGGGACCTCTCTCGCTCGCAGCCCGGATGAACCTGGACGAGCTAGGAACCGGACTAATAGGCTTCCTCCGCTCTATCCTCTGATCCGTCGTCACTGGGTGTGCAGTTTGTCTTATTATAGTGCTCGCATCACCCAAATCTCCTTCCTGGACCGCAACGGACGAACCCGGCTGCCGAGCCATTCGATGAATGGTCTCTACACCGGGCGAGCTAGCGGACGCCAATGCCGTCGATCCTACTAGGGACCTCTTAGGCAATTGACGTATTTCCATGAGCACTTTTGCCACTAGCTCTTCATTTAACTGTGATGACGGAGGCACACTTTTGGAAGACATCACGGAAACATCACCCTGTTCTTGTTCCTCTGAAAAAGAGATTGATAAACTAGAGTGACCCTGCGGAGAAAGGACCGGCATGGCCTTTTCCCCGCTAACAACATACCGTGACACACCTTTCCAATGTTTGTCATTCCAATTGACACACACTGAGCAGGAGTTAGTGCGAGTACACTGACTACAATTAATACAATGATTATGAAAGTCAGAGGAAGATTTCCTCTTATTAAAATTTGAACAATATCCTTTCATTGTGAAAAGAACACAAACAGTCCTAGTACTCGCACCAACCCCTGAAAACAAAGATACATAATAACATGATCCATTAACATATAGAAAAAATAATTGAAATCCAAAAAAAATTTTTGAAAAAATATTTTTTCATAAAAGCCCAAGTTTCGGAAAGTAAAGTTGAGCCCCAATGGACCCCCAAAAAGCCTAAGTGTGGACAAAATTTTTAAAAATATTTCAAAAAAATTAATGCAACACTTGCGTATAATAATAATGTATCTTGTTATGATTAAACTAATACAAAGACAAGAAATCACTCTCAACAGAAACCGTTGTCAATGTGAACAAGAAGTGTATAAAAACCGGAAACATGACTCCAGGCACTGATAAACATGGCCCGAAATCAGTTACCAATTACAACACTATCTGATGCAAAACAGAGACTTCCCAGGAAGAAACTGCAGAACATCAGATGGTAGATGCAGGACACAACGCCTAAACACCCATGGGTGAGGACGTAAACATGGGGAAAAAACAGAATTCATTCTGTTACCAAGCTAAAACGCCCAATAAATTTTAGTAATAATATTACAGAAAATATGACAAAGGCATGGGAGAATAGCAAGGGGGGACTAAAGGAAAGGGAGAGAGGAAACACTGAACAAGCAGTGTAACTTTATAGCAAGAATGACAACAACAGGCCCATGCCTTGAAATTAGGCAACATAACATAATTTCATAAAAAAAAATTTAAGTTACAGCCCTGATTATTTCCTGCCACTAATTTTTCCTCTCCTCCTTCTATTTCCTCTTTAGATCCACCATTTCTCTAATATTTATGTGTCTGGCATCATTTAAACTGAGATTTACAAGCACAAATATCAGTCAGATGTGAACTGATGAAGGGCCAAACAAAGAATGATAATTGGCGCCAATTTCGAGACCTCCTTGACACTGCGCATGCGCAGTGGAGGAAAAGTATGGAGGACCATTTAGGACATGATTTTTTCGGTTTTAGATGCAAATTTTGGGGATTGGGGGGCAAAATTTGTGTTTGGCCCTAGATTTTGAGAATTAGCATCAGCTATGTCTGGGTCATTGGTACAGTATAAAAATATTAGTCAAATCAGAGAATGTTTGTTCAAGTTATTACGCTAACAGGGCTAGGATGCCCAGATGCAAACCAACCCTGCCAACCCATAGGTCTCGACCAAAAATACACTTTAAAGAAAAATGTAATCTGTAACAGTAACAAATATCAGTAGTGCTTTCTTTAAATTCTATGTGTGGCAAAAAGTTGAAATCAAGAAGCGAAAACAAAGAATTGTTTTGCTCATGACAACACGTCTCTGTAAAGTTTTCTCATTTATGAGGAATTACCTTTCATATCTGTCACATAATGTAAATCTGATAAGCCACTGCAGCTTGCAAGTCTGTTGCAGTCAGGATAATTCTCATCTGTTATAATCTGATCAAGAGTCATGTATTTACCAGTCTGAAGAAATATAGAATAAAAAATAAGACATGGCACAAGAATTATTCCAGGAATAAAACAAATATTTGTTAATTAGAACATTTGGAAAAAAACTAAAACTATTATAAAGATTGATGCTTGTTAAACTTTCCCTTAAAAAAAAAAATTGGTTACAATATGAAAAGACATAGAACATTTGGAAAAAACTAAAACTATTATGAAGATTGAAGTTTGTTAAACTTTCCCTTAATGTAATGGCCATAACTGACGAGTGCTAATCACAAAAATCACCATTCAAATTTTAGTATATTTTCAACTTTTGCCTCAAAAACAGATTATGATCCATCAATGGTACAAGCTCACAGAGCTTGTTCCAATGAAGAGTAATCAGCTATATAATGAACATTTTTAGTTACTCAAAAAGAGATTTTTTTGCAAGTGTCGTCTGCATTTCATATTGGGTAAAAGGAGTAGAATATTTTTGTAAAATATACAGATCATCTGGCCAAATTAAACTATCGGCATCTGTCTGTGGATATGCCAGAATGCTGGTTATCAAAAGGAACAAATTTATAGTCAACAGTGAGACACCAGAAAAATTCATTAGTAATTTTGTTTTCAAGTTACTGCTCGGACAAGCATAGGTTACCAAAAATCCATTATATTTTTGTTCAGAGCTGGGAGGTCATCCCAAATCAAGTTGTTGAAAACAAATGAAAATCACAACTGAGAGTAGTTCCTGCCTTTAACAATGGCTGTGGAATCTGCAATTTCAGGCCATGTGTGGAAATACTTCACACGGACTGATGCCCCCTGCCTGGAATGGACAATAAAATGAAATTCTTTTAGATGGTGGTGTTTCTTAACAGTACTGATTTCATAGTGGAAATGTTTTGGCTTTTGGCTTTGGGAGTTGCACATTTTTATCTTTTTCGGTGAAGTATCATATTTTGTTCACCTGTTTTACTTCAATTCAGAACTTTCTGGGTATGGATGCCTCCAACTATGAAGCAGCACAACAGAATAGAAAAACGGTATCAGCAACTGTTTGAAAATATGGATGTTGTGTATGGATTTTCAGTTGTAAATTTTCAGCATCTCATGGAAGTATCGTGAATTAATGTGTACAAATGCAACCAATTTTTTCTTCTGCTAAGCAGCAGTCGGTTGCACATTGACTGAAAATCGAAATGTCAAAAAAAATCAATATTTGAACTTAATAAATGAATGTATATTACTTATATATTTTATTCAAAGGAAGGAAGCTCTATTTAAATGAAGGTGGAATTTTTAAAATGATGAAGTTTAAGTCACCTATTTTCACTCTGACACTTGTAAATTTAGTTTAAACAATATTTACTCAGAATTGAGAGATTGATAATATTAACTTGTAAATAAAAAATAACTTGTAAATTTGATCACGAAGCTCAGGTTGTGCTGAATTAAACAACAAAATATGGAAACAAGTGAAATATATTTGATAAAAGACTCTTTTATTAAATATATTCCACTTGTATCCATATTTTTTGTTTTATTTATAATAATCAGTGCTTTGAAGGCATGTGATTTGACACGTCTCAAAACAGGAGGAACCACCTTATTTTGGGGGATTTGTGACCCCAACAGATTCCCTTCTGGGAAATCGGCAACTGCACTGAAATTCCAGGATTTCTCTTGGCATTCCTCTGGTCAACTATTTATATTGAAAATGTTTTTGGATTTTTCTTTTGGTTGCTTCTTATTAAATTAAATTAAAAATGAAAGTGTCAATGACACTGTAGTTCAACTTGTATAAGACATGTACATGTATAGTATGTGACACAGCAATGACAAACATCTAGGTAATGACCTGATAACAAAGGTACATGTAAAGTATTGTAAAGGTCTGTACATAAATGCTGACCGTAGCCTGTAACAAATGTATACGTAAAGTATTGTAAAGGTGGGTGACAGTTAGATGCTAAACTAGAAAGAAATATTTGAGTCCCAGAGTGGGTCAGACTGAACCCAAAAATATTTGTGCTCATAGCGTTCCAGTCCCAAGGTGATAACAAAGGTACTCAAGAAGTTTCGTGAAGATCGATTCATAAATACAGACTCTAGCCTGAGCCGTATTGACATGTGCACTTACTGAGTTTAAGTAGCACTGAATAAATGAAAGTTCATCTAATTTGCATAATTTCTGCACGAGAAAAAAAAACCTATTATATGTGATGTATTTCATGTTACTAAACATTCATTCAAAAATTTATTCAAATCAGAACTTTCATACAGAAGTTCTGTACAAAAAACTGATAGCACTAATTTTGGTACAAAATGGCTGCTGGTGGCCATCTTGAATTTCGGACCACTCCCCAAAACACTCGTTCTCGTCCCACGGTGATAACAAAGATACCCAAGCAGTTTCGTAAACATTGGTTCATAAATACAGTCTCTAGTCTGAAGTCGTGTACAAAAAACTGATTGGACCTAATTTCGGTACAAAATGGCCACTAGCAGCCAATTTTGGACCACACCCAGAAACACTCATTCTCGTCCCAAGGTGATAACAAAGGTACCCAAGAAGTTTCGTGAAGATTGTTTCATAAATGCAGCCTCCAGCTCGAGCCGTATTGACATGTGCACTTACAGTGTATAAGTAGCACTGAATAAATGAAAGTTCATCTAAGTTGCATAATTTCTGCAGGAGAAAAAAACCTGTATTATATGTGATGTATTCCATGTTACTAAACATTCATTCAAAAATTTATTCTAATCAGAACCATCATATAGAAGTTCTGTACCAAAAACTGATTGTACCTAATTTTAGTACAAAATGGCCACTGGCAGCCATCTTGAATTTCGGACCGCACCCAAAAAACACTCATTCTCGTCCCAAGGTGATAACAAAGGTATCCACAAAGTTTCGTGAAGATCGGTTCATAAATACAGCCTCCAGCACTTACAGTGTATAAGTAGCACTGAATAAATCAAAGTTCATCGGATTTGCATAGTTTCTGCATGAGAAAAAACACCGTATTATATGTGATGTATTCCATGTTACTAGACATTCATACAAAAATTTATTCAAATCAGAACTTTCATACAGAAGTTCTGTACAAAAGATTGACTGCACTAATTTTGGTACAAAATGGCTGCTGGTGGCCATCTTGAATTTCGGACCACACCCCAAAACACTCGTTCTCATCCCACAGTGATAACAAAGGTACCCAAGAAGTTTTGTAAATATCGGTTCATAAATACGGCCTCTAGCCTGAGCCGTATAGAAGTTGTGTACAAAAAACTGATTAGACCTAATTTCGGTACAAAATGGCCACTGGCAGCCATCTTGAATTTTGGACCGCACCCAGAAACACTCGTTCTCGTCCCAAGGTGATAACAAAGGTACCCAAGACGTTTCGTGAAGATCGGTTCATAAATACAGACTCTAGCCCGAGCCGTACTGACATGTGTACTTACTGTGCATCTAATTTGCATAATTTCTGCACGAGAAAAAACCCTGGATTATATGTGATGTATCCCATGGTACTAAACATTCACACAAAAAATTATTCAAATCAGCGCTTTCATATGGAAGTTCTGTGCAAAAATCTGATTGCACGAAATGGCTGCCATCGGCAATCTTGAATTTCGTGTACTAAACATTCATACAAAAAATTATTCAAATCAGCACTTTCATATAGAAGTTCTGCGCAAAAATCTGATTGCACCTAATTTTGTACAAAATGGCTGCCAGCGGCCAAATTGAATCTTGGATCGGACCCCAAAACACTCGTTCCCATCCCACGGTCATAACAAAGGTACCCAAGGAGTTTCATAAAGATCGGTTCATAAATACGGCCTCTAGCCAGAGCCGTATTGAATTGTTGATGGGCAGACGGACGACTGGCCATGGCATAAGCTCAAATTTGGCTTCGCCAAAGTTGAGCTAACAAAAAATTTTCAAATAAAATTTAAAAAAAAAAATTTCTAAAAATTTTTGAATGAAGCCCAAGTGCCCCAAGGGAACCTCATGAGCCCAAGGGCGTCCCAATAAAGCCTAAGTGTGGACAACCACTAACTAATAAAAACTAAAATACTGAAATAAGATATACTATGTATCCTAATAGAAAAAACGTGATTGTTTAAAACTAAACATTGAATTAAAACGAATCCAAAACGTTATTGAACATGCAACAACGTCAAGAAGAAAAAACGGAAACTAACCAACAACAGGCACAACAAAGGCCCAGAGTCAGTAACCGATCAACAACTACCTGATGCAAAGCTAGATCTTCATATGAAGAAAAAACAATGCATTTGGCAGAAGATGCAAAAGTTCAAAAACGTCCTGAACCGAAACAGACAGGATGTAAACAAAGTGGATAAACAGAATACCTATTCTGTTTACAAGTTAAATTTCCAAAAATTTAATAAAAAAATTCTTCAATAAAAAGACCAAAGAGCTTGGGAGTATAACAGGAGGGTTCAGGAGAGGGAAGGGAAGTAAAAGTGACAAAACAACAGTGGAGTCGTATTACAATGACGATGTTCAGAAGCATATCACGAAATTGGGTAACACAGATAATTTACATAAAAATTACAAAGTTACAGCCCTGAGTATCCGAAACCGTTATTCACTTCCCTCATCCTGTTACACTGTTGATTTCATGAAAACCATCATTGATTTGTGTCTAGCATCTTCAAAAATGAGAATTTAAAGCACGGATGTCAGTTCAGTTGTTACTGACTTTGGGCCAAACAGAAGAATGATGTTTGTGCCAATTCTGTTCTCTTCTTGGGTACTGCGCATGCACAAGTACTAAAAGTATGGAGGGCCAGATAGGACTTTTAATTTTCAGTATTATATGCAAATTTGGGGGATTGGGGGTTCAAAATTTGTGTTTGGCCCTTAATAATATTGAGGTTGCACCAGCTAAGTCTAGGCCAATGGTTTTAGTATTAAAATACAGCATACTCATATGCAATGAAATAAATTTAATTTCAACACGTATATTTAAGAAGCAATGTGCATTAACTTATTTGTTCATGTTGTAGTTAATTGTTATATTATTATTTATTTATTTATTTATTTATTTATTTATTTATTGGTGTTTAAGGTCACATATTTTTGCACAATGGCTAATCATGACCACAACATGAGTATCAACTCAAGACCAGAGGTGAGCATTAATAAGCCATGTTGCTCATTTTAGAGAGGGTTTGCACCTCCTAAGCATTTTGACTGGGTTCTATTTTATCAGTAAAACAGAGCCTGTTTACCACAGTGAACAGGCACAACTTCACTTTACAGGGTTCCCGCGGAGAAATTGTTGTATTTGAACAGTTCCTACACATTGCAGCAGGGAAATTAAAGGAAGGGGCAAGTTGGAAATACCATTTCTATTTTTATTGCAAACAGGTATTTGGAATAATTATATCAAACTGTCTGCGCTATTTCTAAACAACAATGCCAGAGCGGTGAATATCAACTGTTTCGATAAAAATAGAATAGACAAAAGAAACCTTAAGTATATCAACA
Organism: Pictodentalium vernedei; assembly: GCA_031216915.1. Taxonomy (NCBI): domain Eukaryota; kingdom Metazoa; phylum Mollusca; class Scaphopoda; order Dentaliida; family Dentaliidae; genus Pictodentalium; species Pictodentalium vernedei. The sequence goes on from CM062290.1 coordinate 176,065,441, forward strand.
CTTCTGATGAGTGTTTTAGCCAATTAAATTACCAGATTTTTTGTCATACAATAAAGAACATACTCTCAACTCCCTAATAATAGTGATGGTTGAATATTAGTGATGTCCTGCATTTTCAGTTAAAATTAATATCTGTGATGGCATTTTCACTCTTTATCTCATTTCTAAATAACAGTGACGGCCAACATTTTTCTTCAAGGTCACGTTTAGCATCTATCACTATATCATGGCCACAACACCAGTATAAAATAAAGTTAGCAATTTCTTTATACCTATCCTACCCACTTTAGAGGACATTTATCCCAGGCACTGGTTTCCAGGTCATATTTAACAAGTACAATAGAACTTGCTTTCCAGAAAAAGAAAGTGATGTTCTACTTCCTGGAGATCGCACAGAGGGACAAAACTGATCAGAAATGAGTTAGGTCAAAAATAATGTGGAGAGAACCAGACTGATTCTGAAAATCTTTCTGCACATTGATTTAATGTTCAAACAAAAAGTCATAAATGTGTAGTTAGTTTTAAGAATGACAATATATGTACCTTTTCTGCTTGAACTAGATAAGGGAGAACTAAAAATGTAGGGTCTACTTCTGTTGTTATCAAAAGACTTCCATCTGAAAAGAAGAATGTGAAAAAGCATGTTCAAACATTTCCAAAACGCAAACCTTTAAGAAAAGTCATCAGATAAGCTCATCATTTGTGTGAAAAATACGCCCACATGTTAAGATAGCTGAATTTAAAACAAGCTTTTATAAGTTGCAAGGAAGATCAGAGGTAAATAAATTAATTCCATACTTAACAGTAGTGCAACACAATTTTGTCTATTCACTCCGTTTTTCTCTTGTTTAACTCTGAATTTAATCAATTATATCTTGTTTGACAGAGCTCAGTGAGCTCTGTCAAACAAGGTGTATTTGGTTAAATATCAAACTGTATTATGGGAAATATTTGCGTCTGAAAACTTTGCCATTTTGACATCAGATTCCAGATTGTTAACTAATGCCCTTTATGCTGTATGTATTGTAAATATGGAATTGTTCTTCTTATTGCTTGGAATATTGGAAATCAAAATGATACTAACAATCTGATAGTTACAGCTCCAAAATAAACAAACCTAGAACAAGAGGGCAATGCAACGCATGGGTCAATGCCACTGACCTGCAAAAATTGTCAAAGCCGAAAGTAAAAAAGGTCCATAACTCTGGGTGGAAGAAACTCACGTACACAGGTATCATCCCCCATGATGCTCTATCACAACATCAAATATCATTCAAATCGGAGTAGCAATGGTTGAGATACAAGGGAAAATGTTGGTATGGATGGAGGGACAAATGGACAGATGGACGGATGGAGGTCTCCTCTGGATACCTCTTCAACTTTTTCAAGGCGGGGGCATAATAATGTGATGGATGCCCCATCCTCATAGATGCTCACCCTGTAATTAACCCTTCACTCAATTTCACCAAAAAGGCAACCCACCAAATGTGCCCATAAGACACTAATCCTTTACCAAATGCTTTATGTAGGCAAACTAAAAAAAAAAAAATTCTAAAATAAAAGGTATAATATACATAACAAAACAATCAGAAACTAGAGGGAACTGTTTTCGTGAACTAAAACACCCCCTTCGATTAGTTCCATGCTTACAACTTATGACTAACAAAGATCAAACTAAAGGTCAAATGTCAAGATCATGGAAGTTCAAGATAGAATGTCAAAGATCAAGGTCATCTGTCATCACAACAGTATATGATACGATGTTGTCTTATGTTGATACACCCACATGCCAAATATCATAAGCCTACGTGAAAAGATAAAAAACAAGAGGCCCCAGGGAGCCTTAAGCGCTCACCGAATGTTCCATACTGTTAAGACACAAATTTTATCAAAAGCTATTCTTAAGCTTCTACAGAGTATATCTACACTCTCTGTGGAGCTAAAACATCAACAGGACTGAATGGGACAATGCTGCTGATCAAATATCAAAAGATTCTGCATGATGGTTCTGAAGATTTTTAAAGAATTTTTCCTTGAATTGCACAAAGTAAACATTCACGCCCCCATAGTGAGCCCCAATATTGATCAAACGACTCAATTTGAACAAACGTGAATCCAACCCATACCAAGATGCTGCATACCAAATAACTAAAGATTCTGCCCACTGATTCTGGTGAAGAAGATTGTTAAAGATTTTTTCTTAAATTGCAGTAAGTAAAAATTCCCCCCCCCCCCCTCCCCCCATATGATAGTGATCCCCAACATTGAACGGGGGATTCAATTTGAACAAACTTGAATCAGACCCATATCAAGATGCTGTAAACCAAATATCAAAAGATTCTGCCCATAGGTTCCAGAAAAGAAGATTTTTAAAGAAATTTTCTTAAATTGCACTAAGTAAAAATTCACACCCCTTTATGAGTCCCAATACTGATCGAGGTACTCAATTTGAACAAACTTGAATCAGATCTATACCAAGATGCTGTATACCAAATATCAAAAGATCCTGCCCATTGGTTCTGGAGAAGAAGATTTTTAATTTTTTCTTCTTAAATTGCACAAAATAAAAATTCAGGTCCCCATAGTGAGCCCCAAAATTGATCAAGGGACTCCATTTGAACAAACTTGAATCAGACCCATACCAAGATGCTGTATACCAAATATCAAAAGATTCTGCCCACTGGTTCTGGAGAAGAAGATGTTTCCTTAACCCTTTACCTAACGAATCGCCTGCATCTGCCCGCGTAATATGCAAATTCAGCAGTTGAAAAAATATTATATTTCAAAACATTTCAACAAAACCATATCATGTAACCCCTCCTTGGAACGAGAATTCCTCATTTTGAACTAAGTTATCATTCAGGCTCCCACAGTGAGCCCAAACATGGACCTAGGGACATGGCTTGAACAAACTTGATCCCCCCCCCCCCCCCCCCCCCCCCCCCCCAAAAGCATGCTGCATACCAAATATCAAAACATTCCGACTGCTGGATCTGAAGAAGAAGATTTTTAAAGAAAGTTAAAAAATTTATAGTAATTTATATATTTTTTATACTTACCAATGACCCAGACATAGCTGGTGCTAACTCTTAAAATATAGGGCCAAACACAAATTTTGCCCCCCAATCCCCAAAATTTGCATCTAAAACTAAAGAAAACATGTCCTGAGAGGCCCTCCACACTTCGCCCCTACTGCGCATGCGCAGTGTCAAGGACGTTCCGAAATTGGCGCCATTTATCATTCTAATAACCAGTGCCTGGTAAGCGCTATGTACTCAGCGGGGAGGCAAGAGTTCCCAACTCCTGGGAGGGCCATCCCCGTCTGGGTCATTGGTAAGTATAAAAAATATATAAATTACTATAAATTTTTTAACATTTTTATACTGTACCAATGACCCAGACATAGCTGAATAGTAAAAAGGCTGGAGGGCCAAGGACATAGAGCAAAATGGAATACGCTCAATAAAATAAAATAGAGTCATCCCCTGTAGGGAAAAGAAGTAATAGGCCTTACATGTATCTTTCTTATTTAAGATAAATTAGAAAGATACAACACCTTCCAAAAATTGAGCTTCATACATCCATGTACTCTATTAATATCCAATAATCCTTATACTAATAATTTTTAAAGTAAGCCAATAATAAAGTAAGTCTAGAGAATAGAGACTCTTATACTCCTAAAAGTGTGTGAGAATTGCATAATCATGTCTGTTGACATATGCAATATTCAAAAGCTATACTTTAAAAACTAAGACTTGAATGAATTTTATAAACTTAAACTTCTCACTAAACAACCATCCCAATAACAGCTCAGAATTACTAACTCCGGAGGAGGTATCCCCTTGTTTTCATAGTAAAAACAGGTGACCCAAGGGAACACCCTCCCCCCCCCCCCCTTTTTCTTGCCCTGGGTCAAATAGCCCAGAGCGAAGAGGGCAGCCGAACGGAGACACTGCCGAAACAGACAGCCTACCTAGCTATAGTAGCAACTGTTAAGTGAATGACATTCTGAGCAGTAGATAATAGACCTAACAATAGAGGCCTCCAGAAATGGACTCGATATTTCTGAGATAAAATTCATGAATGGATGGCTGAGCGCAATGAGCAGCCTTCAAAAATCTATAATAGAACACTATTAATGTAAGCCCAAGAAGTAGAAGAACTCTTACTTCATGAGCCGAAATCTTAAGCACAACTGCTAAGCCAATGATATACCATAAGCAGTACGCTAGTTAATAGAATCCATTAACAATAAAATGGAGCGTAACGTCCTTCTACTAGACATCAAAGACAGAAGAAGCTTACGCCCTTGTAATAAACAGATATCTGTTTATAAATACATAAACTGTACCCGGAAAGAGTAAAGGCCTATGCCCATACGAAGACGGAAGGATCTTAAAATAATAGGTTCCGGATAATAGGAGCCTAACTCTTATGCAACAATCCAACCTAAATAGTAACGGAAGTATTGATTCCGAAACTATGAAAGTGAAAATCATCCATCGATAGTGCATGAAACTCACTGACTCTACAGTAAAAGAGAAACCAATAGAATTACTGTCTAAAAGGTCAGAATTTGAAAACTACTGTTTCCAGAGGCTCAAATGATTACTTAGCTAAATAAGAACCTGAAGTTAAAATCCGTATAGGAATTTAATCTAAAGATTCTAAGTCTATTTATCAAAAAGTTACTAACTGACTTAGATAAAGAGACAAAAGACTCAATTGTAAACTATCGTAGAGTGCATAGGTATGAGGTAATATAAACCTATAACCTAAATAACAACAGGCTGCAGTAGATCTTGTGAAACAAGTATACTAAAAAATAGCAATGAGTAGTATGGAGGGATCAACCATATGAACATAATGATCCCTACACCACGACGGAAGAGCCTCCACTTTAGTCGCATAGAATAGCGAAGAAGAGGATCTCCTATAGTAAGAAATCGCGTCCAAAGCTCGTCCAGTACAGTGCTTACAATGCAATACGGACCACACAACGGAATACATGAAGGTTGCGACCTTGCTGGTTGTGATAAAGATGACACGATTTACCCAGTGAAAAAAGATCCTCACATAGAGGAAGATTTCACGTTAAGATCCACAGTAGACAAGAGAGTAAATTACTCATGATCTCTGTGAAGATAGAGATGCTATCAACAGAAATGTATTGTGGTTGTTTTTCTTAGCAATACCTGCTAAAAACAACAGCGCCGGAGGATACGCGTATCCTATCATTCTGTCCTATAGATCAATAGAGCGTTAACAGTATTAGCTCAGAGATCTGGACAAGCCAACACATACGTCTGCAATTGATTAGCCAGCTGTGTCATAAATAAAACATCATTGGGCGCTCCCATAGATAGCAAATCTGATTGAATACTTGTTTGTTGAGAGTCCATTCTGACAGCAACAAGCGACCCGTAAGAGAACGGGAGTGCGATAAAACAATCAGACGACCCAGAATATGACGGACCAAAACTGAACTTGGTGTACTATAACCAACAGACGGATTCTTTCCATTAAATTGAATAACGGAAACGAAAGAGTGCCTCCCTGGTTCCGGAGATACGCCACTACTGTCGAATTAAAGGACAGGAATTTGGGCATGCGTTTCTGAATAATGTTCATGCAATGACATAAAGCAAGCCTAAAAAAACATTATTCCGCGGAAGTTAACTGATAGCTAAAAGACTGCGGAACCCAAAGACCCTGGCACTTCGAATCCGTAGGGATCAGTATATATCCCAATCTGTTTGACTGGCAACCGTCATAACAGCCACACTCGGGTCCGGCAACTGCGGCGGCACTCTCTGAGTCAACCACCGAATGTTTGCCCCAGTCTGAATCTCTTGTAACACTAGATAGACAAGAGAATGTATAAATCAAGCAATTCATGGATTGCCGGAAAGTTGCCGTCGAAGAGAAGCTCCTCCGAGAACGAAGCGACTCTGAGAGAGTTCTTAACCTACTATCCACGCGTGGATGTAGCTAGGGCTGCCTCACGTCTAACCAACTCCAATCAGCCACTGAAGGGCGGAGTTATACGTGAACAAACTACTGCCCTCAAAAGAAATTACATTGAGAATAATATCCCGTAAATCTTTTCTTGAAGACGTAATGATAACGCCTCAGTAAGGCGGATTACGTATAATAAAGCGTCTAAGTTAAGTCTAATATACATAATGTCGTTCCCAACATTGAAATTGGAAAAGACATAAACGGTGAAAAAGAATATATGCAGTCTTTAATCACACCGTCTAGACGCATATGAACTCTCGGTATGCCCTGCTCTGCCAAAATAAACTATATGTAAAAAAAGATAAAATGGCAGAAATGAGCCACGCGGACAAGAAACTAAACTATCATGCTTAGTAGCCGTCTTGTATATATATATAAATATATAGCGTCGAAAAATAAAACACATGTTGTAATGACAATATTGGACTGCGTCGGTAAGTCAGGGACAAAGTCCCTGTACCGATCGAAAAATCCGAGTCCAATGACGCTATAAGTCTCTTATCCAAGATCGCAGCAATGAAGTCCGAAAAATAATCACTGGAAGAAATGCCAGAAGATATGAAAGGCATCTTCCGATACTACTAAAGGGAAAACTCGAAATCTTTCGAATCCCTTTCGCCATCCTGTCGGACCCTATAAAGCGTTCGGTCGTCCGTAGCTTGATGCAACCGCGGACCGCACCGACCCAGCGCCGTCGGATAATTCCTGATTCGACCGAGAAATCGTCAATTGCTGGGTGCTGCGAAACAACTGTGCTAACTCGGATAGCACGTCCGTCACTGAGGCCTGAGGAGCAGCGGTCTTACGATGCATTGCCGCAGGAAGCTCCGAGATCGTTACCCCGTGCATACTTCCAATATGCGAGCGAACGGAGTGTATAGGCCTCGTGTCCCTTGGCTACCGGATGGCGCGACCTATTCGCTGTGGAATCACTGAATGCCGAAACTGATCGGATACTCGAGGTCACGTAGCCAATGTGCGGTCGTGTGCCCTGCTGTGAGGATGAGGAAGCATTAAAGACAGTCTCTCGGACTGTCAATATAACGGAGCGTCCCGAGCAACGGACATATGCTCCGAATGTAAAATATCTGAACCACAACATGCGGTCCCCTATGTTGTTGGCTTCCTCCGATCTGTCCTCAATCTGCCGTCACTGGGTGAGTACTAAAGTAATTAAAGTGCTCGCATCACCCAAATCTCCTTCCTAGACCGCAACGGACGAACCCGGCAGCCGAACCATTCGATGAATGTACGCTACACCGGGTGAGCTAGCGAATGTCACTCCGTAAGCGATAGACATATTCCATGAGCACTTATTGCCGCTAACTCTTCATTAACTATGACGACAGAGGCACACTTTTGAAAGACATCTCCATAACTCTTCGAACAAGAAACCAGAAATGCTTGGATAGCAAGCATAAAATAATAATATATATAGCGTCGTTCAATAATTCGAAAGTTTGTGTGACATTATTGGACTATGTCGGAACTGAGGGACGATGTCCCTGAACCGAACCAAAAATTTCTAAGTCCACCGACGCTATCAGTTTCTTATCCGGCATCGCAGCATATGTTGTTCCGAAAGGGAAAGCTTGAAATCCACCGAATCCCTTTCGGTATCCCGTCGGACCGGATGAAACTTTCGGACGTCCGTACCCGCTTCCGCGGAGCGTCCCGACCCAGCATCGTCGGATAAAATATATGCGACAGATTCAGTTGATGCTGGGATGCTGCGATAAACTGTGCTATTAAGGAAAGCACGTCCGTTCCCGAGGCCTGTGCAGTAGCGGACTTACGATGCATTGCCGCTGGAAGCTCCGTGTACGTTGACTCCCGCATACTTCCTATGCGAACGTCCGAAGTCTGCAGGCCTCGAGTCCCTGGCTACCGACCCAGCGCTGTCGGATAATTCTCGATCCGACACCGTTTCTGTCGGCTGCTGGGATGCTGCGATAAGCTGTGCTATGTGCACAAGAATGTCCGGCGTCGAGACCTGCGGAGGCGCAGTCTATCGCTGCTTCGCCGAGGGCAGCTCCGCATCAGATGGCTCCCGCATACTTTGCCTATGCGAACGTCCGGAGTCCATCGGTCTCGAATCCCTGGCTGCCGGATGGTGTGACCTGGTCGCCGAAGAATCCTTGATCGGCGAAGCTGGTAATATATCGGCGGTCACGCAGCCAAGGTGCGGTCGTGTGCGCTGACGAGAAGAGGAAGCCTTAGCAGTCTCAGCGGACTGCCTATACAACGGAGCGTCCCGAGCGACGGACGTATGCTCCGCTAACGACACATTTGTACCACAACATCTGGGGCCAGATGTTGTTGAACGAGAGAGGGGCCTCTCTCGCTTGCCGTCCGGATGGACCGGAACGAGCTATGAATCGGACTAAAAGGCTTCCTCCGTTCTCCCTCCGATCCGCCGTCACTGGGTGTGCATTAAGTTAATTTTATAGTGCTCGCATCACCCCAAAATTCCTTCTAGACCGCAACGGACGAACCCGGCTGCCGAACCATTCGGTGAATGGACGCTACACCGGGCGAGCTAGCGGACGTCAAAGGCCGTCGAACCTACTAGGGTCCTCTTAGGCAATTGGCGTATTACATGAGCACTTTTCCGCTAGCCCTTCATTAATTGTGACGACGGAGGCACACTGTTGGAAGACATCACAGATACATCACCCTAATCTTGATCGTCTGAAATAGAAATTGATAAAGTAGAGTGACCCTGCGGGGAAAGGACCGGAGTGTCCAAATCCCCAACAACATACCGTGACATACGCTTCCCATATTGTCATCGAAATCATACGATACAGAACCGGAGTTAATGCGAGTACACTGACCACATAAAGAATGATAATAAGGTCAGAGGAAGACTTCCTCTTAAAACAATTGATCAATATCCTTTCAATGTGAAAAGAAAACAAGTCCTGGTACTCGCACTAACCCCTGGCAATCAAAATACTTAATAATAATATGATCCATTAATATAGAAAAAATAATTGAAATCAAAATATTTTGAAAAAATATTTTTTCAGAACAGCCCAAGTTTCTGAAAAGTAACGTTGAGCCCCAATGGATCCCAAGCCTAAGTGTGGACAAAAATTTTAAAAATATTTTAAACAATTTATTCAACACTTACGAACAATAATAATGTATCTAGTTATGATTGAAATAACATAAAGATATTATTATTTAGAAATCCCCCCCTCACACAGAGGGCTGTTGTAAATGTAAACAATGAGTGTAAAAACACTAAAATAAGACTCCAGGCACCCAGGCCCGAAATCAGTTACCAAAAATACACCATCTGATGCAAAACAGAGACTTCCAGGGAAGAAACTGCAGAACATCAGATGGTAGATGCAGAACACAACGCCTAACCACCCGTAGGTGAAGACGTAAACATGGGGAAAGAACAGAATTCATTCTGTTATTCAGCTAAACTCCCAAGAAATTTTAGTAATAATAATTACAGAAATTATGCCAAAAGCATGGGAGAATAGCAAGGGGGAACTTAAAGGACAGGGAGAGAGGAAAAACACTTGTAAAAACAGTGTAACTAAATAATCAGAATGACAACAAAATGGCTGCTGCCTTGAAAATAGGTAACTTAACATAATTTCATTAAAAAATTTTAAGTTACAGCCCTGATAATATTCTGTCACACATTCTTTTCCTCTCCTCCTTTTCTATCCTCCTCAGAATCACCATTTCACTAATATTTATGTGTCTGGCATCATTTAAACTGAGATTTAAAAGCACAAAGATCAGTCAGATGTTAACTGATGAAGGGCCAAACTTAGAATGATAAATGGCGCCAATTTCGGAACGTCCTTGACACTGCGCATGCGCAGTAGGGGCGAAGTGTGGAGGGCCTCTCAGGACATGTTTTCTTTAGTTTTAGATGCAAATTTTGGGGATTGGGGGGCAAAATTTGTGTTTGGCCCTATATTTTAAGAGTTAGCACCAGCTATGTCTGGGTCATTGGTACAGTATAAAAATATTCCTCATTTTGAACTAAGTTATAATTCGGGCTACCACAGTGAGCCCAAATATGAACACAGGAATTTGGCTTGAACAAACTTAAATCTTACCCCCCTAATCATGCTGCATACCCAATATCAAAAGATTTTGCCTGCTGGATCTTGAGAAGATTTTTAAAGAAATTTGCCTGAAATGCACTAAGTTCGAATTCGGGCTTCTATACTGAGCCCAAATATGAATCCAGGGGGCCGATTTGAACAAACTGGAATCAGATCCACCCTACAATGTTGCATACCAAATATCAAAAGATTCTGCCTGCTGGATCTTGAGAAGAAGATTTTTTAAGAAATTTGCCTGAAATGCACTAAGTTCGAATTCGGGCTTCTATACTGAGCCCAAATATGAATCCAGGGGGCCGATTTGAACAAACTGGAATCAGATCCACCCTACAATGTTGCATACCAAATATCAAAAGATTCTGCCTGCTGGATCTTGAGAAGAAGATTTTTTAAGAAATTTGCCTGAAATGCACTAAGTTCAAATTCGGGCTTCTATACTGAGCCCAAATATGAATCCAGGGGGCTGATTTGAACAAACTTGAATCAGCTCCACCCCACAATGTTGCATACCAAATATCAAAAGATTCTGCCTGCAGGATTTGGAGAAAAAGACTTTTTAAGAAATTTACCTGAAATGCACTAAGTTCAAATTTGGGCTTCTATAGTGAGCCCAAATATGAATCCAGGGTTTCCGATTTGAACAAACTTGACCCATACCAAGATGCTGCATACCAAGTATCAAAAGATTCTGCCCACTGGTTCTGGAGAAGACGATTTTTAATAATTTTTCTATAATTCATACGGTGCTATCAGAGTAATGCCCCATATGGAGCTCCCAAGGGACGTGGCCATTTCATTTGAAGAAACCTGAATTGACATATAGTAATGAATATCCACATGAAGTTTCGTGAAAATCAGACCAGTGGTTTCAGAGGAGAAGTTCACAACAACGGATGGGCAAGTGATAAGTTGAGCTCCCTTCGGTGAGCTAACAAGTTCTTGCCCCAACAAGCTTACTTGCCAAAAATTCAATAATTTTACCATGAGGTTAAAGGTCACCACTATGATAGGTGTTTGAGCCTTGTATGTGCTAGAGTATGTCAATTACTCACTGAAGGTCAGTGTACTCCAGCTCCATCAAGCAAATTGACCTTGAGGTCAAAGGTCAAGGTCATATGTAGGTCATGATGGTACGTGACACATCATCTTTTGGTGATACACTCACATGCCAAAAATCATATGCCTAGGTCAAAAGATTAAAAAAAAGTCAATAATGTGACCTTGAGGTCAAAGGTCAAGGTCATATGTGGATCATGATGGTATGTGACACATCGCCTCATGGTGATACACCCACAAGCCTAATATCATAAACTGAGTTGAAAAGGTTAACTAGAACTATCACTGAAGGTGATTAATACCCCCGCTTTGGATTTTTAGAGGAATGCACTTCTGATCATGTAGGCGAAGGCCATAAGGAAATGTATACATAAAGATCATTTTTTGTTGTTGAAATTTGTATTTGCATGTGGCCTTCCACAGAACAGCACTGAATACTTAAAGAGCCCACAGATATATGGGTTTACATTTGGAAAAACACATTTACAATGTGCAACATGTATTTAAAATCGGTTCATTAATGTAGGAGGAGTTGCGCACACAAGAATTTGTTCGAACAGAAAGACATAATAAATCTAAGTCAAAGGGAGATAACCTGGTTAAAATTGTCGCAGATCAAAAATCTTGGAATATGCGCATGTTCACTTAGTAGTGATGATGTCTGAAAAGTTATGTCCAAATTGATTGATAAATGTAGGAGGAGTTGCACGCACAAGAATTTCATGTAGAAACCCATAGTAAATCTAAGTTAAAGGGAGATAACCTAGTTAAAATTGCCACAGCTCAAAAATTTTGGAATATGTGCATGTTCACTTAGTAGTGATGATGTCTGTAAAGTTTCGTCCAAATTGATTGATAAATGTGGGAGGAGTTGCGCACACAAGAATTTCATGCAGAAACCCATATTAAATCAAAGTTCAAGAGAGATAAACCTGGTTAAGATTGTCGCAGAACAAAAAGTTTGGAATATGCACATGTTCACTTAGTAGAGATGATGTTTGAAAGGTTTCATCAAAATCGGTTCATTAATGTAGGAGGAGTTGCGCACACAAGAATTTGTTCGAACGGAAAGACATAATAAATCTAAGTCAAAGGGAGATAACCTGGTTAAAATTGTCGCAGATCAAAAATCTTGGAATATGCACATGTTCACTTAGTAGTGATGATGTCTGAAAAGTTTTGTCCAAATTGATTGATAAATGTAGGAGGAGTTGCGCACACAAGAATTTCATGTAGAAACCCATATTAAATCAAAGTTCAAGAGAGATAACCTGGTTAAAATTGTCGCAGATTAAAAAGTTTGGAATATGCACATGTTCACTTAGTAGAGATGATGTTTGAAAGGTTTCATCAAAATTGGTTCATTAATGTAGGAGGAGTTGCGCACACAAGAATTTGTTCGGATGGAAAGACACAATAAATCTAAGTCGAAGGGAGATAACCTGGTTAAAATTGTCGCAGATCAAAAATCTTGGAATATGCGCATGTTCACTTAGTAGTGATGATGTCTGAAAAGTTTTGTCCAAATTGATTGATAAATGTAGGAGGAGTTGCGCACACAAGAATTTCATGTCCGGAAAGACGTACGGACGGACGGATGGACGGATGGACAGACGGACGGACGGACGGACGTACGGACGTACAGGGCGATTCCTATATAGCCCCCACTTCTTCGAAGCGGGGGTATAAAAAGTTCTGGCCTGGACATGCTCACTTGCCAAAAAATCAGTAATTTGACCTTGAGGTCAAATGTCAATGTCATATATGGGTCATGAAGGTACGTAACACATTGTTTTATGGTTATACACTCGCATGTCAAATATCGTAAGCCAAGGTGAAAAGGTATATAAGTTCTTGCCCGGACAAGCTTACTTGCCAAAAAATCAGTAATTTGAACTTGAGGTCAAAGGTCAATGTCATATGTGGGTGATGATCGTACATCGTATCATGGTGACACACCCACGTGCCAAATATCATAAGCCTAGGTCAAAAGATAAAAAAAAATCAATAATTTGACCTTGAGGTCAAAAGGTCAATGTCATATGTGCATCATGATGGTACACAACACATCGTCTCATGGTGATACACCCACATGCCAAATATCATAAGCATATCAAGCTTACTTGCCAAAAAATCAGTAATTTGACCTGGAGGCCAAAGGTCAGATGTGGGCCATGATGGTATGCGACACATCGTCTCAAGGTGATACACCCACATGCTAAATATCATAAGCCTAGGTCAAAAGATAAAAAAGTTCTGGCCCGGACACGGTTGGTTGAGAAGAAGAACAACAACAACAACGATGAGAAAGAGAAGAATTCAGGGTAGAAGGCTGTGCATTTTGGGGGGTTTATAAGCCATTTTGATTCAATGAAGCTGAAACCACTGCATGATGTGTTTTGTTCAGTTTCACATCGCAATATGTGATTCATGATAATATTGGTTGGTTGTGACCCAAATCATTACACCGATTTGCATTTTGCAGTGCAAGATGTTTAAGCTCTCGTACATTATTATTCCCACTACCAGTTGATCAACACACCACACACCAAAATGGCAGCCACTCACTGAACTCTTTTATTGAAGCTGTATTGTATAGTGGATCTGGAGATGGACATCTCATCACAGATAAAATGCATTCTGTACATATTAACATTCATCCCTTTCTCTTTCTTTACACTTCCCATATATACAGGAATGGAAGTTTAGTTTTGTTCCAAAATTACATATATATACATATGTACACTCTGTTTTAATGTTTCTTAATTAAACATCAAGATTGATCCTTCCTGACTGAAGGATCAAACGCAGTTGATGACCCGAAGCTCCTCTTTTGGTGAGACAATTTGCCAATTGACTAGAACCAGGGCACCATCTAACACTTTGTATCTTGCCTTCACTGAGTGATTGTTTTATAGAACTTATGTCTATCCTAAGTCTTTTCTCTTCAACTTGTTTGGTAGAGTGAATAGATTCTACATTTTTATTGTCAACATAGGTAATTATAGGAATATCTGATTCTTTAATATTAACAATTTCCACTGTGAGTTTTCTCACATAAATACTTTCATCTATTCCTTGTTGTAGACTCATAGTTTCTGCTGCTAAAGTTGAGTGCGCAGCTCTTTTAATTTTACTGGCACTCCATGACAATGGGCAACTTACTTTATTCTCGCCTAACAAAAAGATTATATTTCCCATAGTACTACTAAAACCACCAGGAAGGTTAGCATAGGCTGCATCTGTAAAAAGAACAATTCTCCATTCACTTATAGGTGGTGGAAATCCTAAGCAAGGAAATGTTATTTTGCAATCCTCAGATTTAAGTTTCACAATAAGTTTAGACACTCGTTGTAAATCAGATGTATGACCTTTCTTTAACTTGGTGCTTAATTCAATGAAGTCAAAAGATATATCAGGTCTTGTTCCTTGTGAAATCCAATTAACACTGCCAACTAATGATCTGAACTGTGTACAATCACTATTACTTAATTCTTCTAGTTTCTGTTGTGGTAACAATCTTTGTAATTCAATATCTTCTATATAACTATTCTGATCTATTGTCACTTTATCAGCAGTCTGTTCTATATTGAACCCAACATAAGTAAACTGATTGTCAGCAATTTTTCCAGCTATAAATCTTTACTTTAATCCATGTATTACAGTTTTATCAAAGTTTACATTTCCTGCATGTAAGAAATGATCAACATGTGAAACAATCACACCCTCCAGAATGACACTTTCTGATCTCTTGTAGAACAAAACTGGTTCTAAGGAGGAAGGACAACATTTCTGATCTATCAGTACTTTATTGACACTGTTGTAAAACTGTCTGGCCGCATCATTCAAACCGTAGATACAACGCTTTAATAACCACACTTTGCCAATCACTAAAGCCTCTTTTGGAGGTCTGATAAATACATCTCTTTCTAGAAGATGACCTTGTAAAAAGGCAGATTTTATGTCTGTTGTTTTTATTTTCCATTCAAAACTGGTTGCTAGTGATAAAAATATTCTAATATAAGTTTTTGATACAGTTGGAGAATCACGTGGAATGTGAGTTTGCTCTTCGAAGCCTCTGGAACTGAACGAGCACACACTTCTTTGCCTTCATACCACAAAACCCACAGAGTAGATATACATGGCTGACCACAGTCACTAACTTCATCATATGTGTCAAATTCTTTTAGTTTATCCAATTCAATTTGTTTAGCTTTGGTACAGTCTGAAGTAGAATGCTCATCTTTTGGAACAATTGTCAGAAATACTTGTTCTTGAGGAACTAACTGCCATGTTACGGCACCCAAATTAACACTGTTCCCTGTGCCATCATTATTTTTTACATTAAACCACATTTTAGTTTTTCCTGTCGACTTTCCAGCATGACCCATAACTTTAGCCTCTATCCAATTACTTGAATCAGGTAGCCGATACTTTAAAGAGTCATTCACTCTTATTTTAGTAATTTCATCACCTGAGCCGATGTTGCTAACACCATAGTCCTCATAAGTTTTATTTTCACATGCTGGAATTGTTTCTGATATAGGAAGGTTTTCTAGTAAGTTTGTTTGCTTTGTTAAACAGCTTTCTGATGATTCTGACATCACTTCACCTTCAGAATCTTTATGTACTTCAACCGAAGAATCCATACTGCAATTTGCTTTTATAAGACAATTTGGTGACACTGTCACAAAAGAACCTCCATGACATACAAATACAACTTTACCATCTGGAAATATAACTTTAGCTGGTCCATACTGCCTTTCTCTTCCATCTCGTTTTTGTAGAAAACACGATCACCATTGTAGTAAAGCTGTTCTGCAGCTCTTACTCTGTTCCTCAAGGCGTGTCTTATTCTTTCATCTGTTTCAGACTGGATGAATGCTCTCCATGCAGAGTGAAGACTATTCAAATGTTCAGCAAAAATCTAACTTGTTTCACCATCTACAGCTGTTGCAATCTGGCAATAATGAGGCAATAATTGGAAATTATTTAAGTGAAAAAATTGGCAAGTTTATGTAATATCTTATTACAGGATGTGCATACTACACAGCTAAAAATTTCTTGCCTGAGCAGATCTGAGAGAGGGAGGGCAGAGAGAGGCTGGGCTGAGGGAGGGTGGGCTCATCTGTACAAATTATTAATTAAGATAACCTGAAATGGGTGAATCCCTTTAACCAACACACAGAATATCAAAATTTATTATTTTAATTATAGTTTTTTCAAATTTCCAAACAATAACAACAAAACCATATCATGCGACCCCCTCCATGGAACATGCTTGATGAGCACCTTCCAATGAGGGGTCACATGATATAATTTTGTTGAAATCTTCTCTTTTTTTCAACAGCTAAATTTGCAAATTATGCTGGCAGATGCAGCTGATGCATTAGGTAAAGGGTTAACATCATTTTTTTAAATGATAAAGCGATATTAATAAGTTTATTAGTGTTTGTCCCAAATCTGAAATGAGATGAGCAATGAAAAATACTACACATTATTTCATGAAATTATTTTAGTTATCTAATGAGCTGCTGTGATGTAAAACACTGTTGGAAAGGACTATGATAGTCCTTTTCAACAGTGTTTAACCCTTTACCCAACAAATCGCCCGCATCCGCCCACATAATATGCAAATTCAGCAGTTAAAAAAATATTATTTTTCCAAAAATTTCAACAAAACCATATCATGTGACCCCTCATTGGAACAAGCTCGTTGAGCTCGTTCCAACGAGGGGTCACATGATATGGTTTTGTTGAAATTTTTTGAAAAATTTGAAAAAATGATATTTAAAATAATAAATTTTGATATCGTCTGCGTTGGGTAAAGGGTTAACATCACAGAACTCCATCTCCAAAGTCAAAGAAAACAGAGTTTTTACCATCATTATAAAGTTGATTATGGTCCTGGAAAAACTAACAAATGAATTCCAATAGTAATTTGAACATATGTTATTGTAAATTGATTGTCTTATTTCTTCTGAGGCGATCAATAGGCAACCAAAACGATAGCCCATTTTGTACAGGCCTATCCACCATGAACAAGTCGAGCAATATTCTTGTAAAAGATGAAGTGACTTACCATGCTGTACAGATTCACCAATAAACCATGATCTATACTTTTCTTTAAAACTATTTACTTCATACACATACTGATCACAATGTGAAAACATATAAAATGTGCCTTGTTCTGGAATGAGAAAATCACAAGTTGACAACACTTCTTGGTAACAGTTCTATTCATTACAGTATTATAAAAAAAAAATCCATTTCCAGTCTTACCAGACGCCCATGTAGTGAAGGTCTCAAAGTGCAAATATTTTTATTCACAAAACATGACCTCATGGTAAAGTTATTTAACCTCACAGTAAAAAATTCAAGCTATTGGCTACATGTTCACCAACCTGTTGTTTAGTCAAGAATCCAGTGACTCTTACCTTTGAACTTATGTATGCCACTTTTGTGACAACTAAAGGTTAAATGTAAACCTTCTGAAGGTAGTTGGTAGCACTGATTGGATTATTGACGAAAGAACATTGCTCCATCTGTCTAGATCACTCATTAGATCAGATAGATTAGGGCTGTATGCAAGTCTGAAAATTATAAATTTTAAGTAATTTGTATATTTTTTATACTTACCAATGACCCAGACTAGCTGGTGCTAACTCAAAAACTAATCCAGGGCCAAACACAAATTTTGCCCCCCCAATCCCCAAAATTTACATGCAAAACCCAAAAAATCAAGTCCAATCTAGTCCTCAATACTTTTAGATCTGCACATGCACAGTATCCAGGAAGGAACCGAAATTGGTGCCAACCATCGTTCTTTCTACAGATTGCCTGTTAAATGTTATAAACAGCGGGGAGGTATAAGTGCCCACTCATGGGAGGGCCATACCCATCTGGGCCACTGGTAAGTATAAAGCATATACAAATTACTTAAAATTTATCATATTTTTATACAACAACCAATGGCCCAGACTAGCTGAATCGTAAAAAGCCTGGAGGGCCTAGGACTTAAAGGAAAATCCAATCTCTCAATTACTTCGGTAAAGGATAGCTCCTACAGGAAAATAGAAGAAGATAGGAATTATATATGTCTTTCTCCTTTATGAGAAAAGAGAAAGGCATAACACCAACAATGTAATTGAGTATTACATAATATATAATTTTCCATTTAATGCCAGCACAAACCCATTATGCTAATTCCGTGAAGGAAAACCAATATATAAAGATAGTTCAGAGAATGAGACTCTTTATACTCATTTAAAAGTGTCCGAGGATTGTATATTAACACCCGTTTGACAAGTGACATATACAAATGCCTCACAGTGATCTACACTTTAAAAACCATACATAAATGAGACATAGTTATTGCTTCATACCGAGCTACACATTAAAACCATTCCAGCACCGACTCAGGACAACTGACACTGGAAGTCTTCCCTTGCTTTTCACTATAAAGCCAGATGATCATAAGGGGAAAAAAACCATCTGCTCCCCCCCCCCCCCCCCACCCCTTCCCCTATTTTTGAGGTAACATTCCTCAGAATGAAGAGGGCAGCGGAACAGCGTCAATGCTTGAACAGACTGCCTAAATACCTGTAAATGATAATAGTGATCCATGTATCAATGTATCTGTGAGAGAATGTATGTGTATGTGTGTTTATGTATGTATGCAATTATTGTACAGCCATTGAGCACCGTGTGTGGATTCTAGGCTTTAAAATTATTATTATTATGTAACCATTAATGGACGACATTCTGAGCAACAGAAAGAGGACACAAAGATCTAAGGTCACCGGAGATGGACTCTAAATTTCTCAGGTAAAACTTGGTAAATGAAGAGGGCTGTGTCCAGTTCGCAGCCTTCATGAGATCAGTAATGGCTATACTGTTAGAATAAGCCCAAGAAGTGGACAGTGCTCTAACCTCGTGCACCGATATCTTATTAACAGAGCGTTGATCCAAAGATAGATTTTCATAGGCAATGCATATTGCCAACTGAATCCATCTAGCGATGGCATGAACAGAAATATCCTTTCTGTTAGGAATCAATGAAAGAAACGTTTTCTTCCTTTTCTAACAAAATCTGATCAACGTTTATAAATGTGCATAGCCCTGACTGGACACGGCAAATGTCTCCGGTTATTGGACAACAAAAAGCCTTAATGACAATAGGCTCTGGCTGCTTGTCTGGAATCTGATTCTTAACCAAAAACCCCACTTCCGTAGTGAGGGTAATGGTATTACCCACACTACGGTGGTGAGATTCATCAACAGATAAAGCATGAAGTTCACTGACTCTTCTAGCAGATGCAAAGGCTAAGAGAAATACCGTTTTATAACCCCAAAATTTGAACTCTACGACATCCAATGGCTCAAAAGGAGCTTCTTTGAGCTTCAACAGAAACCAAGCCAAATTCCACTTAGGAATTAATCTGAGGGTTCTAGGTCTATTGATAAAGAAATTTCCAACTAGCTTGGATAATGAAGTATTTGATCCAATAGCCAAGTTATCATGAACGTAAATGTCTGATAACATAGACCTATAGCCCTTAATAGTGACGGGCTGCTGCTTGAGATTGTCAATCAAGTAGACCAAGAAATCAGCAATATTTGGTATGGACGGATCGTATACGTCCATCGACTGATCCCTACACCAACAGAAGAAAACCTTCCACTTCGATGCTTAATGAAGAGGAGGACCTCATGCAGTTAGAAATTGCATCCATTGCACGTCCTGTAAACTGTTTTCCGTGCAAGAAGGACCACACAATAGTAATATGTGATGGTTGAGAACTTCCAGGTTGTGATGCAGTGCGTGTGACTTCCCCTAATAAAGAAGGTTCTCTCGTGGAGGAAGCTTCTGGGAATGTCCCATAACAGATACCTGAGAAGACTGATCCAAGGTTTCTGTGCTGACAGAGGTGATACTAGTAGGATTTTGCAATGAGACTGTTTGATTTTTAACAGAATCTGCTGAATCAACGGAGCAGGAGGAGATGCATGTCCTATTGCTTCATCCCACGAGATCGACAGAGCATCTACTGCGTACACTCGATGATCTGGACATGATGACACAAACGTCGGTAACTGATTGTTCAGGTGTGCCGCAAAAAGATCTATCATGGAACGATCGCTCTGGTAGCAAAGCCGTCTGAATATTCGCTTGATGAGAGTCCATGCTGATGCTAACAGGTGACCTTTCCGAGAGAGTGAGTCTGCTAGTACGTTCAGACCACCCGGTATACGACGGACAGAGAGAAGAACACCACGATTCATGACATATAGGAGAATCGTCTCCGTTAATTCGCATTGTCGAATTGTCCGACAGAATTTGAACGTGGACGTTCGCTATTAGGCGAATCCAATGTTGAAGTGCTAGCCATATTGACATCATCTCTTTGATGTTTAAGTGATTCTCTAGGAACTGAGAGTCCCAAAGACCCTGACACTTCAAGTCTGCGTGACTTAGGGCCACGCCCCAGCCCGTGTGACTCGTGACCGTCATAGTCGTGAAAGCTGGATCCGGCAGTTGCAGCGGAACTCCTTCAGTTAACCACTGAAGATCTGCCCAAATATGAACCTTTTATTTTACTAGGTCCGTTAAAACAATACTGGTTTCGAGTGAATGCGTCTTCACACGCTAGTTCTGAGTAAAGAATATCTGGAGGGGACGCATGCACAGACGGCCCATCAGAATAAGATCTGCACAGCCCCATCAGTCACATAAATTCCCTCACTGTTAATGTGTCTGAGTGTGGACAAAAGCGAGCATAACAACTGAACTAATTTCGCTCTGGACGAACCTGATTGATGTGAGTCTCGAAGCTCATTCCTAAGTGAGTGAACGACTTGGACGGAGCAAGGTCTGACTTCTTCTCGTTTACGATGAAACTGAGACGTCGGAGTAATAGAAGCAGACTCTGAACATCGTTCTGAAGTATAATTCTGTTGCCGTATCTCTGCAGAATGTTGTCCAAGTAAGCCGACGTTACCACAGATGAATGAGCTCGGAAACATTACCGAGTTAATTATTCGAGTGAATACCCAGGGAGCTAGGTTCAGACCAAAGCACATTGCACTGAACTGATAAACATTCCCTTGTACGGCGAACTGCAGGTACTTTCTGAATGCCGGATGTACCAGGACATGAAAGTAAGCATATTTTAGATCTATGCTTGCCGCATAGT
The DNA here is from genome assembly GCA_031216915.1 of Pictodentalium vernedei. Classification (NCBI taxonomy): domain Eukaryota; kingdom Metazoa; phylum Mollusca; class Scaphopoda; order Dentaliida; family Dentaliidae; genus Pictodentalium; species Pictodentalium vernedei. The sequence goes on from CM062290.1 coordinate 176,086,814, forward strand.
CGTTCACTCGAATGCTCGCTCTTACCAACCGAATGGTCTCCATATAGAACTTTGGAGCCACAATAAGCTTGTTTATCCAGCTCAAGTCTATTACCAGCCGGAACAGGCCGGCTGGCTTCAGTACGAGGAACAGGTGACTGTAAAAACCTTGAGAATTTTGATTCTCGACGACCTCTATTGCTTCCTTTAATAAGAGAGCCTGTACCTCCGCTAGGAGAGATTCTTTTTGAAAGGATCTGCTGGAAGATTTGTCCAATGCGGGCATCTCGTTAGTGGGGGTTTCGCTCGGAATGATAGCCGTAAGCCGTCCGAGACTACACTTCTCACCCACTGATCTTCCATGACTGCTATCCAATTTCTCGCGAAGTTTGATAATCTTCCGCCAGCTGGCAAGCAATAGAGGTCACCTGTAGGACTTGCGAGTATTAGGGGGGGAGAAACTACATCCTCCCCGAGAATATCCTCGCCCGTCGGCTTAGGGGCATCTGGCTGATAGTCCCGATCTGACTTACACCCCTTTCCTGAGTCGCTATATTGACAACCTCCAGAGTAATTTTATGAGTGTTTCTTGTACCCTCGCGAGGAGTTCCCTTTTGATGATTTTGATTTTGAATGTCCTCGCTTACTCTGGTCTGCTGAAGCGGGTTGTTGAGACGGCGACTTCAATAGCAGAGCACTGGACGCATTCTTAGTAGCTTGTTCGTAAACTAACGTATTTATACGTAGCATACATGATTGCCCCGGAAAGAACTCTAAGAGAGGTACACACGTCCTCAAACTCCTTTCCGTTAAGACGTTGCGCCATAGCTCTGGTAAGGTGATCTGCATAGGACATAGCATCCAAATTCGCTCTATTCGATGAAATTGTAGATTCCATTACATATGAGCGAATACTGAATGATGCAGGTATGGATATATCTAAATCCTCGGCCTGCTCATCTAAACGCAGTGGAGCTCTCTGCACATCTTCTCCAACCGTTTTAAATGAACATGGTCCAAGAAACAGTATATTTTTTATGGAAGATGTTGACAAGAAACCGCTTTTTTTTCCTCGCACTTGAGAGGTTAAGTATGGCATTGTCTACATGGCCAAAGGCCAGCGACACCTGCTTAGACTGAACCGAAAAAGAAAGAACTTCTTCCTTCCTCTGCATAAAGTCTGCATCTAGAGATGTCAGCCGGTTTCTCTCTTGTTGCCGCAGCTTGCTGATTTGATGGAACAAACTCAGGGTAGTATTGATGGATAAAATCCATCACAACTATGTGTTGCTCCGAAAGGGAAGGGTAATCTTCTTCCTTATCCCTTTCATCATCTGAGTGAATCAGTTGCGACTCTCAGTTCATTACACCTGCTTGAACAGACGATTGGACCAACCCAGCACCGTCGGACAGCTCAGGTTCTGAGTCTGATGGAGGGTGCTCCCGCACTTGCTGGGATGCTGCGATATCTGCGACAGCAAGTCTGTCATCGAAGGAGGCCTGAGGAGCAACAGTTTTCTGTTTCTTAGCCGCTTGCTGCTCCTGGGACACAGTTCCGGAGATGGATCTTTTGTCCGAACGTCCCGATGATCGAGGCCTCGGCTCTCTACCTACCGGATGGTCTGACTTCACGAGCAAAGAGTGGTTCCTTCTTCGCATAGCAGGCTGGATATCTGAAGTCGGGTAGCTAGGATGTGGTCGTGTGTGCGTAATGATCGTAGCGGAAGAAGCCGTGACTGTAGCCGAGGCCGGCTGCAGTCTAGATGGAGCATCCCAAGTGGCAGGTGCGGACGTATGTTCCGACCCGCACAAGTTTTTCAGGGACCTCTCCGAGCCTCCCGACAAAAAACTTGCTGACTTCCTCCCTAGTTCTGTCGTCGCTGGGTGAGCTTGTTTTGTTTTTAAGGTGCTCGCTCCACCCACTACACTTCCTTCGACTGCAACGGTCATACCCGGTGTCACGGCTCCCACGGATGGAGTAACTGCTTCACCGGTCAAGCGAGCTGCTGGCAAATGATTAAAACCACCGCCCAGTGACCTTATCCCTTGCCTAATATTCAACAGCACCTTAGCAGCTAGCTCTGTTTGCACAACAGAGCTCAACGATGGTAGCACATTTTCGGTAGGTGTCACATTACCATCACCATGTTCTTGTTCCTCTGAAAAAGAAACTGAAGAACTTGAATGACCTTGCGGCGAGAGTACCGGCATTAGACACTCACCGCTAACAATGTACTGTGACACGCAGGTCCAACATTTGTCATCCCAATCAACACATGTAGGACAAGAATTCGTAGGAGTACATCGACTACTGGCAACACACATGTAAAACTGAGGAAGACTTCCTCGCCTTGCATTTTGAGCAATAAGCTTTCATGATAATCAAAACAAAGTCGATCGAACTCCCACAAACTCCACAATAAATATATGATAAAGATACATAATAATCAACAATCAAAATCAAAATCGAAAAATTAAATTCAAAAAAATTTTCAAAAACTTTTTGACAAAAGCCCAAGTTCCCAAAGGGAACATGAAGAGCCCAAAGGTATCCCGATAGAGCCTAAATGTGGACAAAATTCCAAAAATTATTGCTACACTACCGGAACATAAATTAATGTATCTTACAACAATCATACAGTAATAATAACTAAATACTACATATATTTAAGGACGTTGCCAATGTAAACAACGTCAAGAAAAAAACAGAAACAAGACTTCAGGCACAGAACAAAAAGGCCCAAAGTCAGTAACAGATTTTAAAACTACCAGATGTAAAGCAAGATCTTCAAACGAAGAAAAAACGATACATCGGATAGAAGATGCATGACCCAAACTACCCAACACCCCTAGGGTGAGGAAGTAACCATGGGGATATACACTACGAGTCGGAAGTAGTTGTAGGAACAACCGCGGTATAATCAGGAATCGAAACGCGGTTGTAAACTTTCAATAAACGCGTTCAGCGTTTTTTTCGCGTTTATTCTCCAGGAGTACCGTTTGACAGTTCGTTTTTGTTCCCGGTTGTAAACGAAGATAAACGCGTTTATCGTTTTTTTGTGGTTATCCTCCAGGGATATCATGTAACAGTTCGTTTCTGTTCCCGATTGTAAACGAAGATAAACATTCATCCGTTCGGCAAATAACGAGCATTGGCACATGTGCTTCAACTTGAAAGTACAAGAGCAAACTAAAAGAAAAGACAGCAGCACAGAAATCGCATGCATAGCATGTAGCTATTTTATCTCACAAAAATTCTCTCCAAACATCTCTCCCCATTTATCACTTAACACTATCCCCCGCCCCTTACAAAAAACACCACTTTGCAATGTGCCCCCACCCCCCCGGCCCCCTCCATCCCCAGCCCCCAAAATGCCAATTGCCTACCTATTAGTTATATTCACGGACGAGGTCACCTGAACCACTTGCTGGCTAAAAAATAGCCAGCGCAATATGGAAAATTCGCCATTCAAATTCAAAACGACATGAACATAGTTATCCATCAACTGTCCCTCCCACCAACTCCCAATACCCCATTTCACTTCTCCGGCCTCTATTGCGCCATTCACCAAAACTCTGGCGATTAAATGCCCTGAAGTTTCCAATTTGATAGAAAAAAATACTTTCTATTTCATCGCCTCAGTCTTGTCTTAAATGACTTGATGCTGTAATACGCTTAGCTACGTCGGATGTCATTTACCACTTAATAAAGGCTTCGGTGCCCTGGTATATGACATCCCATCCCTCTCCTCTCCATGCACACCCCACCCTCTCATTCTGAACTCTGAAGGACTAAGGACAGTTCCAAACATAACACATACATGTGCAAACCCCAGGTTTTTACATGTACCTCCCTTATCATATGGATGTCAATTTGGGGTAAATTGATATTCTGTTTGCTTTCCTTCATTGGACGAAGATGTTTACATGTATGTGATAAAAAAAAACAACATAATGAGTTGTTATTTATTCGCCATAATATTTAAAAAATGTGCCAATTTCTAAGGGTAGAGATTGCCAAAAAAAATAACGCACATGTCGATTGAACGTGACAAGATCGTTGCTCGACACATGCGGCTGGGAACAATGACAATTCGTCCCTATTCAATTTGACCCATATTCTGCATGGCTTTCACTTGAATTTTTCATTTGAAATAATGAAACAAACTGAGTTTCTTCATCTAGAGAACTTGTCCCCTCCTCCCACTCTCCCTGAAAATTTTGCCATTGCACATTGCGAGCGTAGTGGCACCCTTTTGTCAGATTCCACCCCAAACATGCACAGAATAAGGGTGTTTGTGTTGAGGAGTCAGTATTGTCGTTTCATCCCATTTTCTGTAACACTTGTTTACAGAGTTTCCCATTTGGATCGTAGATTTATCAGTGAAAATAACATTGTCGATGTTTTCTGAGTTTTATACAATACTTCCATTGTACATTATACAAAATGTTTCAATGTCTGAGTGCATTTAGATTTTAACGCCAACATTTTAAAAAAATGTCAATCATTTAAATGCAGCAAATCTCCTTTTGCCATTCAAATAGTGCAAATAGTGGGTAGTTCAGATAAAAAGAAAAAAAACAATGGAAAAAGCACTCTTAGAATAGCAGTAACTGTCCCTCTTTCGTGTTTCCACAGGTGGTTAATTACAGTAGTTTGTTTTGTAATTAAACTGGTGGCAATTACACACTCACCGAAATTGGATTAAGAGCCGGGCATACAAATCAATCAGCTTCCTTTTATTGTGCAGGCCTTCTGAAGTTATTGTTTACAAAAAAACAATGCTCTGGATCTCACAATGCACCCCGAAAAGTAATTAAGTATTCATGCAATTGAATTAAATATTTTGAGAATGGCATTAATTAATCCATTCCCGACTTGTGTATTGTTTCCCGACACTCTGCATTTCTTCAGTTCAGTGTACTTACAGTGACATTTTATTCTTTTTACATTCAATAGCAGCCATACCTTTTTTCTGAATTCATGACACATTTGAATATTGAAATTCCATTGCATCTTAATACGAACGCTTATCATTTCGAGTCTAAGGATTTTGCGAGAGCATGGTGAGAGAAGGGGAGCCCATCGGGAATAATAACATGTTTGAGCCTTTTACCCGATCCAGGTATCGACGAGATGGGGGTGAGTACAAGAGGAAGCACCCCTCACTTGGTGTGTGTGTGTGGTGGGGGGGGGGGGGGGATTGCCCCTGAAACATGTGAAATTCAATACAAAAAAACTCAATTTCCTTGACTGAGTCTGCTTGTGTCCATAATTTATAAGTTGTGAAGGGCATCAATAACTAGAACTATCACTGAAGGTGATTAATACCCCCGCTTTGGGTTTTTAGAGGAATGCACTTCTGATCATGTAGGCAAAGGCCATAAGGAAATGTATACATAAAGATCATTTTTTGTTGTTGAAATTTGTATTTGCATGTGGCCTTCCACAGAACAGCACTGAATACTTAAACAGCCCACACATATATGGTTTACATTTGGAAAAACACATTTACAATGTGCAACATGTATTCAAAATCGGTTCATTAATGTAGGAGTTGCACACACAAGAATCCCATTTGAAAACCCATAATAAATCCAAGTTAAAGGGAGATAACCTGGTTAAAATTGTCGCAGATCAAAAATTTGGGAATAAGCGTATGTTCACTTAGTTGTGATAATGTTTGAAAGGTTTCGTCAAAATTGATTGATAAATGTAGGAGGAGTTGCATGCACAAGAATTTCATGTAGAAACCCATAATAAATCTAAGTTAAAGGGAGATAACCTAGTTAAAATTGCCACAGCTCAAAAATTTTGGAATATGCGCATGTTTACTTAGTAGTGATGATGTCTGTAAATATTCGTCCAAATTGATTGATAAATGTAGGAGGAGTTGCGCACACAAGAATTTCATGCCGAAATCCATAGTAAATCAAAGTTCAAGAGAGATAACCTGGTTAAAATTGTTGCAGATCAAAAAGTTTGGAATATGCACATGTTCACTTAGTAGAGATGATGTTTGAACGGTTTCATCAAAATCGGTTCATTAATGTAGGAGGAGTTGCGCACACAAGAATTTGTTCAGACGGAAAGACATAATAAATCTAAGTCAAAGGGAGATAACCTGGTTAAAACTGTCGCAGATCAAAAATCTTGGAATATGCGCATGTTCACTTAGTAGTGATGATGTCTGAAAAGTTTTGTCCAAATTGATTGATAAATGTAGGAGGAGTTGCACGCACAAGAATTTCATGTAGAAACCCATAATAAATCTAAGTTAAAGGGAGATAACCTAGTTAAAATTGCCACAGCTCAAAAATTTTGGAATATGCGCATGTTCACTTAGTAGTGATAATGTCTGTAAACTTTCGTCCAAATTGATTGATAAATGTAGGAGGAGTTGCGCACACAAGAATTTCATGCAGAAACCCATATTAAATCAAAGTTCAAGAGAGATAACCTAGTTAAAATTGTCGCAGATCAAAAAGTTTGGAATATGCACATGTTCACTTAGTAGAGATGATGTTTGAAAGGTTTCATCAAAATCGGTTCATTAATGTAGGAGGAGTTGCGCACACAAGAATTTGTTCGAACGGAAAGACATAATAAATCTAAGTCAAAGGGAGATAACCTGGTTAAAATTGTCGCAGATCAAAAATCTTGGAATATGCGCATGTTCACTTAGTAGTGATGATGTCTGAAAAGTTTTGTCCAAATTGATTGATAAATGTAGGAGGAGTTGCGCACACAAGAATTTCATGTAGAAACCCATATTAAATCAAAGTTCAAGAGAGATAACCTGGTTAAAATTGTCGCAGATTAAAAAGTTTGGAATATGCACATGTTCACTTAGTAGAGATGATGTTTGAAAGGTTTTATCAAAATCGGTTCATTAATGTAGGAGGAGTTGCGCACACAAGAATTTGTTCGGATGGAAAGACACAATAAATCTAAGTCAAAGAGAGAAAACCTGGTTAAAATTGTCGCAGATCAAAAATCTTGGAATATGCGCATGTTCACTTAGTAGTGATGATGTCTGAAAAGTTTTGTCCAAATTGATTGATAAATGTAGGAGGAGTTGCGCACACAAGAATTTCATGTCCGGAAAGACGTACGGACGGACGTACGTACGGACGGACGGACGGACGTACAGGGCGATTCCTATATAGCCCCCACTTCTTCGAAGTGGGGGTATAATTAAGCCACATCACCGGGGGGGGGGCTGCACCACTGAAATGCCCTCACGAAAAATATTTCGTGAGGGCATTTCAGTGGTGCAGCCCCCCCCAGGCTGCACCACTGAAATGCCCTCACGAAATATTTTTTTTTAAATTATTTTTAAAAAAAAATGTTGCATCCCTCTCGACAATGAGCCTGTGGAGTAAGTTTCATTATGCCCACTCTCACCCCACAATCTCTTTGGTGCAATAGATGAATGTCTACATCTGTAGAGCAGCACTCTTTGCTTCCAAGGGTTCCCGACAAGGATGTGTATTTATTTCAAATCGTGGTGTGTGTATGTACTCCTCTAATGTTTCTCTTGGAATGGTGTATTTTAAATGGAACTTGGTTTCAACAACATGCAGGTCCGAACTTAGGTGGGCAGAAGGTGCCTCGTGTTTTGTACAGAGCACGTGTTCAGACGAGAATTAGCATTTTCGTGTTTAGCACACAAATAAACAAATTTAGGCTAGAACCATTCTTCGTTGTTTTTTTTTGTTCGATGATCATTTTATTTTTAACGTGCATTATTCCAACAAAACATATTTCATTAGATTAAATGGTCATTCGCACATTTCTTCAAATGTTTATTCACCACAAAACAACCGCCTCACATAAACATTTCATTCGAGTATATTTGGCTTTTGCACTGCTGAAAAACACAGTAGCCCACACGTTATTCATTTGAATTCCCTTGTTACCTGGCATGCCAGTTAATGTATTAGTAAAAAGTTTGCCCGTGTAGTGTAGATTCAGGAACCAATGCATGTGAACTTAACCCACGCTTGGGAAACTCTTAGTTGAATAACGGTTTAATTTTGGAGTTCTGTATTTTTCTTGGATGTGGTTCAGACAGTAGATGTGTGTGGGTTAATATGGTAACACTGGGTGGGCAGTAAAAAATTAGGAAACATTACTTCTGCTTTATGCTAAGGTGTTGTTCATGACTCCAGCGGCGAAGATAAAGGGGGGGGGGGGGGGGGGGGGGGGGGGGGGCGAAGGTACCCCACCAGAAGTTTTGTCGGAGAATTTTTTTGGGACCATTTTTAGGCGAATGTATGCCTAATAACATTAAAATGAAGGCTTTGGGGATAAAAACATGCCATTTTGGGTAAAAAAGACCAATTTTCAGTACATTTGCAGTAAACAACAGATTCTTTCTGTTTGTTTGGGTTTTTGTTGTTGTTACACTCTCGGAAAATTTTCGGTCTGTCGGAAAATTTTGGGCTGGCCCCTCCGCCAGCGAAAAGCTAACTACGCCACTGCATCACTCATCAGTCACTCAGATACGCTTTGGAAAGTGAAAGTGGTGTTTTGATAGAGGATCATTTTTTACGTGTGTTGGAAAAATGTGTTATTCTCTTCCATTGAACTGTGACAGATTATTGGGCATGAGAGGCGAAGAATACTGGATAGTGGGACAGAATTTTTCATCAAGAAATAAAGTCCAACAATGTGTTGTTGAATTTGTAGTTTGTTGTGATCCAGATGCAGCGGTATTGAGATTTTGAAGGCTTTCTTTGACTTTGGTGGGCCTACTTAAAAACTCGCGACCGACAATAACACTGAAAAAATATTTTCAATTTGACTTTTAACTTGTTCAAATATACAATGGATTATGCATTATATTCACATCAGATGATTTTTCAAGATAATCTGGGCCACTCGTTGTCGCAGTGATCAGATCCACGCGTTATTTATTAAATATTTGACAGTCTCCAGTATGACTTGCGAAATTGGAAATTTTGTACTAAAAGGCAGACAATGGACAATATTTCGAATGGAATGACGTTCTAAATTTTTGATTGCTCGACTTGAGCATTGCAAACGCCAACAACAGATTTGGGATTTTTGCTTTACATGTGTATAGATCGTATCATAAATGATTGTTGGTATCGTTTATTTGCGTTTATGACTGAAAGCCACAATGCAGTTTCAGCAAAGCTTACGTCTCGTTTCTTCCCACAAGACTAACACTATCGTTTATTTACGTTTCGCACTCCGGTCGCAAACGATCGGCAACCGCGGTTATCGTTTTTATCAGTGGCACGGAAACGAAACTTGCGTTTTTGTATAGTTTATAACCGCGCACAAAAACGCGAGATAATTACGGTTTACCTACAACTACTTCTGACTTTTAGTGTACAGAATAAACATTTTGTAATACACATTAAACTCCCAAGAAATTTAATAAAAAATTTCAATACAAATAAGCCAAAAAGCTTGGGAGTTTAACAGGAGGGCTTCAAGGAAGGATACGGAAGGAACACTGAACAAACAGTGGATAAATCATTAGCAAGAATGATGACGTCAGGCACATGTCCTGAAATTGGGAAACATGAAATAATTTTGATAAAAATTGTCAAGTTACAGCCCTGAACGTTCTTAACCACCATTGTTCACTTCCATCATCCATTTCTGTCCTTGGATCCACCAAATTTACCATTGATTTGCGCCTGGCATCCTCAAAACTGAGATTTAAAAGCACAGATGTCAATTGAATATTGCTGACTTTAGGGCCAAACAAAGAATGATGGTTTGCGCCAATTACGGTTCCTTCCTGGATACTGCGCATGCGCAGATCTAAAAGTATGGAGGACCAGACAGGATTTGATTTTTTCGGTTTTGCATGCAAATTTTGGGAATTTGGGGGCAAAATTTGTGTTTGGCCCTGGATTAATTTTTGATTTAGCACCAGCTAGTCTGGGCCATTGGTATATATAAGCAGACTGTCATCTGCAAAATGAGGTCCCCACAGGGTTAATTTGGTGATGCTACCCTGCACAGCAGGTAGCATCACAAAATTTACCCTCTGTGAACCTGTCTGAATCATGGTCGCAAGCCAAAACTGAAAGATGTATCTAGAGAATAAATTGGCCCACTGTATGGGATAGCAACAACAAATTCACCCTCTGGAGACCCCATTTTGCAAATGACAGGTTGCTTATATTTGGGCTTGGCTGTATGGTGCACCTGGCATCCTCAAAACTGAGATTTAAAAGCACAGATGTCAATTGAATATTGCTGACTTTAGGGCCAAACAAAGAATGATTGTTTGCGCCAATTACGGTTCCTTCCTGGATACTGCGCATGCGCAGATCTAAAGGTATGGAGGACCAGACAGGATTTGATTTTTTCGGTTTTGCATGCAAATTTGGGGAATTGGGGGGCAAAATTTGTGTTTGGCCCTGGATTAATTTTTGATTTAGCACCAGCTAGTCTGAGCCATTGGTATATATAAGCAGACTGTCATCTGCAAAATGAGGTCCCCACAGGGTTAATTTGGTGATGCTACCCTGCACAGCAGGTAGCATCACAAAATTTACCCTCTGTGAACCTGTCTGAATCATGGTCGCAAGCCAAAACTGAAAGATGTATCTAGAGAATAAATTGGCCCACTGTATGGGATAGCAACAACAAATTCACCCTCTGGAGACCCCATTTTGCAAATGACAGGTTGCTTATATTTGGGCTTGGCTGTATGGTGTACGGATCTGCGAGAAAATCAGATCTCAAACCACTAATTGGTAATGATATTCATAATAGTGCATTAGAATTAGGCCAGACACATTTTGAACACCAATAGATTCAATTCTCATTGAAGCACTGGACTTGTTACATTTTCCGACTCTCTTTACTCTTTGCTTGCTTTAACTCTCTGCACTCTGATGTCAAAATATCTAAATTTCAAGTAGCTATTTTTCCCCATAATGCAACTGGGAATTTAACCAATTCAATCTTGTTTGACAGAGCTCAATGAGTTCTGTCAAACAAGATTGAATTGGTTAAATTTCTAGTTGCATTATGGGAAAAATTTGCACTCATAACTTTACATTTTTCGACATCAGTGTGCAGGAGGTTAAACAACTCCAAGTTGAGAACCCTGTGATTTTGGAACTTTCTAAGTTGAATGAACTAATCTCTGACCAATATCTTTTGTTGGTGACATGGGCATGTAACACCAGGGCAGACAGTGCAGTAAACCAGGCTTTAAATAAGTTACCACTGATTTTAAACTTCCTTACAGTGATTTTAAACCACATATCAGTAACTACATCAAATGTATTTGGCAGGTGGAATGGGATGAAGCGACAAATCCCAAGACCCATCATCTCTGAACTATTATTACTGATAACTATCCTTTTAGTAATCTTTGTATAAAAGATTGTGTCATTCTGATGAGATTATTTATTTATTGAAGTTTAAGGTCACATATTTATGCACAATGGCTAATCATGACCGTGACAGTTTTACGGGTGGAGGAAGCCGGAGTACCCGGAGAGAACCACCGAGCAACGACGAGCAGCTGCCAGCTCCCCAACATCGTAACTCCGCACTGCAGCACAGGCAGCATTAGATTGGTTGAAGACATGCGGACCGTCGACTGCAGTACGCCTTAGTACACGGCAGCAGCGTGCCCCCACGCGAGCAATGGGGATTAAGTGTCTTGCCCAAGGACACAACGCGGTTGCCGCAGGTGGGATTCGAACCGAGGACCTCTCGGCTTGCAGCCTGCACCTCTACCTACTGAACCACCGCGCTCCCTTCTGATGAGATCCTACTGATATTGGCCATACTAGACTTACACATTGTTTTTTTTCTATGGGCGGGAGACATACGACCAGAATGTGTTGCTTATCAATGTCTGTTGACAATCAAATACATTCTATTAGATTGCTATGATCTCAATGACATCAGATGGTGACATTATAGTGTACCATCTCTGAGAGAACTATTTTACACAATTAGTACTCACGAGATTCCTCATTTCTCAAAGAAATCAATCTCTTTAATAAATTTTAGTTGTTTTTAATCATTTCACTACATCTCATTTTCAAAAAGTATTCTTGCCATTGGGTTGATTTTCATGGTATTCGTGCAGTTTTTTGTATCATTATTCACTTCTATCCTTGCTATTTATTTCGATGTCATGATCATGTACATTTTTAATGTTTTTCTCATACCTTTTACTTTATGAAGGAATTGTTTTACACTACATAACTTTTTATCACCATGATATAGCCATATTTGCTGACGGAGTGCTAAGCACCAATAAATAAATATATAAAATTACATTTTCATGCAATCATGCTTTAAATGGTGGAGTTCTGTAATATATATTTGGGCTTTATTTTCAAGTGCAAATATTTATTTATTTATTTATTGATTGGTGTTTAAGGTCACATACTTATGCACAATGGCTAACAAGTGCAAGTAAAGTATCTTAAAGGCTTCATATTCTGTAATTGTGCTTCATATTATCTTTAAAGTGAAATTACTTAAGTCTGCGTGGATTTGCCTTGTTACAATTAATCATAGATCCGAAAGTCACTGTTCCATAAATTTCTTTATTTACTGGTGTTTAAGTTCACATATTTCTACAAAATGGCTAACCTTGACTGCAACATGGATACAAAGTCAAGTCCAATCAACCATTTGTAAGCATGTTGCCCATAAGCATTGGCTACCAGGTCGTATTTTACAAGTAAAACAGAACTTGTTTACCACAGTAAACAAGCACTGCTTCACTTCCTGGGGTTCCCACGGAGAAGAACTCTTCCATGAAGTAATAATGCTTAAGGGCCTGGAGAGTTTTTATATTTTTTTGTCTACACTTGGATAGTCTGAAGCCTCTGGCTTTGCAGATGTTTCTTGGCAAGTCTTGGCTGCCAAAATAGGCAGCCAAGACTTGCCTAGAAACAACTGCCAAGGCACTTAGGGGGTAACTTTAAGGTTTATCCAGATGCAGCATGTTGGGGCAAATGTTCTGTTGCAATAAAAAGTGATCAATCGGAATTAGGCCCATATGGGTTAAAAGTCAAACGACAAGTGAACAAATTTGATGACTAAAAATAATTTAGCACTCTACCAGTTTATGTCTGCAGTTAACCCTTTAACCAACGTAACAGTCAAAACTGGCCAGCACTGTTCTAAAAAATTGCCAATTAATTTTCATTTTTTGTCTCAAAAACATAGGTTATTACCCTTCGTTGGAACAAGCTATGTTTTTGAGACAAAAAATGAAAAAACATAGTTATTCAAGAATTTTATTTGCAAGTGTCATCTGCTTTTCATGTTAGGTAAAGGGTTAAAGCTATATCATGACACCTGATGCCCCAGTACATGAATGAAGATCTCAGACTTTAGATTCTGAAGCGCACTGTTATGCACATACATTCGAAAAACAGGGAATAAAAAACTGGGGGTCTCAAAATTTTTCACATGTAGATTTCATTTTAATGTGCTTTAGCAGTGTTAGCAGTTACCCACTGGGATACCATTACATCAGAACTGACAGTTAGTGACCTAGCAACTTGTTTTCAACTTGTCAGTGAGCACAATGCTGCTGACAACATGAAAGATACTATGTCGTTGAACCCAGCTTCATTATTTAATTGCAGCATCATTACTCATATTTTATTGTGAGTCTGCATTTTTCAAAATCGAAAGTCCGAGATCTTTTTACTTAGAAGAAGGTTAAAAACATGCCACTAAACCAAACAGCACTCATTTAAAAAATTTTTTTTAAACCATTCTGTCAATGCAGAGAATCCTTCTAGGTTTGCTGGTTCATTTTACAAAATCAGATAAAATGGAAAGCTCTTTTATCTATTTCTTTTCTCACTAACTTTACTTCTGCCTGCAGTTTCAAATTTTTTCTTTGACACAGAATGAAAAATACAAGTAAAATATTTTCATATGTTTTGAAGGAACTGGTCATGATACGGGCAGGCTAGAATGTTAAAAAATTTATAGTAATTTATATATTTTTTATACTTACCAATGACCCAGACTTAGCTGGTGCTAACTCTAACAAAACCAGGGCCAAACACAAATTTTGCCCCCCAATCCCCAAAATTTGCATCCAAAACAAAAAGAAATCATGTCCTAAAGGACCTCCATACTACGCCTCTACTGCGCATGCGCAGTGACGCAGTCGTCCCGAAATTGGCGCCAATTATCATTCTTACTGGCAGTGCCTGGTCAGCGCTATGTACTCAGCGGGGAGGCAAGAGTTCCCAACTCCAGGGAGGGCCATCCCCGTCTGGGTCATTGGTAAGTATAAAAAATATATAAATTACTATAAATTTTTTAACATTTTTATACTGTACCAATGACCCAGACTTAGCTGAATAGTAAACAGGCTGGAGGGCCTAGGACATAGAGGAAAATCCAATAAGCTCAACTATATAGTAAAGAGGTAACCCCTTAAGGAGAAAAGGAGTATTAGGCTTTACATGTATCTTTCTTATTTAATATTAAATTAGAAAGATACACTACCCTTAATAATTGAGCACAATAACATTCATGTTCTCTATTAACATCCAGTATAACCCTTATACTAATTATTTTTAAAGCAAGCCAATAAATAAAGTAGTCCAGAGAATTGAGACTCTTTATAATCATTTAAAAGTGTCCGAGTATTGTATATTAAAGCCCGTTTGACACTTGACATATACAAATGCTTCACACCGAGCTACACTTTAAAAATAAGACATGAATGAATTTAAACATTAATATTACACTTTAAAACCATCCCGGAAGCAACTCAGAAATACTGACTTGGAGGAGGCATTCCCTTGCTTTTCACTATAAAGCAGGTGACCTAAGGGAACCCCCCCCCCCCCCCTTCCCCTTGCCCTGGGTCAAATAGCCCAGAGCGAAGAGGGCAGCCGGACGGAGTCACTGCCGGAACAGAAAGCCTGCATAACTATAGTTGCAACTGTTTAGTGGACGACATTCTGAGCAACAGATAACGGACCTAAACAAAGCAGGTCTCCAGAAATGGACTCAATATTTCTGAGATAAAAATTCGTAAATGTGGATGGCTGAGACCAATAAGCAGCCTTCATTAAATCTGTAATAGCAACACTATTAGCATAAGCCCAGGAAGTAGAAAGAGCTCTTACTTCATGAGCAGAAATCTTAAGCACAGACTGCTGAGAAGAAGATAAATCTTCATAAGCAGTACGGATAGTTAACTGAATCCATCTAGCAATAGAATGGACTGAAATGTCCTTTCTATTAGGCATCAAAGACAGAAAGAAACGTTTCCGTCCCTTTCTGATAAACTGAGATCTCTGTTTATAGATACGTAGTGCTCTAACAGGACAGAGTAAAGGCCTACGCCCGTCTGAAGACGGAAGAGCCTTAATAACAATAGGTTCCGGATATTTATTAGGAGCCTGATTCTTAGCTAAAAAACCCACATTAGTAGTGAAGGTGATAGTGTTCCCAACACTACGATAATGAGAATCATCCACCGATAGTGCATGAAGCTCACTGACTCTTCTGGCAGAAGAGAAAGCTAAGAGAAAAGCTGTCTTATAAGATAAGAATTTGAAATCTACTGTCCCAAGAGGTTCAAATGGATTTTCCTTCAATTTAAGGAGAACCCAAGCTAAATTCCACTTAGGAATTAATCTAAGAGTTCTGGGTCTATTTATCGAAAAGTTTCTAACCAACTTCGATAAAGAGACATTAGATCCAATTTGTAAACTATCATGATGTGCATAGGTATCAGATAACATAGATCTATAACCCTTTATAGTAACAGGCTGCAGTTTGATTTCGTCAAACAAGTATACTAGAAAGTTTGCAATGTCTGGTATAGAGGGATCAAATATATCTACAGAATGATCCCTACACCAACGATGAAAAACCTTCCACTTAGCCGCATAGTTTAGCGAAGAGGAGGTCCTCCTACAGTTAGAAATCGCGTCCACTGCTCGTCCTGTAAAGTGCTTGCCATGCAAGAAGGACCGCACAACGGAAAAACGTGAAGGTTGAGACCTTGCGGGTTGTGATGGAGTTGGCGCGATTTCCCCTGCGAAAGAAGATCCTCTCGTGGAGGAAGCTTCCGCGGTAGGTCCCACAACAGACACCTGAGTAGATTTATCCACGGTCTCTGTGGCGACAGAGATGCTACCAACAGAATCTTGCATTGAGATTGTTTTATCTTTAGCAATACTTGTTGAATTAACGGCGCTGGAGGATACGCATATCCTATCATTCCGTCCCAAGGGATCGACAGAGCGTCTACTGCAAATGCTCTTGGATCCGGACACGGAGACACATACGTCTGCAACTGATTGTTGAGATGTGTCGCAAATAAGTCTATCATTGGCCGTTCCCATTGGTAGCAAATCTGATTGAATACTTGTTTGTTGAGAGTCCACTCCGACGGCAACAAGCGACCCTTTCGTGAAAGGGAGTCTGCTAGCACATTCAGACGACCCGGTATGTGACGGACCGAAAGAAGAACGTGATGTTCTAACGCAAACAGAAGGATTCTTTCCGTTAGATTGAACAACGGAACTGAATGAGTGCCTCCCTGATTCCGTATATATGCCACTACTGTCGTATTGTCGGATAGGATTTGGACATGAGCATCGTGAATAATGTCCATCCAGTGACGTAACGCAAGCCAAATTGACATCATTTCCTTGATCTTTATGTGCTTGCACAGGAATTGCGGATCCCAAAGACCCTGGCATCTCGAATCCGTTGGGATTAATGATGCACCCCAACCTGTTTGACTGGCATCCGTCATAACGGTAAAACTCGGATCCGGCAACTGCAGCGGAACTCCTTGAGTTAACCACTGAATGTTTGCCCAAGTCTGAATCTCTTGTTTCACTTGATCTGACAAGAGAACGTCTACATCGAGCGAATGAATTTTCACACTCCAATTCTGAGTCAGGAAAATTGAAGAGGACGTGTGAGTAGCCGCCCCATCGGAATGAGATCCGCGGCGGCTCCGCACAGACCTATCAGTCTCATAAATTCTCTCGCCGTGACTTTGTCTGCGTGCAGACAATAGCGAGCGTAACAACTGACTAATTTCGCTCTGGTTAACGGTAGACGAACGAGATTGTTGTGCGTCTCGAAGCTCATTCCCAGATGAGTGAATGACTTGGACGGCACCAGATCCGACTTCTCCTCGTTTACTATAAAACCGAGACGTCGGAGCAATAGAAGAAGATTCTGAACATCGTTCTGAAGCGTTAACTCGTTGCCGTACCTCTGAAGAATGTCGTCCAGGTAGGCCGACGTTACCGCAGACGAATGAGCTCGGAAGTAGATCATTACCGAGTTCATTACCCGAGTGAAAGCCCAGGGTGCTAGATTCAATCCGAAGCACATCGCCCGGAATTGATACACCACTCCCAGGACTGCAAAGCGTAGATACTTTCGGAATGTCGGATGTACCATGACGTGAAAGTACGCATCTTTGAGATCTATGCTCGTTGCATAATCGTTCACCCGAATACTCGCTCTGACCGATCGAATCGTCTCCATATAAAACTTCGGAGCGACGATCAGCTTGTTTATCCAGCTCAAATCTATGACTGGACGGAACGAGCTGTCTGGTTTCGGAACCAGAAACAGATGGCTGTAGAATCCCAGAGATTCCTGGTTTTCTACGACCTCTACCGCGTTCTTCATTAAAAGAGACTGCACCTCTGATAACAGAGCGTCTCTTTTCTGTGGATTTGACGGAAGATGAGTCCACTTTGGACTTCGAGTTAATGGAGGCTTTCGTTTGAAGGATATCTTTAGACCTTCCGAAGTCACTCCTCTCACCCAAGGGTCGTCCGTAATCGACGCCCACTCTTGTGAAAAACTCGACAACCTTCTGCCAACCGGAACGCGATAGAGGTTTAAGCCATCACCTCCTGGACCTGCGAGGCCTGCGGTAGGAGAAACCACGTCTTCCACGACCCGCACCTCGCCTCGTCGACCTCGGGGCGTCCGACCGATTGTCCCGGCCTGAAGGACGTCCCGAACGAGAGTCGCTATCCTGACGGTCTCTCGAATAAGACCAAGAGGACGCACCGGAACCTCTATAGGAACCTCTCTTGGGCGCATTAGACCCAGAAGTGCCTGTCTTATTCGTGTCTGCTGTATCCGACTTCTTAGGAGCCGATCTGAACAACAGAGAATCATTAGCTTTCTTCAAAGAGAAGTTCTCCTGAGACCGAAGCGACTCTAAGAGAGTTCTTCACCTTAGAATCCACTAGTGTGGATGTAGCTAGGGCTGCGTCACGTCTAACCAACTCCAGATTTGCCACTGAAAGGGCGGAGTTACACGTGGAATAAGCTACTGCCCTTGAAAGAAGTCTTAAAGAGGATTGTATATCCTGAAACTCTTCCCCTTGAAGGCGCAGTGATAACGCCTTAGTAAGGTGATCTGCGTAAGATAAGGCATCTAAATTGGCTCTGTTAGACGCAATAGCTGTTTCCAACACCGCGGTTGGAATAGAAGCTGACGACGGTAATGATAGCTCTAAGTCTTCCGCCTCGTCGTCCATACGCAGAGGAACTCTCGGTATACCCTGTCCTGCCGTATCGAATTTATTCCTTGCATTAATGAAAGGCAGGTTGAGAGTATTAGCGGACAAGAAACCTGCTTTCCCCGTCCTGGAAGCAAGTTTAAATATAGCGTCATTCAATAATTCAAATGTTCTAGCAACATTATTGGACTGCGACGGAAACTCGGGAGCGATGTCCCTGAACCGCTCAAAAAATTCAGAGTCCAATGACGCTATAATTCTCTTGTCCGGAAGCGCAGCAGTCTGGCCCGACGGAACAACTTGAGGGAGAAAGTGCCGGATGAAGTCCACGGCAGCTTTATGTTGTTCCGAAAGGGATAGCTCCAAGTCATCCGTATCCCTTTCACCATCCGGTCGGACCTCACGATGTTCCCGGTCGTCCGCCCCCGATGCTTCGGCGGAGCGTACCGACCCAGCGCCGTCGGATAATTCTCGATCCGACACCGTTTCTGTCGGCTGCTGGGATGCTGCGATAAGCTGTGCTATCTGCACAAGAATGTCCGGCGTCGAGACCTGCGGAGGCGCAGTCTTTCGCTGCTTCGCCGAGGGCAGCTCCGCATCAGATGGCTCCCGCATACTTTTCCTATGCGAACGTCCGGAGTCCATCGGTCTCGAATCCCTGGCTGCCGGATGGTGTGACCTGGTCGCCGAAGAATCCTTCATCGGCGAAGCTGGTAATATATCGGCGGTCACGCAGCCAAGGTGCGGTCGTGTGCGCTGACGAGAAGAGGAAGCCTTAACAGTCTCTGCGGACTGCTTATACAACGGAGCGTCCCGAGCGACGGACGTATGCTCCGCTAAAGACACATTTTGTACCACAACATCTGGTCCCAGATGTTGTTGTACGAGAGAGGGACCTCTCTCGCTCGCGGCCCGGCTGGACCTGGACGAGCTATGAACCGGACTAAAAGGCTTCCTCCGTTCTCGCTTACTATCCGCCGTCACTGGGTGTGCATCTATTATGTTTATAGTGCTCGCATCACCCAAAATTTCCTCTTGGACCGCATCGGACGAACCCGGCTGCCGAACCATTCGGTGAATGGACGCTACACCGGGCGAGCTAGCGGACGACATTTGTCTAATCTCCATGAGCACTTTTGCCGCTAGCTCTGAATTCATTTGTGACGACGGACGCACACTTGAAGAAGATAACATGGAAACATCACCCTGTTCTGGTTCCTCTGAAATAGAAACTGAGAGAGTAGAGTGACCTTGCGGAGAAAGAGCCGGCATCGCTCTTTCTCTAGAAACAACATATCGTGACACACGTTCCAATGTTTCTCATCCCAATGTTCACAGGGATTAATGCGAGAACACTGACTACAATTAATACAATGATCATGAAAGTCAGAGGAAGATTTCTTCCTATTACAATTTGAACAACGTCCCTTCATTGTGAAAGAACAACAATAAGTCCTAGTTACTCGCAAAAACCCCTGACACAAAGATACATAATAACATGATCCATTAATAAATGAAAAAACAATTGCAAAACAAAATAATTTTGAAAAAATATTTTTTCAGAGAAGCCCAAGTTGCTGAAAAGTAACGTTGAGCCCCGATGGATCCGATGCCAAAGTGTGGTCAAAAATTTTAAATTTATATAAAATAATTAATGAGACACTTTCGGATAATATAAATGTATCTTATAATGAGATAAACTACCACAAAGGCAAACAGCCCCCCTCAAAAAAGGCTGTTGCCAATGAAAACAAACAGTGTAAACACACTAGAAAACATGACTCCAGGCACTGAAAAAACTGGCTCGGAATCAGTCATCAATTACACTCTATCTGATGCAAAACAGAGACTCCCAGGGGAGAATCTGTAGAACATCAGATGGAAGATGCAGAACACAAACGTTATACACCCATGGGTGAAAACGTAACTATGGGGAAAATAACAGAAAACATTCTGTAACCAAGCAACTCTCCCAGGAAATTTTAGAAATGAAATTTCTCAAAAATATGCCAAAAGCATGGGAGAATTGCCAGGGGGGACTTTAGAAGGCTAGGGGAGAGGAAACACTGAATAAGCAGTGCAACAATTAGCAAGAATGACAACAAGAGGCCCATGCCTCGAAAATAGGCAACTTAACATAATTTCATTAAAAAATTTTAAGTACAGCCCTGATTATTTTTTGCCATTTCTTTTTCCTCTCCTCCTTCTATCCTCCTTAGAATCACATTTTCTCCAAAAATTACGTGTCTGGCATCCTTTAAACTGAGATTTACAAGCACAAAGATCAGTGAGATGTTGACTGATGAAGGGCCAAACAGAGAATGATAATTGGCGCCAATTCCGGGACGACTGCGTCACTGCGCATGCGCAGTAGAGGCGTAGTATGGAGGTCCTTTAGGACATGATTTCTTTTTGTTTTGGATGCAAATTTTGGGGATTGGGGGGCAAAATTTGTGTTTGGCCCTGGTTTTGTTAGAGTTAGCACCAGCTAAGTCTGGGTCATTGGTACAGTATAAAAATATTTCAGTTGTGCAGAAACGGTTGGCCCATTTTTGTAACCAGCTAACCATCAGGCAAAACTGGATTTCAACCGGATATCCATTTATTTTAACTGCTGGTATTATTGTATTGTCTATGATACAAAATCAGTAAGGAATGGTGAGAAAACTATTCAAGACACTGCCACCTGTCTTCCGCAAAACATATACAAATGAACATCATCGAGGGCCAACAGGAATTGCCAATGTGCAAACGATCGTTAACAAATGATGTGATTGCAATGGACCCACATAATAGTGATGATGATACATCGTAACTGTGGTCACCCTGTATTGTCCGATCACAAAAACAGGCCTTGCCGATTGAAAATCACAGGTACACGACATGTGAAAATTACAGGTGCACGGCATGCAGCACACCTTAAACAAAAAATAGCAAGTGCAATTTGTTCCCACAGGCACGCATTTGAAGTGAGGGACAAATGTCATTAATATAAGTTAAGAATTTTCAAAACCAGTTTGTAAACTGTAGTTATAGGCATAGTTATTGAGGCTTGGCAATTTCAGGAGAGCAATTTTTTAGCTCTCCTTACTGCCCTCCTGAAAGAATTAAGGAGAGCGAAAAATTGCCCTCCTAAATATTTTGGTCTGGGATGATTGAGATTACATGTATTAAGCTCACATTAAATTTTTGTTGTGAAGCAAAAATGTAATTTAACTTCGAAGTCACATAACATCACGAAATTTCATTTTGAAAGTGGTTTACTGGAAAAAGGTAATGGCTGCAACCATACCCAAACACAGTTGCAATCATTTGAAGCAAAATGGGTCACAGCAATATTTTTTTTCTGTCAATTTCAAGTTCAACAACTGACATCACAGTTTGAGGGGTAATTATTCAAGGAATATGGACACTATAATATACTACCATTACTACTATCCTGTCACTTGAAGCACTTGCACCAGGATGTGACTGTAGATTCAAGCAGACCTGTTGTCCAGGAAAGTCATACGCCTACCACTACCACCTTCAACCCCTTGGGGGGGGGGGGGGGGTTGAAGGTGGTAGTGGTAGGCGTATGACTTTCTTGGACAACAGGTCTGGGTACACACACAGGTCTTGTCAAGTGTGTGTTCGGTTGTTGAGTGAGACATCTAGATGTCTAAGAGATTTCGCTTTACCTTAGTAAAGTTAATAAAATCGCTGATGTAGTCTGTTGGTTTCAGTTTCAATGAGTTCGTTCAATTGGATACTTAAAATGCTGTGTAAAGCTAATTGCTCTCCTAAGCTGATTGAGGAGAGCGATTTTTTGCCCTCCTGCATTTTTCAGAATGCCAGGCCTGGTTATTAGTTATATGTATTAGCAAAGAGCCTCTTACATTGAGTGGCTTGAATTTTGATATGATCATAGAGTGAATATGTAATCCCAATTTTTTGAATATCTTTTTCTGTTCACTGCTGAAACAAAAGTCAGAAAACAGTTCCACATTTACATTTACCTATTCCTTGCAATGAAATTTCTGGTGGGAATATGTTGCGAGTCATGAACGGGGGGTTTGGTAAAAAAAAATTATTATATTCCCCATTGACTAAGAGACCCTCGTCTGATATTGACAACTGAAAAACAAATTTTACAGTGCTAGATTTTAAAATAGTTTTTTTTATGACATACGTTCATACTTTTAAACAGTTCAATAAAATCAAAACATGGTTTTTCTGAAACATGGTTTTTCTGAAACATGTTTGTAAAGTACCAAACAGTAACTTTATTCTGAAAGCACCATTACTCACACTGAGGGATTTTTTCAGCATTATAATCTACAATCAACAACACCTCATCAAAAGGAAGAATGTCAAAATTATCTGTAGAAGACAAAGTTACACTGACAGGCACATGCTCACTACTTCCCACACAGAAAACAACCTGCAGTGCACTGAACTGTTGGCAGTTTGATACAAAGTCACAGACATTTATCCGTGTCTTGACATCCCAAGCAACCAAAATAACTGTTCATTCAACATTCCAACACCTTAATCCTTTCATGTTACATTGACTACACATCATTGTAAATCAACATATATTTGGTAGCTTTGACAATGCTTGTGTCGGCAAAAGAATTCTAACATCTCACGGTCAAATACTATTTATTTTCCCGATGCTATCCCGTAAACTATAGGTATAGCAGTTATCCGTTTGACAGCTTTTCCAACAGGTTATGCCGATAACCGGTTGCAAACTAGTTATCCAGCTAACCTTTTCAGCACTATATTTCAGACTAATGATCATTCCATTTCCATGTCATTTCCATCACTGCCAAAAAAAACGGAACCAATTTAGCATTTCACTTACTTTTGTCACGAAAAACCTAAACACAATCACAATGTGCTTGTAAATGTTTTATAACATTTTCCATAATTTCAATTGCCCAATATCCTATTCTAATGTCAAAGTAGAATAAACCTAAATTTCTGAAACAGATTGCCAAACTTCGGACTCCATGAGGTCCAATTCTACGATATCCATTTCTTGGATGTAATGAATTTGTATGGATAACATTCATGGCCTGTCATTTTGAAGAGGGCAATTGCTCCAGATCTTGAAATTTTGCTGAAGAGAGAAAGTAACTGCCCTCCTCAATAGCCAAATTCTGATGATTTTCGTATGTACCAGCCCACCTGGGACAGTGGGTGGACTGGTGCCCACCTGAATATAGAGCCAGCAACAGCCCTCCTGTGATTTTCAAAAAGATCAGCCTGATATCCTTTTGAGTTCATAACATGGATATCGGGATAAATGAAAGTGTCAGTGACACTGTAGCTTAACTTGTCTGTGTGTTGTGTTTGATGAAAAGGATAATGTTCAATGTTTATGAAAAGATTATGAAATAAGACAAGAATTGTGATAATTGGCAATATGTTAATTTCTGTTCCCTGCATGCTATGTTTTTGATAAAAATAATATGAGGTGTACACTGTACTAAAGAGCTGAGGGGTGGGCTAATATGACCTCACAGTTAATGTATGTGGCCCTCACAGTTAACGTTTGTCAATGAAAGTTACCAAGTTACAGTGAAATTATTCCAAAATGAGTCATCCTATCAAGTTACATTGAAATCTCTTCATAAATATAGCCTGTAGACTGTGCTGAAGGTTTTCAGGCTTCAGGCCTGTGTTGCCATGACGGTAGACCGATTGCAACTAAAAGGGAATATCCTCATCTCGACATTATACTGAGTCATTCTACTAAGTTACAATGAAATCCCTTCACAAATATGACCTGTCGTCTGTACTAAAGTTTTTCGGGTTTTGGGCCATTGCTCCAGATCTCGAAGCCATCATGGTTGAATGATCGCGACCAAAAGTGGGCGTTGTCATCTGGGCATAATCTGGAATGATCCTACGAAGTTACAACGAAACCCCTTCATAAATAGGACCCGTAGACTGTGCTCAAGGTTTTCGGGCTTCGGGCCCCTGAAGCCATCACAGTTGACCAAACACAACCAAAAGGGGATGTCATCATCTAGGCATTATATGGAGTCAACCTAACAAGTTACAATGAAATCCTTCCATAAATACAATCTATAGACTATGCTAAATGTTTTTGGGTTTTGGGCCCAGAAACCATCGAGGCTGAATGATCAAAAGGGGACGTTCTCATCTAGACATTATTTGGAGACATCCTACCAAGTTACAATGAAATTCCTTCATAAATATGACCTCTAGACTGTGCTAAAGGTTTTCGGGCTTCGGGCCCCTGTAGCCATCACAGTTGCCTAATTGTGTCCAAAAGGAGACGTTTTCATCTAGACATTATATGAAGACAACCTACCAAGTTACAATGAAAAATCCCTTCATAAATATGACCTGTAGACTGTGCTATAGGTTTTTGGGCTTTGGGCTCAGGCAGCCATCATGGTAGAATGATCGCAACCAAAAGGGGACACTCTCATATGGGCATCATCTGGAGTGGTCCCACGAAGTTACAATGAAATCCTTTCATAAATATGACCTGTAGACTGTGCTCAAGGTTTCTGGGCTTCGGGCCCCTGTAGCGGACACTGTTGACCAATCACGACCAAAAGGGGATGTCATCATCTAGGCATTATATGGAGTCACCCAACAAGTTACAATGAAATCCTTCCATAAATACGACCTATAGGCTATGCTAAAGGTTTTTGGGCTCGGGCAGCCATCAAGGCTGAATGATCGCGACCAAAAGGGGACGTTCTCATGTAGACATTATTTGGAGTCATCCTACCAAGTTACAATGAAATCCCATCATAAATACATGACCTGCAAACTGTACTAAAGGTTTTCGGGCTTTGGGCCCCTGTAGCCGTCAGAGTTGCCCAATCACATCCAAAAGGGGACTTGCTAAAAGTTTTTGGGTTCCGGGCTTGGTCAGCCATCATGGTTGACAGATCATGCCCAAAAAGGGACGTTCTCATCTGGGCATTATACAGAGGCATCCTACCAAGTTACAATGAAATCCCTTCATAAATACGACCTGTAGACTATGCTAATAGTTTTCGGGTTTTGGCCTCGGGCAGCCATACCAGTTGACCAATCACGACCAAAAGGGGACATTCTCATCTAGACGTGACCCCAATCCTGCATATGAAATTTTGTGACAATCAGACAAGAACTACAGGGTGTAGCCTGTGCTAAAGGAAAAAAATGTGAACAGACTCACAGACTAACAGACTTCTGCACGCGTGATGGCAATTGCTTATCTTGACTTTGTCAAGTTAAGCTAAAAATGTCTATTTCTCAATAGAAAAAGGGGCATAACTCACAAGTGGAAAGTGCCGACAGAATAAGTTAATATGTGTGTGAAAGGGTATGCCATACTGGACATCTATGTCATAATACTGTTTAGACTGGACCTGGTTATCAACTTGTACGGACAAAATATGTCAATTTCTGAATGGAAAAAGGGGAATAACTCATAAGTGGAATGTGTGGACAGCATAACTTGATATTTGTCTGAAAGGGCAGGTCATGATGGACATCCATATATGTTTCCATCAAGGTCACTATCTGCTGAGTTATGAACTCATACAGGCAAAAAATGTCTATTTCTCAAAGGAAAAAGTGGCATAACTCACAAATGCAATGCAAGTACACTATTTATTATTTATTTATTTATAGGTGTTTAAGGTCACATATTTCTGCACAATGGCCAATCATGACCATTTTATTTTACGGGTGGAGGAGGCCGGAGTACCTAGAGAGAACCACCAAGCAATGGCGAGCAACTGTCAGCTCCCCAACATACTAACTCCACACAAGCAGGGTTAGCATTGGTTGAAGACAAGTGCACCATCGACGTGCAGTACGTCTTAGTACACAACGCCATCGTGCCCCCACATGGGCAATGGGGGTGAAGTGTCTTGCCCAAGGACACAATGCGGTTGCCGCAGGTGAGATTCAAACCGAGAACCTATCGGCTTACAGTGCAAGTACACTATAAGTTTATATGTGTCTGAAAGGGCATGTCAAACTGAATATACACCTTAGATTACAACAACATCGGACCACTATCAGCTAAGTTATGAACTTGTATGCCGGAGTACATGGAGAGAACCACCGAGCAATGGCGAGCAAATGTCAGCTCCCCAACATACTAACTCCACACAAGCAGGTTTAGCATTGGTTGAAGACAAGTGCACCATCGACGTGCAGTACGTCTTAGTACACAACGCCATCGTGCCCCCACATGGGCAATGGGGGTGAAGTGTCTTGCCCAAGGACACAATGCGGTTGCCGCAGGTGGGATTCGAACCGAGAACCAATCGGCTTACAGTGCAAGTACACTATAAGTTTATATGTGTCTGAAAGGGCATGTCAAACTGAATATACACCTTAGATTACAACAACATCGGACCACTATCAGCTAAGTTATGAACTTGTTTGGACAATTAAAATGTGGTTATGATAGATACAATTGCAAATCGAGAAAAGATATCTGTCAAAGATCTAGCAATGTTGGCAAATGAAAAATTGGTCGCCCTATTTCTTTTTAGGTGAATGAAAGACAAACAAAATGATCATTTGCCTCAATTTGTACAGGTCTCCATACAGTTGTTCACACATACCTGTTTTAGGATGTTTTAGCTTACAAAGAACTGGTTTGTTTTCTTCATCAGCAGTCTCTTCAAACACATCATCTGTAACATAAAATTGTGCTGGAATATTTAATGCCTTCACCTCCACGATACATTATGTAGAAAGAGGATTAGTATAAAAACATCCATAGAATCGAGTATCCACCTCAACACTGTAAATAAATATGTTATATGCTTAAAATTTCGTCAATAAAATAGTTATTAAACATCATTTGTAACAGTCCATTTAAAATCCCTTTTTAGAACATAGGGAAATCTAAACAACAAAGGCGGCATAAATCAATATCTTGACACATGCCAGATTAACCACATTGCATCAACCATATAATCTTGTAACATTGTCAACATATAAATCTGGAATTCAATTAAAAAAACA
Source organism: Pictodentalium vernedei (assembly GCA_031216915.1). Taxonomy (NCBI): domain Eukaryota; kingdom Metazoa; phylum Mollusca; class Scaphopoda; order Dentaliida; family Dentaliidae; genus Pictodentalium; species Pictodentalium vernedei. The sequence goes on from CM062290.1 coordinate 176,114,315, forward strand.
AAAGAAAAACCTTAATTTATATATTTGATTCAGTATGTATTCAGTATTTAAAAAATATTTAGCTTGTGGAGAATGTCATTAAATCTGAATTTACATTGCAATAAGGTGGAAAGGTTCTTTAAATTTTTAACACACATGTATAATTAATTTGTGATAGAATAATTAAGAAACTTCCTTCTTTCAGTTTCTGAAAGTATTCCAGCAAATAGATATTACGCTCAGAAAGATACAATGGTTTATAATTAGGATGAGACATAAACTAACATGGCATGTGAATGGGTTACCAGTTCAGCAGAACAACAATTCAAAACATTTTTAACGCACATCACATATGAAACAAGCCTCAATGACCTAACTTTGTTCATTTGAAGGCAAAGTGTCACCAGTTAAACTTAACATTATTTCAGAGTGACAATCTTGTAAAGAGGGGTGATTCTTCCCTGAAGAAGCAACCCACAACAATCTAGTTTTGAAGTGAGACATTTCAAGTTTACAGCCTTCTCTCAACACCTGCAAATAATAATAATCTCCGCAATTTTTTTAAACCAGAGGCTCAAGTGAGCCTAAAATGCTCATCTGGCTCAAGTTGTCAAAAGAGATGAGTGTATTAGTAAGTGATCAGCAGCAAGAGCAATTTTTTGATTTGCTATGACACAACCAAAGGCAACTTTTCTGGCCCTAGAAAAGCTTTCTAGCAAGCTCTGTTCTGTGAATTTTTGTTTTGTTTTCAACTATTGTGGTTCTCTCCCACCCCCACCCCTAAAAAAAAATTGCGACATCGACGCCGTAGCTGCGACGGGTGGTGCAATCTCACAAAATTTTAAGTTCATCAAGGGCCATAACTCCAAGAAAAATATTTGGAACAACACATGCATTGAACAGTGGCTAGACATCAATAAGATGCACTTACATGCCAAATATAAAGTCATTCCATTAAGTATTTCAAAAGTTATTGAGCTTTGAAACTCGTTGGTCACAGACAGACCGACCGACCGACCGACCGACAAACAGACCGACAGACAGACCGACAGACTGACATTGCCACTTATTGAGCTGCTAGTCGCAGCTAAAAATAGGCTGATTAAATCGTCAGATGTGTACCCATACGCACAATTAGTAGAAAGCTGTTCTCTAAAGTATGATGGATAAAGGGTTAATATCTCCAGATCAAATTATTAGATTTACATAAACAAGGGAGGAATTCTTAATTTGTTGGGTAAAGTGTCAATATCTCAGGACTGAACAATTGGATTTATTTTACTTGAACCCATATATAAAGTAATAAAATAACTTTGATCAATATTTTTGAGTTATCGCATTCCAAAGAAACTGATTGGAGAAATTCTTAATTTGATGGATAAAGGGTTGATATCAGAGGATCAAAATAACAGATTTACACCCAAAACTATACAGCTCAGCACATCAGTAACCTAAACAGAAATTTAAAGTAACAACACAATCTGATTAATATTATTTGAGGTATTGCATGTCAAAGAAATAGATTGAAATTTTTTTATTAATTAAGTGGATCAAGGGTTAATACCTCGGGATCAAATTATCAGATTTATGTATATAAAAAACTATACAGCTCGGCAAATCAGTAACCTGAACATCTATATGAAGTAACAAGACAATCAGATTGATATTCTTTGAGTTATCGCATGTCAAAGAAATAGATTGGAAAAATGCACAATTCGATGGATAAAGGGTTAAAATCTCAGGATCAAACTATCAGATTTACACCAAAATCTATACAGCTCGGCACATCGGAAACCTGACCACACATATGAAGTAACAAGGCAACCTAATCAATATTTGTTAGGTTACCGCATGCCAAAGAAATGGATTGGAGTAATGCTTAATTTGATGAATAAAGGGTTAGTATCTCAGGATCGAATAGTCAGATTTACATCAAAAACTATACAGCTTGGCACATCAGTTACCTGAACATATCTATCAAGTAACATGACAATAGGATTGATATTTTTACCTGCGTCACCAGCGGCAGAGCAGGTCTAGTAACCGCTTGATTCCGTCCGTCAGTCCATCCATCCATCCGTCCGTCCGTCTGAAACACTTCTTCCGGCAAAGTTTTCTTGACTTCTATGAAAGGGAATGATTTTATATTTGGTCTGCTGCTTCATAATGATGAGTTGTATTGTGTATCTAATTTTAAGATCAATTGCATGCAGCGACGCAGGTCCAGACCCAGTATTGGTCTTGACTTGTTTTAGTTATCGCATGCCAAAGAAATGGACTGGAATAGTGCTTAATTGGATGGGTAAAAGGGTTACTAACTCAGTATTGAATAATCAGATTTACACCAAAAACTATACAGCTTGGCGCATTAGTAACCTGAACACGAATATAAAGTATCATGACAATCTAAGCAATAGTTTTCAAGTTATCGAATGCCAAAGAAATGGATATGGATGCCAGATGGGTGGACAGACAAAGGATGGACGAACGACGGAGGGCCACCCCGGATGCTGGCATTATGTGTGCCATACATGGTATGGGTACACATAAGAATTCCAGCAAAATGAAATACTTATGACCCAGTTATGTAATACATGACAAATATGGTTCACATCATGATCTGCCCATTGAATCTGAAAATAGAAATATTGAGTGTCGCCCAAATTTTGACTTAATGAGTTTCTTCGAAAAAAGTGAATCTGCATCACTAAAGTAAGTTCCAAACAAGAAATCTAAGCATTATTGCAAGTGGCTTATACAAAGAGGATTTTAAAAGCATATTAGGCTTATGGAGCATTAACCCTACCCTAAGTGATATAGTAAATTGGAGGGAAAAATAAGAAGAGTAAATTCCACCAGCCTGCAGATGGCAGCAGCTTCATTTGAACAAAGGAGAAAAGGTTTACTCCAAAGATGGTCTGTGCCATAAATGAATGAATTTGGCCCAATGGTTTTGAAGAATAAGAAAGATTTGAAACTAGAGAAACAGAATTTTACTGCCACCAATAAATTCAAGTCTGTGTGAAAATGGCTAAAGCATAAAAAATAAACCAGAAAAAATTTATGGAAGCTTATTTTGGGGAGTAAAATAAAGAAATCAGAAATAGGTTTTCATTAACAGTATTACATGAAATAAAATATTTGGAACCCACATTGAAGCCTTGAGAGGGTTAAATTAAAGATATTCACATAGCAATTAGAGACATTTTTTCCAAGAAATCAGAGAAAAAATATATGTGCACAGCATTGAAAAGGTTTGATCAAGGCATCAATAAAATCTTTGAAAGACATACTGAAGTCTTGAGAGGGTTAAATTAAAGACATCCATACAAAAATCAGATAAATGATTCCAAGAAACCAGAAAAACACATATATATTTGCAGAATTGAAAGGGTTCAACATAAAATAAAATCTTTGGAAAACACACTGAAGTCATGAGAAGGTTAAATTAAAGATATTCATACAGAAATCAGATTTATTTTTTTCCAAGGAACGAGAAAAAACATATGACTGATCATGGCATCAATAAAATTTTTGGAACCCATATTGCAGTCTTGAGAGTGTTAAATTAAAGATATGCATACAGGAATCAGAAAAATGTTTCTCAGAAACCAGAAAAAAACATATATGTGCACAGCAGTGAAAGAGTTCATCATGAAATAAAATCTTTAGAAAAACACACTGAAATCATGAGGGGGTTAAATTCAAGATATTCATACAGGAATCCGATGATTTTTTTTTCAAGGAAACAGAAAAAACATATACAGCATTGAAAGGGTTTGTTTGTTCATGGCATCAATAAAATCTTTGGAACCCACATTGCAGTCTTCAGAGGGTTAAATTAAAGACATGATACAGGAATCAGATAAATGTTTCCAGCAATGAAAGGGTTCAACATGAAATAAAATGTTTGGAAAACAAACTGAAGACATAAATTTTCTGAACAATTTTCTGATTACAATAACAATATTAGAATGTTCCTAGAAGCAATTTTGTTGATTTAAGAACATTATGTCAATCAAGGTTCTCAAGACTCAAGTGAATGAAAATGTTTCTCCAGGAACTATTTATTTATTGGGGTTTAAGGTCACATACTTATGCAGATTGGCCAATCGTGACTGTGACAGTTTTACAGGTGGAGGAAGCTGGAATACCCGGAGAGAACCACCGAGCAACAATGAGCAACTGTCAGCTCCTCAACATTCTAACTCTGTTCAAGCTCCGCTTAAGCAGGGTTACAGCAGTTGAAGACATGTGCACCATCGACGTGCAGTATGCCTTAGTACACGGCGTCATCATGCCCCATGTGGGCAACCAGGATAATGTGTCTTGCCCAAGAACACAATGTGGGATGTTACGGACAGGGATTAAACTCAGGACCTCTAGCATAGAAGTCCAACGGTCTACCACTGAGCTACCGCGTTCCCTTCTCCAGGATAAACTACTGCAAAAATGCTGACTCCTCATTTTTTCAATACCCTCTACCGGGCACCCTGACCAATCCCTTCTTCGGGTCCTAAGGAAGCTTCGTACCAAATAACAGTTCTCTGTTTCTTGTGGTTTGGGATATATGGGCTTTTGAATTTGTTTCTGTTTTTAGCTCCTGGGATTGCCAGAGGGCTGTGAACATTTTAGAGATGAGACGATTAATCGGTGTAACATCAGCACTCGGTCGATAAGCGACCAAATATATTTACATACATTCAAGGGTGAAAAACCGCTATCACGTAAATATAAATTTTCTTTCTGCCTATTTTTCAATTTTAGGCACACGGGAAATGTGGTACTGGCATTAATTCGGAAAAAACAAAAACATGTTCTTTGTTCTCTGATTTTTTTTTTCAGCTGCATTTTGAATGCCTTTGATAGTTAACTTCAAAGACTGTTTGTATGTGATAGGAGACTTCAAAGCCATGTTCTCTAATTTTTTTTTTTTCAGCTGCATTTTGAATGCCTTTGATAATTAACTTCAAAGACTGTTTGTCTGTGATAGTCGACTTCAAAGCCTGTGTATGGGGCGATTCGGCAAAGACCCGACTTTGAAATGAATTGTTGCCAGTGTTGATGTAAACCGCATCAAAAGTTCATAACACAATTTACCGTGACGATGCACATGATGAGTTCTTGACTCAGTTGTTAGCTGTTTATTTTAAATTGAAAATATTCTGCACTGATGGTGCTTCACTGAAATAAAATTAACCCTTTAATGTCTGTTATTTAACTTATTTAAGTGAGTATTGAAAGTGTGTTACCTTCCGGATTTACGGGGGATTAATGGCACGTAAATTAAATTCTGATGACTGTAAATCAGCCAGCTTCTGCAGTAAGCTTGAATAATAAAGAAACCATCTGACATCGGCATTCGGTATCAGCTGATTGTTGTCTAAAATAATCAGCATTCGTCTGATGGGGCATTTTACTAATCGGCTCATCTCTAGAAAATTTTGGGGGACATCAATCAATTATTTAGGACCCCCTTATACTACATGCCAAATTTGCTTCAAATTGGCCCACTGGTTCTTGAAATAGAAATTTGGTGCAGAGCCCAAAATGGATATGCCCCCACCGAGAACCCAGATATTGACCTATCAACTTCCCTTGAACAAACTTTAATCTTCTACACCAAAGGATGTGCCATACCAAATATCAAGGCATTCCCTCTGGTGGTTCAATGAGCCCGAATATGGCAGCTGCTTCATTTAAACAAAACAGAAAAGGTATACTCCACAGATGGTCTGTGCAATATATGTATGAATTTGGTCCAGTGGTTGTGAAGATGTCAACTTTGCAAAAAGTTAACGGATGCCGGAAAAAGTGATGGCAATAGCTCCTACCGACTTGAAGTCAGGTGAGCTAAAAAGCGGGGGATATTGTGGTAATCTCCTTCCATCCTGTCCATATGTCCTGTCCCGTCCGAACGTCCAAACTTAATATCACCAAGAGTATGCATTTTGAAACATTTAAACTATGCTGAGGTGTTCAGGTAGTAGATATGCGTAAAGGTTTCAGACTTTTGATTTGGCCCCAAGTGATTCCAGTGGTTCCAGTAGAACCACTTTTATTATCCTCACATTTTCAAAAATGCGGGTATGTAGAGATGATCTCCTTACGTACATCCCTTTTTTCTAACTATAATTTTGAAACTTACCATACTTCTTAAGTATGGTATAGAGATGACAAAAATAGGTTTGAATTTTTGTAACTTAATAACTGAGCTAAAATACTGCTTTCCAACGAAAGGCACCTAGGATATGTAATTTCGGTTGTTTAAAGTGTATTTATACATGTATGTTCCAGTAAGGGCTCTAGATGTGCCTAAAAGTTTCGGCCACATATGGCGCTCGTAGCACCACTTTTGTGGAGTTTTAATTCAAAATGTTGAAAGTGTGTTCATCTGTTCCAGTAGTGTCTAGATGTGCATAAAGGTTTCAGATTTTTGATTTGGCCCCCATGTACATGTAGCACCTATAGTGCCACTTTTGTCTTTAGAGAATCAGTTTCCGTGAAAGGCTCTTGAGGGTTTTAATTCGAAACGTTGAAAGTGTGTTTATATGTTCCGGTAGGGTCTCCAGATGTGCATCAAGGTTTCAGAATTTTGATTCAGCCCCATGTGGCACCTGAGATGTGCATAAAGGTTTCAGATTTTTGGTTTGCCCCCTCCACCCCCCATAGCGCCACTTTTGTCGTTAAGAGAATCAGTTTCCAGCAATTGGCTCCTAGAGGGTTTAATTCAAAATGCTGTAAGTGTGTTCATATGTTTCGGTACAGTCTCTAGATGTGCATAAAAGTTTTGGATTTTTGATTCGGCCCTTTGTGGTGCCTGTAACATGACTTTTGTCATTAGATAATCGGTTTCAGGCAAAATACTCCTAGGAGTTTTAATTCGAAACATTGAAAGTGTGTTGATATGTCTGGTAGGGTCTTTAGATGAGCATAAAGGTTTCGGATTTTCGGTTTGTCCCCCATGTGGCACTTTAGCGCCACTTTTGTCATTACAGAATTGGTTTCCAGCAAAAAGCTCCTAGGAGTTTTAATTCAAAACGTTGAAAGTGTGATCATAAGTTCTGGTAAAGTCTCTAGATATGCATAAAGGTTTTTGGATTTTGATTCGGCCTCCATGTGGCACTAATAGTGCCACTTTTGCCGCTAGAGAAGTGAATTGATTTGTGACCATTGTGATGGCATACTGAAAATGCAGAGACACACCTTAGTGTGCTTTGCACACAAATGACACCACTCTAGTTGTTATTGTTAGAAAATCGGTTTCCATTGAAAGGCTCCCAGGGTCTTTAATTCAAAACCTTTAAACTATGCTAAGGTGCCCCGGTAGCATCTGTAGATGTCCATAAAGGTTTTGGAATTTTGAATAGGCTCACAAGTGGTTCCAGTGGAACCACATTTATTGTTAGAAAATCAGTTTTACGGTGGAAAGCTCCTAGGGGCTTTAAACACTGAAAGTGTATTCATTTGTTCCTGTAGGGTCTCTAAATGTGCATAAAGATTTTTTATTCAGCCCCATGTGGCACAAGTAGTGCCATTTTTGGTTCCCAGGTGTTTCAATTCAAAACACTGAAAGTGTATTCATATGTTCAGATAGGGACCCTAGATGTGCATAAGGGTTTCAGGTTTTATATACATGCAATACCTTTTCATTTCTGTCTGTATCAAGCATTAACCAATAATCAAGAATGCAAATGTAGGTATATACTATCGTGTGCTTTGCACACAAAAGACACCATCTAGTTTTTTTTAGTGTCTGTCATTATGACAGACACCAACTGTTTTGTGCCTGTCATCCCAAACTTGGTACCTGTCAAAGGGGTAGGGACTCATTCGAGCGGTGTGCTATTACTATGATAAACGTTATATATTTCTGTGTCACTGAATAAAGCTGTATTACTCTACTGGAGAGTACACACTATATCAGGTACATGTTGGAGTTGATTCATTTATTGCAGCCTACAGATAGTTTTAAGTACTCTATGTTATCTTGAGAGGAAAAGAGTAATTAATATTTGTCAAATTTAGCATGTTAGGTTGGTTTATTATCTCATGGAGATCAAAGGTAGAATTCCCTGAGAATCAGAAAATCTGATTCTGGTAAAATGATTCTCTCAAATTTCTTTCTGAACAGTAGGACAGAATGGAAATTACATGCGTGTCATTTGATTCTTGCAAATTTTTCCGAAATTCTTCCCCTTGAGATCTATGTTAATTACATATGCATATCTGACAATAACCTCTGGACTTGTTATCATATATCTTAAAGCTCTCTGCGAGAGAGCTTTCCAATAAATGATAAGTCGAGACTTTGGTATTGGTAATACCGACTTAAATTGGACACATTTTTAAGTTCCATATCCAATTCCCCAAAACTGGTCTAGTCATTGTGTCGGGCACAGTGAATTGGTGTCTGTCAAGCATACATGTAATGACAAGCCGCTTATTTGCAGACTTGCTTCTCTAACAATATTTACTACTTTGGAGACTTCTCAGAAATTAGTTTGAGGATGAAACCTCACCAGGCAAAGCCTAAACGACCTACAGAGATATGACAGGTGGACAAGAGCCCTAGAATATATTTTAGAAGTAAATAGGTTTTATTCAATTTTTTAAAATTTATTTATTTATTGGAGTTTAATGACACTTTTGACAACCAGGGTCACCAGTTTTATGGGTGGAGGAAGCCGAAGTACCCAAAGAGACCCATCAAGCAATGGCAAGCAACTGTCAGACTTTCCAACATACTAGCTCCTTGAATGCAAAATTATTGGTAGAAAATTAGCTAATATATTACAAGAATTAATTATAACAAGAGGCCCAAAGGGGCCTGAGGGCACTCACCTGACATGGTAGCCTAAATATCAACCCAGAGAATTGATTTCAACAAGTTGCATCTGCTCCTCCTAAGAAAAGCTTCTACCAAATATCCAAAGATTCTGACTAGTGGATCTAAAAAAAAGAAGATTTTTAAAGAATATTCCTCATATTGAACTAAGTTATAATTCGGGCTCCTACAGGGAGCCCATATATAAACCCAGGGACTTGGCTTTAACAATCTTGAATCTCACCCCGCGAAGGATGCAACATACCAAATATCAAAACATTCCGACTTCTGGATCTGAAGAAGAAGATTTTTAAAGAAAATTCCTCATTTTGAACTAAGCTAGAATTCAAGCTCCCACAGTGAGTCCAAATATGGACCTAGGGACATGGCTTGAACAAACTTGAATCTCACCCCCTTAAGGATGCTGCATATCAAATATCAAAACATTCCAACCGCTGGATCTGAAGAAGATTTTTAAAGAATATTCCTCATATTGAACTAAGTTATAATTCGGGCTCCCACAGGGAGCCCATATATAAACCCAGGGACTTGGCTTTAACAATCTTGAATCTCACCCCGCTAAGGATGCTGCATACCAAATATCAAAACATTCCGACTGCTGGATCTGAAGAAGATTTTTAAAGAAAATTCCTCATATTGAACTAAGTTATAATTCAGGCTACCACAGTGAGCCCAAATATGAACACAGGGACTTGGCTTGAACAAACTTGAATCTCACCCCCCTAAGCATGGTGCATACCCAATATCAAAAGATTCTGCCTGCTGGATCTTGAGAAGAAGATTTTCAAAGAAATTTGTCTGAAATGCACTAAGTTCGAATTCGAGTTTCTATCGTGAGCCCAAATATGAATCCAGGGGGGCAATTTGAACAAACTTGAATCAGATCCCCACTCAATGTTGCATACCAAATATCAAAAGATTCTGCCTGCTGGATCTAGAGAAGAAGATTTTTTAAGAAATTTGCCTGAAATGCACTAAGTTCGAATTCAATCTTCTATACTCAGCCCAAATATAAACCCAAAGGGGCCGATTTGAACAAACTTGAATCAGATCCACCCCACAATGTTGCATACCAAGTATCAAAAGATTCTGCCTGCTGGATCTGGAGAAGATTTTTTAAGAAATTTGCCTGAAATGCACTAAGTTTGAATTCGGGCTTCTATAGTGAGCCCAAATATGAATCCAGGGGGTCGATTTGAACAAACTTGAATCAGATCCACCTCACAATGTTGCCTACCAAATATCAAAAGATTCTACCTGCTGGATCTGGAGAAGAAGATTTTTTAAGAAATTTCCCTGAAATGCACTAAGTTCGAATTCGAGCTTCTATACTGAGCCAAAATATAAACCCAGGGGGCCAATTTGAACAAACTTGAATCAGATCCACCCCACAATGTTGCATACCAAATATCAAAAGATTCTGCCTGCTGGATCTGGAGAAGAAGATTTTTGAAGAAATTTGCCTGAGATGCACTAAGTTTGAATTCAAGCTTCTATACTGAGCCCAAATATAAAACCAGGGGGCCGATTTGAACAAACTTAAATCAGATCCACCCCACAATGTTGCATACCAAATATCAAAAGATTCTGCCTGCTGGATCTGGAGAAGAAGATTTTTTAAGAAATTTGCCTGAAATGCATTAAATTCGAATTCGGGCTTCTATAGTGAGCCCAAATATGAATCCAGGGGGCCGATTTGAATAAACTTGAATCAAATTCACCCCACAATGTTGCATACCAAATATCAAAAGATTCTGCCTGCTGGATCTGGAGAAGAAGATTTTTAAAGAAATTTGCCTGAAATGCACTAAGTTCGAATTCGAGCTTCTATACTGAGCCCAAATATGAACCCAGGGGGCCGATTTGAACAAACTTGAATCAGATCCACCCAACAATGTTGCATGCCAAATATCAAAAGATTCTGCCTGCTGGATCTGGAGATGAAGATTTTTGAAGAAATTTGCCTGAGATGCACTAAGTTGAAAATCAGGCTCCTATACTGAGCCCAAATATGAACCCGGGGGTCGATTTGAACAAACTTGAATCAGATCCACCATACAATGTTGCATACCAAATATCAAAAGATTCTGCCTGCTGGGTCTGGAGAAGATTTTTTAATCTTTTCCCCATTGCCTACAGTGTTAAAAAGTGCTGACTCAGCACTTTTTCAAAGTCCTAAAAAAAAGTACCTTGTGATCAAACCGATAGGGATTTTGTTTAACCATTCTATTCTACTGGATAAAAGTAAGCTTTATACAAAATAAGAATTCTCTGTGCCGTGTAGGTTTGGAGATATGGCAGTTTTAAGGTTTTTCCTATTTTTAGCTCCCCAGGTTCCCATGGGGCAATGAGAAAAATTTTTTTTTGCATCAATCAACTACTTATGACCCATTATCATCTCATATCAAATTTGGTTCAAATCGACCTGACGATTCTGAAAATAGAAATTTTAGGCGTGACCAAAATTTTTGCCCCTCCCATAACGAAGGCAAATAATGCCCGACAAACTTCTCTTGAACAAACTTGATTCTAAACCTCAAAAGGACTCTGTATACCACATATCAAGTCTCTGCTACTGGTGGTTCATTAGAAGAAGATTTTCAAAAAATTTGGCCATTTTTTTCCCCACACCTCTGCTCAATAGAGCCGAAACCTATTTTGGATAAAAATCAAAATTGCCCTTTATAACCACTACTTACATGAAATTTAATTAAAATGTGGCCAGTGGTTTAGGAGAAAGAGGCTCAAACACCACCTTCACGCAGGACGACGCACGGCAGACGACAGACGAAGAGTGATAAGAAAAGCTCACCCTGACTTTCAGTCAGGTGAGCTAATAACTAGTAGAGTGCTGGAAGCCCATATTTGGGCTTTACTCTGAGGTGAAGGTACTGCAACTTGAAGGCTTCATACTCAATGAATGTGCTTCGTATTTTCTTTGAAGTAATATTATTTAGTCTGTAGGACTTGTCTTGTTACAATTTATGGGAGAGTGCAAAGACATGTGAACAAATTTTGATGGCCAAAAATAATTCAGCACTCTACCAGTTAAGAAACACATCATAACTTCTTAAAGTACATGTATATTATGTTCTGTAATAAAATCTTATAATTTTGCAATTATTCATTGAAAGTTGCCACCAGTGCTTGATGAATAATTCCAAAATTATTAGCAAATATATTATAAGAATTAATTATATTAAGAAATGCATCAAAACTTATAGAACATTAAGTTTGATGAAAAAATCTTATAATTTTGCAAGTACAGTGGAGCCTACTTAATTGGATATCTCTTATTTGTATATCCCTGTTAATCGAATATAATTTTCACAAAACACAAAACCATTTACCATACCTTCAGTACAAATTTGATCTCTTAATTGCATATGGGTTGTAGAGTAAACAAATGCCTGTTAATTGTATATAAATTTCTGTAATATGTCGAAAAAATGACTGAGACACGCACCAAATTCCCAATACAGTCATTTATTCTATTATATCTTGTTGGACAGAGGTCTATGAGCACAGGAAACTGACCAAATCCCTGTTAATTGTATACTCCTGTTAACTGAATAATTTTCACTGGCAAAATGGATATTCAATTAAGAGGATTCTACTGTATTCATTGGAAGACGCCACTGTGCGGTGCTTAACCATGATTAATCGCAAAATTATAGAAAAAAAAAAAAATAAAAGAAATTGTTATAATTGGCCAATGAATAATTAGAAAATTACAAGACAAGACTTTATGTCAAGAAACATATTTGAAAGAGGTGCTATGTTGGACATTTAAAAAATGCCACGCTTACCATTTATTATCTTGTGCTATTTAATACTGAATAAATATCACTATAAGTTATTTTTCTTTCCATGTTTTGATGATTCTTAAACACTTGGCGGTCGATTTGGATAAAATCGCAAGCGGACAATTCGGGTAAAATTGCTAGAGGATGAAATGTCCATATCCCTTGGAATCGAGGTCGCTAATGGAGCGTATATGTAATGAAATTTCTCTTGCTTACATATAGCACCTAAAGAGTCTCCCACCCTCTTTTTGTATAAAAAGCATAGACCTCCTAATAAAGCGGGATGGTGACCCACTTATCAAGTCATATCCTAGATAATCAACCAGGGCTTTAGATTGGGCTAATTTGGGGATGCCAGATTCAAGTCAAAAATGTCCCCAAAATATGAGAAACTACATGATTAGTCAATTTACATACAAGTAGAATAAAATACAGGGCTTTCCAAGACCTGTTTTGCATGGTGCAAAAGTATTTCTCAACAAATATCTTCATTTTATAATGTTACAACAAGCTGTGTTGGTAGGGGATCATTGCTTTTCGGCCTCGCACTTTTTGGACCGACGCTTTTTGGCCTCTGGGATTTTTTTTTTTTTTTCAGGTTCTTTCATGAACATGTTTTCCATGTGGATGGGCAAGAACAAAAACAGCACTATGACCAGGTCACTTGAAATTATAAAATTATTTTGCAGTTATTTACTGGAACTTTAAGTTATAAATTATTTGAGAGTTATTTACTTGAAAGCAATTACTGCATACATACGAGCGGATCGCTTGAAACTATAAAATTATTTTGCAGGTATTTACTGGAAAACACCAATTGGTGTTTTACATTAAACCATTGCAAAATAATTATGTTAGGGGAGAAGGTGACTTCAAGTTGTAAAGTATTTTAGAGTTGTTTACTGAAAAGCAATTACTACATATCACGTTAGGATTTGATTAAAAATTTTTGTTTAGCAGTTTTTTTTCCTAACTCTTAAAATTGCTTAACAAGTGGGTGTAATTGTTTAGCAATTTTCATTCATGATGGTTCCACCCTCAAAAGTACTAAAATACGTCAACAGTTTTATTTAAATCATGTTTCAATCAAGCAAATAAAACAAAACATACTAAAACATAACAAAGTCACACTGACTGGGACATAAACTTTGAAGACTCTATTTGTCTTATATCAGAAGGTAAGTTCAAACATTATTCAAAGATATCTAAATGTTATAGTAAATTTCCTTTCTTATTATACCTACCACAATTGTTTACTTCAGGCTTGCACTACAGTGGAAATCCCTAACTCGGATAAAACACTCTCTATTTTTGTCTTTCCCAAGCAATTTGGCAAAGAAAAGTGGTGCAAAAGCACCAAGAAAAAATAAGCCAAAACTGGGTCGAGTGCAACCGGCGCAGACCCAGTACGGGACGCTCTCTCCCAAGTACAACTCCACGACTTCCGTTGCCAGTGCGCATATACCGTCTCTAAAGACTCATTCTTTTTGAATCCGTCAACGTTAGTTATGTGATCAGTGGGGAGGAAAGATTCTTTACCCGTAAAGAAGACGGGAGGGCCTCCATGTAAACAATTGTGGTAGGTATAATAAGAAAGGAAATTTACTCTAAAATTTAGATTTCTTATCAACCTACTCACAATTGTTTACTTCAGGCTGAATAGACAATAGGCTGGAGGGAATCGCATAACCAACCCACACAAAACCCCAGTGCACTGGAACCGTGAAGCAGAAGGAAGAGGTCCCGAGGCTTATCAACCATAACGTCGCAATCATTGGTAAATGACAATGAAAGGAGACATATGGGCCTGTGTGACACACAGACAGAAAAAGGGCAGTAACAGCACAAGACTGAAACTGACCTTCAAGAAGCCGAATGGCTATGGCAGACAACAGCCTGAGCAGAAGAAAGAGGACCCAGGGCAAAAAGGTCCTCCGACAGCTCCTGCAACTGGCGCAGATAAAAGGTGGAGCAGAAGAAAGAGGACCCAGGGCAAAAAGGTCCTCCGACAGCTCCTGCAACTGGCGCAGATAAAAGGTGGAGAAAGTAGAAGCATTTCTCCAGTAGGCTGCCTGCATAACATCCAACAACTTGACGGAGTTAGAATAAGCCCAAGAGGTGGATAGTGCCCACACCTCGTGGGCAGAAATACGATTGGTAATACAATCGCCAGCTGCTAAACGACCATAAGCAGTACGAATAGCAAGACAAATCCATCGAGAAATGGATTGAGGAGAGATCTTCTGTCGACCCGGAATAAGAGACAGAAAAAAACGTTTCCTGCCTTTCCGTATGAAACGTGTCCGATTGAGATAAATGCGAATAGCTCGGATCGGAGAGAGCAAAGGGCGATTACCCTCAACAGAAGGAAGAGCCCTGATACAGATAGGAGGAGGAGTAGTAGGGATGGGACGATTCACCGATACAACGATGCATCGCGATACGACCCGTCACGATACGTGCACCGATACAGAGGCCAAATATCGCGGGATCGCGATACAGTTTTATCACCCAGACAAAGTGTGTGTTGGGGCCTCGTAGGACATAGTTGTATGTCAACTGGGAGCCTACATCACAACTAGGTGCGTGTATTCACTAATAAAAGCCAACAACTTTCGCCATACCTCCAGGCAAACCCAGGGAGACAAATGAGCAGTGTCGCATCACGACTCACGGCGCAAATTGCATTGATAATTTGACAGAAAAGCATTTTGTCATTTCGATTCGCGCACAGTCATTCAGTTATCATGGTTGCACATCAAGGGAGCTAATACACCGCGCCGACGATTTTGAAAACATCAACAATAGCAACCTCGTCAAGTTACGAAACTGCTTGTTTCCTATTCAAAGTGTTTATGATGTATATACTTCATTACTTGGCAAAGTTGGCATTAAGCGACTCTGGCGTTTTCATTCAATGGAACGTTTTTAATAAGACTGACCAACAAATGAGACACTCTTGACATCTCTCAGAAAACTGACTTGAATTTTTTGTAAAAGATGTTATCCACTCCGGCGTTCTTATTTCATGGAAGCTTTTTATTAAAAGCAGACCAACAGGTGAGGCCCGGCCTCACTTGTTGATCAGGTTTTAATAAAAATGTTTCATGGAATGAAAACGCCAGAGTGGGTGATGTGGGACTTCATGCAAACCGGGTTCACTGTGACTGACAAGCAAGCTTTTCAGCTGCGATTTTTATCGAGGGAGGCTGCGGATTTGGGAAGTTGGTGGGACAGCTCACACAGGGGATGTAACTCAGGCTGTTACTGGCTGTTTCTCAGAAAATTCTGACGTTTCTGGAAACGTGTTTGAAGCATGACGAATAAACCTAAAACTTCACAGTTAGGGTACGTCAATGTTGCATTTGTCCTTCTTACCTTGGTCCATGGAGTATTGGAGAATAAAAACACAAACACCAATAATGCGTATAAAGATTTTTTTCTTATTTTATTACACCGGTCAAACATAAAACAGACAATTTGATTTTGTTGTACATTGCATATCATCCACGAGACAACGATACGAACTGCCCCGACAATGAAATGGAGTGACAACTTCACTTGGGGGATGAGTCCAATTTGAGGTGCGCTAAATATCGCTCGCCATTGTTTCCCAAAATCGAAGGACTGTCCAGGTAGGCAGATACATATCAAGTATCATTGTTTCCTTGTTTCTGTTACTCTACGTCCATATATACGGTGACACAGCAATAGCAATAGGGAAACAATGATACTTGATATATATCGCGATACGCAATCATATCGTGAATGGTGTATCGAGATACGTATCGTATCGTGACCCAAGCGTATCGTCCCATCCCTAAGGAGTAGTATCTGGTAACTGATTCTTGGCCAAAAAAGAGCAGTCAGTGGTAAAAGTAACACTGTTGGGAGAGCTCCTAAAAAAGGCCGGGTCAACCGAGAGGGCATGAAGCTCACTAACCCATCTGGCCGAAGCAAATGCCATCAGAAAAGCCGTCTTATATGTGAGAAAATGCATATCCACCTGGGATAAAGGTTCGAACGGTGCCCCCCCCCCCCCCCCCCAAGCAAAGCAGCACCCATGAAAGATTCCATCGTAGAGTAAGCTGCAAAGTCCAAGGCCTTTTCAAAGAAAAGTGCCGAACAAGCCTGGAGAGGTAAGGATTAGTGCCGATACGATGCTTCCCCACTTAAGAAAAAGTCTCTGAAGGCATGGACCTGTAACCCTTGATGGTAACAGGCTGGAGACCCCGAGAATCAAACAGATATACCAGAAACTCCGCAATCTGTGAAATCGAAGGATTGGCATAATCAACAGAGTGATCAGCACACTATCGACACCTTCCATTTAGCTGCATAAGCTAAACCAGTGGAGTGCCTCCTTGAAGAAGAAATGCACTCCACTGCTCATCTCGAAAAACCTCTACGGAGGAGACAGGACCTGACAAAAGCGAGCAGAGCTGATTGATCCACACCCGCTGAGGCGACAGGGGAGCGATCAGAATGATTCGACAACTGCAGGTTCGAATTTTGGCTAGAACCTGAGGAAGAATCGGAACCGACGGGAAGGCGTAGCCGACTAGACCGTTCCAATCGAGTGACAGAGCGTCCACAGCAAAAGCCAGAGGATCTGGACATGGGGACACGAAAGTGTCCACCTGATGGTTCCAACGAGTCGCTAAGAGGTCGATGTGGGGACGTCCCCAGAGATCGCAAAGCGACTGGAACACTGCCCTGTGGAGCATCCACTCTGTGGAAATAACCCTGCCCTGTCGGGACAGGGAGTCGGCTAGGACGTTCAGACGACCGGGAATGTGACGAACAACCATTCCGGCGTGAACATCCTGAGCGAGCAGTAGAAGATCCCGAGCTAATTCGTACATCGGAACCGAGTGCGTGCCGCCCTGGTTCCGAATGTAAGCAACCACTGTCGAATTGTCGGATAGCAGAAGGACCTGGCAATTCGACAGGTGAGGGATCCACTGCCTGAAACTCAGAACAAGAGCAAGAAGCTCCTTCTGGTTGATGTGTAGAGCTGCTTGATCCTGGTCCCACATCCCGTGTAGGGAAAGACCGAGAGGATCCAACGTCGCACCCCATCCAAGATCGCTGGCATCTGCCGTCAGAACGCGATCGGACGTGGGTAAGTCCAATGGAACACCCTGCATAATCCACTGAACATCTGTCCAGGGAAGAAGGTGAGGATACAGAGATTGCGGAAAACGGAAGCACCTGATCCAACGACTGAGCAGAAAGTGTTGGAGAGGTCTGACACGCAGCCGACCTAGAGGAATGAGATCCGTCACCGAACCGCAGAGACCGATCAGTCGGAGAAAACTCCGAGCGGTCGCGGACGTGGACTGGGACAGAGTCAGAGCAAAAGCTGAGAGAATCACAGCCTTGGCCTGGGGAACCGCTACCAAATTGAATTGGGTTTGGAAAGACATCCCCAGATGACAAAACGACTGAGAAGGGACCAGGTCCGACTTCTCCTCGTTGACTGAATCCTAGCGACGTGAGCAAGCTCAACAGAGTGGCGACATCCGACTCCAGTAAGGCAGCATTGGAATGCCTCTGGAGGATATCGTCCAGATATGCTGAAGTAGTCACCCTGGACTGTGTGCGATGGAAAGCTATCACATGCGACATCAGTCTGGTGAAGGCCCAAGGAGCTAGGTTGGGGCCGAAAGACATGGCCTTGAACTGGTAAACTTGCCCCAGAAAAGCGAACCTGAGATACTTCTGTGACGCCCGATGCATCGGAACGTGGAAGTAAGCGTCTTGCAGGTCGATGCTGGCAGCGAAATCTCCCTGGTGAATTGATTGGCGGACCGACCTGAAAGTCTCCATGCTGAACTTGGGAGCAATGATAGACTGGTTCAGGATACTCAGATCAATAACCGGTCAGAGTCGGCCGTCCTTCTTCGGCACCAAGAACAGGCGGGAATAGAAACCCACTGACTGAATGTTCTTGACGACCTCGATCGCCCCCATTGCCAGGAGATTGCCAATCTCCGTGGACAAAAGTTCCCGACGTAAAACGTCTGAAGGAACTGTGGTTGGAAGAGGAACCCTTGACAGAGTGGGGTGCCGTCAGAAGGATATTCGCAGCCCGGACCGAACAACATCTAACACCCACGGATCGGATGTGATGGTGGCCCAATGGTCTGCGAACTCTGCTATCCCTCCTCCAACCTGGGACGAGTCGAGGTGAGGACCTTCATTTTGAGCCCCGACGAGGTCCGCGAGAGGAGAAACCACCTCCTCTACTAAATGAAGAATCCTGAGACTTCCCTCGATTCTGCCGACCTTTACCCTTACCCCTTGAGTAAGAAGTAGAGGCGGCGGCAGAAGGACCAGCCTTTTGCTTCAAAGAGGAAGCAGAAGGGTACTTGTTAGGCTTGGAACGGCCCTTGCCTCCCCTAGAAGGCTGATCAAGCTGACGAAACAGCAGCTGATCTTTGGAATGACGTAGGACGTCATCCCGGACCGTCGACACGGAACCATGGAAAAGTTGCGGACCTGCCAAAGAAGCAGATCGAAGAGCAGCATGCTGCTCCTCGGGAAGGGATCGTCCTGTGTCCAGCACAGCGTCCCTTCGAACTAATTCCAGATTAGCCGTGTTACAGGCATGCGTGTGAGTAAGATGCATAAGCGCCTTGGACAGCACACGCAAAGGCGCCTGTACCTTGTCAAACTTATCTGGAGGCAGATAAGCAGCCAAAGCTGAGACGACGTGATCTGAGAGAGAAAGCATGCCAAGCATCTCTCTAGATAAGCCCAACGTGGACTCCAGAGTCGTCATTGGAATGACGGCAGACTTGGGCTTGGAAAGCCCAGTCTGGCAGACCGACGGATTGGCGGAATTGTAGGAACGATAACGCACAGGAGGCAAAAAGGTGTCAACCCTGGTGAAGAACGAAGTCTTCAGAGCCTTGGAATTCAACTTGGAGTCCAATGCTGAAAAAGCTTCAACCACCTGTACCGACTGGCACGGTCGAAGGCGCCCAGAAGCAGGTTGCTCCATAGGCTGTAGGTGCGTGGCCGATGATCGCGGCCAGGCTTACACTGTTGGCTGGTTAGTAGGTTTGAGATCAGGCAGAAACCCAAACACAAAGTCAAGAACTGCCCCCAAGTCCGAAGACTGCTGGCCCTCGACATCAAGCATGTCGGACTCCTCCCCAGAGTTGGAAGACACATAGCCCATCGTGGGCAAACCAGTCGACGCCTCCCATGGTGTCGGCACACCAGGGGAATCAGAAACCGGCCTGTTTCCAATCCCGGGAGGCGGCGCCATAGGAGGCGCCTGGAAACCACTCATTGCCTCGCTGGAAGCAACAGGAAGGCTCTTAGATAGAACCTGAGTAAGGAGAGGGCCTCCCTAAGCTCACTGCCCGTACCGTTCTTAACCAACGAAGGGTCACGATCCTCCAAAACACCCGACGCGGGACGACGGGCGGCAGCCGAAACATCTGAAGGCAGACGTGTATAGGGGTACGAGGCACCCGAGGATCAATATGGCGAGAACTCATGAGAGTCACCGTGGACCTCTGCGGGGCAGAAGGTCCAGGCTGCACAAAAGGCGTTGGTCCCCCAAAACTGGTCATGAGGCCAGAATGAGTGGACGGAAATGCCCTGGAGTTCATAGTGTCTCCACTAAGAACATCCGAATCCAAAGACACAACTGTGGTGCTCGACGGCGAAGAGACCACAGAGATGGATTTGGCCGGCAGCCCCTTCCGACTTCGCCGAGTTGAAGTCAGGGAAGGCTGAGGCCGATATCCCACGTCTACAGTACCGGACATTCCTGCAGTGCCCTGCAGCGAAAAGCCGAGGCCGGCTGAAACTGACGACGAAGCAGACGGACCAGCAGTAGAGTAAAAACGTCGGGAGTTGTTGAGGCTGGTGAAATAGTGGAAAGAGCACACCTGCTCGGCTCCGAAGAAGGAGTCACAACCCTAGTGACAGCCTCAGATGTCGACTGGAGGGGGACCGTAGGCCCGGAACCAGGCACCTCTTCACCAGAACACTCAACGGCTCCCGCAGTATCCACTACAGGAAAAGACTGCACATCCCCCACGGAGGAGGAATAACTCTCACCAGACAAGGTCGGCTCGGGAGCCCCCAAATGACCACGTTCTCCTTTCCCGCGGGAGCGGGAGGCACGGCCACGAGAACGAACGACACGGTTAACTGACGCCCAGAAAGTGGATGACCATGATCCACAGACACCACATGGCCGCTCGGCCGAACACCCATTACAGGAGGAACAAGACGAATGTAAATCGTCCACATGCTTTGGCAGCAGACATTGCCCACAAGGAATTGTCCTGGGCATGATAGAGGTGAGAGGAGCAGAGAAGGTGAAATCAGAAAACAGAAGAACACCCCCAAAGAAGAGAGAAAGGTGACAGAAACAAAGACCACAGACGGTCGACCGGGAACCACACAACAAGATGACTACTCTCAAAAGAAAGAAGAAAAACTGTAGGAGTGGTACCCCGCTGACACCTAACTCTAACACAATTAGAAAATTTAGCAAATAAAGCATTAACAATAATTGTGAAAAATAATAAGTCCAAACCGCATGGCACACGAAATTCACGCGCGACTCGAGAGAGAACAATTAAATATACATTATGGATATATAATATTAAAGAGAATATAAAAAACACTGTTCCTGAGAATACAAAGGATACACTGATGCACTATGAATCAGGAATCATCAAACAACGAGCTGGATAAACACTGATAAGCGTGCAAAAACATCTCAACACGAAGCGGATGATAAGAAGAATGAGTCAACGGAAGTCGTGGAGTTGTACTTGGGAGAGAGCGTCCCGTACTGGGTCTGCGCCGGTTGCACTCGACCCAGTTTTGGCTTATTTTTTTCTTGGTGCTTTTGCACCACTTTTCTTTCCCAAATTGCTTGGGAAAGACAAAAATAGAGAGTATTTTATCCGAGTTAGGGACTTCCACTGGAGCGCAAGCCTGAAGTAAACAACTGTGAGTAGGTTGATAAGAAATGAACTATCATACTGGAACATAAAGTTACACTGACTGGGAGGTAAACTTTACAGATTCCACTAGCCTATCAGTAGAAGGCAAGTTCAAACATTATTCAAAGGTATGAAATATCATGATAATGAAACATAATAAAGTCACACTAACAAGGACAAACTTTAAAGGCCCCACTGGACCTATCAGTAGCACAGACACATAGCAAAGTTTTTGATCACCCGCCCACACACACCCCACCCCACACAGTATGCATCACACAACGTCACCACTAAACTGTCCGGTACCTCTTTGTTACAGGCCAGAACGTCTTCATTCAGTATGGTATTGGTTGCTTCTGTTAATAATTTTGCAAACAATCATCATAGGCAGTGTTGTCGTTTCTGAATTCACGTATTACTGCCAAGTTTCTGTCCAAATATTGACTAAATCTGAAGCTGAAAGTAGCTTAAGCTCAGTGGCTGGGCATACAAAATTATATTTTTTCATTGCTCCAAATGTTGTGAATCAAAGAATATATTTATGTTGTTGTTTTTTTTAAAATCATACTGACTTTAATAGGTTCAGAAATAATACAGAAATAGTCAGCCCTGTGAAAATGTGCATCATGAGAGAAGGATGGGCAACTCCACTCAGTAATATTAAAAGACAAAAATACCTTATCAACCATTTTTTTTATATTTTTAGTTTTGTTTTGCACGAAGTGGGTATTTCTTCATGCTAATTTTATAACCACTGGGCACAATATAGATACTCAAAACCTGAACACTTGGGTGAGAAGGTTGCATATTCAGGTTACAAATTATTAAGGAGCTTTATTTTACTTGGTAAAATCTCTACACTCTAGATGGACATCTTGCCTAGAAAAGGTCGATGATCTCCAAGTAAAGCATAGCTGATTAGTCGGTTTGCGAACATGTGTTACCGTAGGCCGTTCACATTTGTGAGTGACTATTTTAAAGAGCATCCCTCCTAGTTATGATGTGCCTATACAATGCTGGGGTTCAGATTTTGATTTTGGCGATTTGTCGTTTTTTCTCAAGTGCATATTGATCGATGGGGAGGACAAACAGTAAGAATAATTTAATGGAGCATTCTTCTTGAACCTGATGAAGTTGCATATCCAGCGAGGATTGGGAATTTGGGGTCTGAAAATGATAAATTTAAAGTAATTTGTATATTTTTTATACTTACCAATGGCCCAGACTTGCAGGTGCAAACTCAATATAATTCAGGGCCAAACACAAATTTTGAACCCCCCAATCCCCAACATTTGCATACAAAACAGAAAAATTCAAGTCCTATCTGGTCCTCCATACTTTTGTTATCTGCGCATGTGCAATATACAGGAAGGTACTGAAATTGGCACCAACCATCATTCTTTCTATAGTGCCTGCTAAATGTAATAGTCAGCGGGGAGGTATGAGTGCCCACTCATGGGAGGGCCAACCCCGTCTGGGCCATTGGCAAGTATAAAAAAAATACACAAATTACTTTAAATTTATCATATTTTTATACTACAACCAATGGCCCAGACTAGATGAATCGTAAAAAGGCTGGAGGGCCTAGGACTTGAAGGAAAATCCATCCAATCTCTCAATTACTTCGATAAAGGATAGCTCCTAAGGAGAATAGGAGAAGACATAAGAATTACATATGTCCTTCTCTTCATAAGAAAAGATAGTGACATAACACCAACAATGTAATTGAGAATTACATAACTGCTCCATATAATGCTAGCATAACCCATTATGCTAATTTGGTGAAGGAAACCAATTATAAAGCTAGTCCAGAAAATGAGACGCTTTATACTCATTTAAAAGTGTCTGCGGATTGTATAGAGACGCTTGTATGACACGTAACATATACAAATGCTTCACGGTGAGCTACACTTTAAAAACAGTACATAAATGAGACATAGTTATTCCTTCACTCAGAGCTACACATTAAAATCACCTACTACTGTCTCTGGAGGAGGTATTCCCTTGCTTTTCACTATAAAGCCAGATAACATAAGGGAAAATCCATCCCCCCACCTGCCCTTCCCCTTGTTCTGAAGGACAATTCCTCAGAACAAAGAGGGCATCGGAACGACATCAGTGCTCGAGCAGACTGCCTAAACACCTTCTAGATGTAATATTAATGGATGACATTCTGAGCAACACAAAGAGGACCCAAAGATCTAAGGCCACCGAAGATGGACTCGAAATTTCTAAGGTAAAACTTGGTAAATGAAGAGGGCTGTGTCCAGTATGCAGCTTTCATAAGATCAGTAATGGCTATACTGTTAGAATAAGCCCAAGAAGTGGACAGTGCTCTAACCTCATGCGCTGAAATCTTGTTGACAGAACGTTGATCCGAAGATAGACTTTCATAGGCAATACGTATTTCCAACTGAATCCATCTAGCGATAGATTGAACAGATATATCTTTTCTGTTAAGAATCAATGAAAGAAAGAATCTTTTTCTTCCCTTTCTAATATAACCCGATCGACGTTTATAGATGCGCATTGCTCTAACTGGACACAGCAAGGGTCTACAGTTATCCGAAGACGGTAAAGCCTTAATGATAATAGGCTGCGGCTGCTTAACCAGAATCTGATTCTTAGCCAAAAATCCCATTTCCGTAGTGAGGATAACAGTATTACCCACACTACGGTGATGGAAATCGTCAACAGCTAATGCATGAAGTTCACTAACTCTTCTGGAAGATGCAAAGGTTAAGTCTAAAGAGAAAAGAATTTGAACTCTACATCATCTAATGGCTTAAATGGAGCTTCTTGAAGCTTCAACAGAACCCAAGCCAAATTCCATTTAGAAATTAATCTGAGGGTTCTCGGTCTATTAATAGAGAAATTTCTTACTAGCTTGGATAAAGAAGAATCTGATCCAACAGCCAAGTTATCATGTTGAGCATAAGTGTCTGATAACATAGACCTATAGCCTTTAATAGTCACGGGCTGCAGTTTGAGTACGTCAAACAGGTAGACCAGGAAATTGGCAATCTGTGGAATGGACGGATCATAGATGTCTACAGACTGGTCCCTACACCAATGGAAGAAAACCCTCCACTTCGCTGCATAATTTAACGAAGAGGAGGTCCTCCTACAGTTAGAAATTGCGTCCACTGCTCGTCCTGTAAAATGTTTTGCATGCAAGAAGGACCACACAACAGAAATACGTGAAGGTTGAGACCTTCCAGGTTGTGATGCAGAGCACGGGACCTCCCCTGATATAGGTCCTTTCGGGGAGGAAGCTTCCAGGGAATGTCCCATAACAGACACATGAGAAGATTGATCCTAGGTTTCTGTGACAACAGAGGTGCTACTAGCAGGATTTTGCAGTGAGACTGTTTGATTAACAGAATCTGCTGAATCAACGGAGCAGGAGGATATGCATATCCTATCATTCCGTCCCATGATATCGACAGAGTGTCTACTGCGTACGCTCGATGATCTGAACATGGTGACATGAACATTGGTAACTGATTATTCAGGTGTGTTGCAAAAAAATCTATCATGGAGCGATCCCACTGGTCGCATAAACTCCCTCGCAGTCACTACGGGAGAGTATAGACAAAAGTGAGCATAACAACTGACTAATTTCGCTCTGGGTAATGGCAGACAAACCAGATTGTTGAGAGTCTCTAAGCTCCTTCCCAAGTGAATCAAGGACTTGGACGGAGCTAGATCCAACTTTTTCTCGTTTAATATGAAACCGAGACATTGGAACAAGTGAAGAAGACTCTGAACATCGTTTTGAAGAATAATTCTGTTGGCGTATCTCTGAAGAATGTCGTCCAAGTAAGCCGACGTTACCACAGACGAATGGGCTCGGAAGTATGACATTACCGAGTTCATTTTTCGAATGAAAGTCCAAGGAGCTAGGTTCAGATCGAACCACATTGCTGTGAACTGATAAACCTCTCCTTGCACAGCAAATCCAGGTAATTTCTGAATGCCGGATGTACCA
The DNA here is from genome assembly GCA_031216915.1 of Pictodentalium vernedei. Taxonomy (NCBI): domain Eukaryota; kingdom Metazoa; phylum Mollusca; class Scaphopoda; order Dentaliida; family Dentaliidae; genus Pictodentalium; species Pictodentalium vernedei. Next base: position 176,139,920 of record CM062290.1, read on the forward strand.
GGACATGAAAGTAAGTGTCCTTTAGATCTATGCTTGCCGCATAGTCGTCCACTGAAATGCTCGCTCTTACCGACCAAATGGTTTCCTTTATAGAACTTTGGAGCTGTGATCAACTTGTTTATCCACTTCAAGTCTATTACCAGTTGGAACGAGCCGTCTGGCTTCGGTATGGGGAACAGTGGCTGTAAAAACCTGGAGAATTTTGATTCTCGACAACCTCTATTGCTTTCTTTAATAAGAGAGCCTGTATCTCCGCAAGGAGAGACTGTCTTTTGGAAGGATCCGCCGGAAGATTTGTCCAACACAGACATCTTGTAAGTGGGGGGGTATGCTCGGAATGATAGCCCCAGGCCTCCCGAGACTACATTTCTCACCCACTGATCTTCCGTGACTTCCATCCAGTTTCTCGCGAAGTTTGATAACCTTCCGCCAACTGGAAAGCAACAGAGGTCTTGTCCAACACCTGTACGACTTACAAGACTTGCGGGAGAAGAAACTACGTCCTCCCCGCAAAGAACTGCATTCTGTCAGCCTAGGGGAGTCTGACCTATAGTCTCAATCAGACCTGCACCCATTTCCTGAGTCGCTATACTGATGACCTCCAGAGTAACTAGAAGAGGGTTTCTTGTACCCTCGCAAGGAGTTCCCTTTAGTTGATTGTGAAGTGGAACGACCTCGTCTACTCCGGTCTGCTGAGGCATTTTGTTGAGATGCAGATTTCAATAGCAGTGCACTGGAAGCTTTCTTTGTAGCCTGTTCAAATAGAGTATGTCCAGAGATTGAGCGACTCAGAGAGAGCTTTTCACCCTGTCATCAAAAAGTGATGACGACACAAGGGCTGCATCATTTCTAATCAACTCCAAATTGGCCACTGTCATAGCGGAGTTGTACATGTATGTGCCATACATGACTGCCCTGGAAAGAACTCTTAGCAAGGAACAAACGTCCTCAAATTCCTTTCCATTTAGACGTTGCGCCATAGCTCTGGTGAGATGGCCTGCGTACGACATCGCGTCCGGGCTCGCTCTATTGGATGAAATAGCACATTCCATCACATCCAAGCGTAAATTGAATGATGTACGTAGGGACATATCTAAATCCCCGGCCTGCTGATCCAAATGCAGAGGAACTCTTCTCCAACCGTTTTAAAAGAATGTGGTCCAAGAAATGGTATATTGATTGATGATGCAGATAAGAAACCGCCTTTCTTCTTGGCACTATCTAGGTTGAATATGGCTTTGTTAACATGGCCAAAGGCCTCCGACACCTGCCAAGATTGTTTGGGGAAGGAAAGAATATCATCTTTCCTTCGCACAACATCTTTGTCCGTAGACAACAGTGGTTTCTGTCCAGCAGTCGCAGCTTGCTGATCAGGTGAAACAATGTCAGGATAGTATTGATGAATAAAATTCATCGCTATCATATGCTGTTCCGAACAGGAAGGGTAATCCTCTTCCTTGTACCTTTCACCATCCGACTGATTCAGCTGTGAATTTCGGTCAACCGAATCTGTATATACAGATGATCGGACCGACCCAGTACCATCTGATAGCTCACCACCGGAGTCTGCGGAAGGTTGCTCTTGCACTTACTGGGAAGCTGCAATGAGCTGCGCAATCTGCGACAACAAGTCCATTACAGAGGCTTGAGAAGCGGCAGTCTTCTGTTTTTTCATCATGTTTTATATTCATGAGCACCTTAGCAGCCAGTTGTTTGCTCATCAGAGCACGACGATGGTAGCACACTTTGGATGGGTGTCACAATACCATCACCATGTTCTTGTTCCTCTGAAAAAGAAACTGAACAATTCGAATTATTCTGCGGTGAGAACTCTGGCATAGGAACCTCACCGCCAACAACGTACCGCGACACCCGTCTCCACTGTCTGTCATCCCAATGTACACAAGTAGGACAAGAATCCGTAGGAGTGTATCGACTACAGGCAAGGCAACAAGCATGTAAGTCCGAGGAAGACTTCCTCGTCTTGAATTTAGAGCAGTAAGCTTTCATACTCAAAAGACAAAGTCAACAGCACTCCTATAAACTCCACAACAAAATACACGATAAGGATACAATCAGATTCAAAACAATTATAAAGAAAATTTTCGAAATTTTTTTTTAAAATGCCTAAGTTCCAAAGGAATTGGCGTAACCGGTTGAAAAAGCTGTCAACTAGACAACCACTATACCAATAGTTGACGCGATGGTGTCGGGGAAATAAATAGTATTTGGGCGCGAGATGTTATAATTCTTTTGTCGACACAAGCATTGTCAAATGTACCAAACATTTGTCGATTTACAGTGATGTGTCGTCGATGTAACATGAAAGGGTTAAAGTGTTGGAATGTTGAAAGAACAGTTATTTCAGTCGCTTGGGATGTCAGGTCGTGGATAAATGTCTGTTATTTTGTATCAAACTGTCAACAGTTGAATTCACTGCAGGTTTTCTGCGTGGGCAGTAGTGAGCACGTGCCTGTCAGTGTAACATTGTCTTCTACAGACAAATTTGAAATTCTTCTCTTTGATGAGGTGTTGTTGATTGCAGATTATAATGCTGAAAAACTCCCTCGGTGTGAGTATTAGTGCTTTCAAAATAAATTGACTGTTTGGTACTTTATAAATATATTTCAGAAAAAAACATGTTTTGATTTTATTGAACTGTTTAAAAGTATGAAAGTATGTCATAAAAAACCTATTTTAAAATCTAGCATTGTAAAATTCATTTTTCAATTGTCAATGTCGGACGAGGGGCTCTTGATCAATGGGCCATATGATTTCTTACCACACCCCTTTTATGACTCGCAACATATTCCTACCAGAAATTTCAGTTCGAGGAATAGGAAAATGTAATTTGTAAATGTGGAACTGTTTGTGACTTTTGTCTTAGTAGTGAACAGAAAAAGATATTCAAAAAATTAGGATTACATATTCTTTGATCATATCAAATTCAAGCCACTCAAGGTAAGAGGCTCTTTGCTAATACATTTAACTAATAACTATGCCTAACTATAATTTACAAACTGGTTGGAAAATTCTTAACTAATATCAATGACATGTGTCCCTCACTTCAAATTCGTGCCCATGGGAACAAATTGCAAATGTGATTTTTGTTTCAGGTGTGCTGCATGCCGTGCGCATGTGATTTTCAAATGACAAGGCCTGTTTTTGTAACCAGGCAATGCAAGGTGACCACAGTTACAATGTATTATCACTATTATGTGGGACCACTTGCAGTCATATAAATTGTTGACGATCGTTTGCACACTGACGATTCCCATTGGCACTCAATGGTGTTTGTTTGTATACATTTTGTGAATGTCAGGTGGCAGTGTTTTGAACTGTTTTCTCATCATTCCTTACTGATTTTGCATTGTAGACAAGGCAATAATATAAGCAGTTAAAACTAGAGGTACTGTGAGCAAACTCAATGGTGTTTGTTTGTATACATTTTGTGAATGTCAGGTGGCAGTGTTTTGAACTGTTTTCTCATCATTCCTTACTGATTTTGCATTGTAGACAAGGCAATAATATAAGCAGTTAAAACTAGAGGTACTGTGAGCAAACTCACAAAGTGATACCCCCTGCGCCTGAAATGTATAAGTTAGATTATTTCCCCTTGGAAATGTCAGAATGGAATTATATTGCTTCATGCACATCTTCATATGGAGTTCTTCCATTGTGTATAGTTTCATGAAAATCCTTCAAATGGTTTAGGAAGAGTTGCGCTTACAAGGATAGACGCAATGTATAAGTTAGATGATCTCCCCTTGGAAATGTCAGAACGGTATTATATTGCTTCATGCACATCTTCATAAGGAGTTATTCCATTCTGTAAAGTTTCATGAAAATCGTTCAAACGATTTAGGAGGAGTTGCGCTTACAAGGAGACAGACAGGGTGATTCCTATATACCCCCCCCCCAAAAACTTTGTTTGCAAGGGGGGGGGGAGGGGGGGGGGGGGTATAATTAACGGATATCCGGTTGAAATCCGATTATGCCTGACAGTTAGCCGGTTACAAGAATGGGCCAACCATTTCAGCACGACTCTTAGTGTGGACAAAATACAATTTTTTTAGCTTCACTACCGGAATGATAATCAATGTATCCTACAGTATCCTACAGTAATTCTAAAATATTATAATACTGAATACTACATAACTAAGGGCGTTGCCAATGAAAACAACGTCAATGGAAAAACCGGTAACAAGACATCAGGCACACTGAAAGACCCAAAGTCAGTAACCGATTTAAATGCTACCAGATGCAAAGCTAGATCTTCATACGAAGGAAAAGCATCAGGTGTATGACCCGAAAATATGAAACATGAAATAATTTTATAATTATTATAAAGTTACAGCCCTGAACGTTTGAAACCACCGTTGTTCACTTCTATCCTCCATTTATAGCCTTGAATCCACCAATTCTTTCTTGATGACTGTACAAGCCAGTGCACTATGCTCACCGCCAGACGTCGATAACTTGGGGCGATTCAATCAGATTTGGGGGGACGAATTGTCCCGGCTTTGATTTTGGGACGAAACATCCCAGGCGATTCGTCAAGGGTTGAACTGGCTTGAGGATGATACATCCCGTAATCGCGCGTGACATGAGAGTTGTCACAGTCTGATGTACAATGTAATAACTTATTACAGCTTTGGAATTGGCAGACCTCTCGCTCGTATTTGGAAAGTTACTTACTGTCTCTGGGTAACTGCGTCAACGACACACTACAAACTTCACAAATTGTGCTTTGTTACCTCCTTAAATCAGCAAAAATTGCCGTTTGAGATAGCCTTCGACTGAATTAATGGGGTTAGGCGAACGTTTACCGTCCGTGGAATTTTGAACTCAGACGGGCGACTGCAGCCAGGGGCAATCAGCACCCTCAAAATGACAAGCCTGTGTCTGGCATCATCAAAAAAGGAGATTTAAAGCACAGATGTCAGATCATTGTTACTGACTTTAAGGCCAAACAAAGAATGATGGTTGATGCCAATTTCCGTACCTCCCTGGATACTGCGCATGCGCAGATAACAAAAGTATGGAGGACCAGATAGGACTTGAAATTTTGGGGATTGGGGGGTTCAAAATTTGTGTTTGTCCCTGAATTATATTAAGTTTGCACCAGCAAGTCTGGGCCATTGCTTGTAGTATAAAAATATTGATAAATACAAGTACTATTTTGCACTGGCATGGGGCCGAATATCAGGCCTATGAGTGGGCAGAATATCATGTTCACAAGGATATGTAAAAAATCCCTGCAAAATGTTATTGTAAATCGTCCCATACACTATGTGGGAGTGCCTCTGAACTTGAGAAGAACCAAGAGGGATAATCCTATTCTGTTTACTGAAATACATGTGCACCACACTTTGCAATTCAATTTCGTGGAAGTGATTCGCATTAGGGAAAAATTGCTTTGCAAACTGCGATGCAAAACCCAAAAAATCCTACCCTGCACATACGTTAGCACTGCGACCGGATCACTTGATGAAACTGTAAAATTATTTTGCAGTTATTTAATGGAAAACACCAATTGGTGCTTTACAGTAAATATAATAGCAAAATACATGTAATTATGTTAGACCCTAACGATCTTTTTACTGAAATTGAAAAAGAAACAGAAACAAGAGGCCCTAGGGGGCCTGAGGGCACTCACCTGACATGGTAGCCTAAATATCAACCCAGAGAATTGATTTCAACAAGTTGCATCTGCTCCTCCTAAGAAAAGCTTATACCAAATATCCAAAGATTCTGACCAGTGGATCTAAAAAAAAAAGGATTTTAAAGAATATTCCTCATATTGAACTATGTTATAATTCAGGCTCCCACAGGAAGCCTATATATGAACCCAGGGACATGGCTTTAACAAACCTGAATCTCACCCTCCTAAGGATGCTGCACACCAAATATCAAAACCTTCCGACTTCTGGATCTGAAGAACAACATTTTTAAAGAAAATTCCTCATTTTGAACTAAGTTACAATTCGAGCTCCCACAGTGAGTCCAAATATGGACCAAGGGACATGGCTTTAACAAACTTGAATCTCAACCCCCTAAGGATGCTGCATACCAAATATCAAAACATTCCGACTGCTGGATCTGCAAGGATTTTTAAACAAAATTCCTCATTTTGAACTAAGTTATAATTCAGGCTACCACAGTGAGCCCAAATATGAACCCAGGGACTTGGCTTGAACAAACTTGAACCTCACACCCCTAAGCATGGTGCATACCCAATATCAAAAGATTCTGTCTGCTGGATCTTGAGAAGAAGATTTTCAAAGAAATTTGCCTGAAATGCACTAAGTTCAAATTTGGGCTCCTATAGTGAGCCCAAATATAAACCCAGGGGTCCGATTTGAACAAACTTGAATCAGATCCACCCCACAATGTTGCATACCAAATTTCTAAAGATTCTGCCCGCTGGATCTGGAGAAGAAGATTTTTTAAGAAATTCGCCTGAAATGCACTAAGTTCAAATTCAGGCTTCTATAGTGAGGCCATAATATGATGAATCCAGGGGGCCGATTTGAACAAACTTGAATCAGATCCACCCCACAATGTTGCATACCAAATATCAAAAGATTCTGCCTGCTGGATCTGGAGAAGAAGATTTTTTAAGAAATTTGCCTGAAATGCACAAAGTTCAAAATCGGGCTCCTATACTGAGCACAAATATGAACCCAGGGGGCCAATTTAAACAAACTTGAATCAGATCTACCCTACAATGTTGCATACCAAATATCAAAATATTCTGCCTGCTGGATCTGGAGAAGAAAATTTTTTAATGTTTTCCCATTGCCTTCAGTGTTAAAAAGTGCGGGCTCAGCACTTTTTCAAAGTCCTGAAAAAAGTACCTTGTGATCAAACCGATAGAGATTTTTTTAAAGCATTCTATTCTACTGGATAAAAGTAAGCTTCATACAAAATAAGAATTCTCTGTGCCGTGTAGTTTTGGAGATATGGCAGTTTTAAGGTTTTTCCTATTTTTAGCTCCCGAGGTTCCCACGGGGCAATGAGAAAAATTTTTTTTGCATCAATCAACTACTTATGACCCATTATCATCTCATATCAAATTCAGTTCAAATCGACCTCACGGTTCTGAAAATAGAAATTTTAGGCGTGGCCAAAATTTTTGCCCCTCCCATAACGAAGGCAAATAATGCCCAACAAACTTCTCTTGAACAAACTTGATTTTAAACCTCAAATGGACTCTGTATACCACATATCAAGTCTCTGCTACTGGTGGTTCATTAGAAGAAGATTTTCAAAACATTTGGCCATTTTTTCCACACCCCTCTGCTCAATATGAGCCGAAACCTAATTTGCATAAAAATCAAAATGCCCCTATATAACCACTATTTACAGGAAATTTAATTAAAATGTGGCCAGTGGTTTAGGAGAAAGAGGCTCAAACACCACCTTCATGCAAGACGACGGACGATGGATGAAAAGTGATAAGAAAAGCTCACCCTGACTTTCAGTCAGGTGAGCTAAAAAACACACAAACGGCCACTTTTACAACAACACAAATAGTGCTGGGCATTCTTTTGGTATACCAATTTATATATATAATCAGTACCATGTTCAAAACTATCATCGGCAAATCAAATCATAATAGGTAATTGCATACCAAAGTTTTTTTAACTCCAACATGTAAATTTCAACATGTTTATCACGGTTTGCAAGAAGTGAATTTACTTCCCTGGTGCAGATTACTGTTGGTTTAAATATGGGTCTTTCCCTTTTTACCACCCTGTCCAACCTCGCAGACTATGGGACCTTTCTTTATTACTTTTCATTCCAAACTGTTTAAGTGGGTTGTTTTGACAATCACCATTATTACGAAAACGATAGAACATTGTTTACCTCTAATTTGTCAAAAACAAGTGGAGGTGAAAAGCCACAAAGTACTGCATTACACAAAGCGTAGTCAGTCACATTGAACCTTCGACCAATCGCATTACTGCTATTTAAAACCAGGAAATTTTTCTTGAGGAAACTCCAAGGGATGCCCTGTAGGTTTACACTTGCCTTGTACTTCAAAGAGATTGGCTGTTTGCACATGGTGACATCTGATAGCATCTTGCCTTCAAAGTGGTGTGCACGCAAGTGTTTGATACAAGACCGACACAAGGTACATTGTTTTCAAATAAACAAAAGCAAGTCATTTGTGCTTCCCCTGCCAAGATAAATATGATGATACTTAACCAGTCCATTACCACAATCACTTAAAATATCAATTTATTTCATGTGCTGATGTGCACTAATTTTAACATTTCCCGTGATAAAATGAGACGTGCGAATGCACACTTCACTTCAGAATTCAAGGACAGCTGATGATAATATTATGAACATACCAAGATGAAGAAGTCTGTTTCATTTTGAAGTTGTGGGATTACACCCGAAATGTCTGCTGCAATCGCGAAGAAAGCATCTGCAGATAAACTGCCATTTTGGGTGTAATTTTGCAATTCCACTGAATATCAAAGCAGTATATTTCAGTCACAGCTTTTTGGAAGAATTTGGTCCTAAAAATTAACTCAAGCACAAATCCAAGGGAAAAAAAATTAAAAAAAAAAAGAAATCCCGACCTACTGACCTCATTTTATTCTGCTATGTAACTGGAACCAAACCAATTTGTTTTGGTCTTAGGAGAGACGTGACTTTAAGTTGTAAATTATTTTAGAGTTATTTACTGGAAAGCAATTACTATATCCATTAGCACTATGACCGGATCACTTGCAACTGTAAAATAATTTTGTAATTATTTAATCATTTATTTATTTAGGTTTAATGACACTTTCAACAGCCAGTGTCACCTCGTGTCAGACAGTTTTGCGGGTGGAGAAAGCTGGGGTACTCGGAGAGAACCAATGAGCAATGGGGAGCAACTGTCAGACTCCTCAACATACAAACTCGACGTGCAGTACACCTTCATATACAATGCCACTGTGCCCCATGTGAGCAGTTGGGATTAAGTGTCTTACCCAAGGACACAACACGGTTGCCATAGGTGGGATTAGAACCAAAGACCTCTCGGCTTGCAGTCTGCATCTCTACCTACTGAGCCACCATACTCCATTTAATCATTAAGGTGCTATATAAGTAAAGGAATTTTGTTTATTTTTAAAATTCTCACCTCTGATATTCCTTAAATTCAAATTAAATATACACAAATTGTACATCAAAATGAAGATTGAGATGTATACAGAGATTAAAATTCATGCACGAATCCGAATCGATCGCGCAAATGATTCTCGCAAGGGAAACAATGAGAATCAACTTAGATTCGCGCAAAATATTCATTTGATTCTTGTCGTAGATTCTAAAGGTGGCTTTAACAAGCCAAGAGAATGCTCTGTCTTTGCCCCTCATAATAAGGTAAAAAAACTACACTTGGCAGTGGTGTATAGTGAAGTCTTGGCTGCCTATATAGGCAGCTAAGACTTCACTAGACACCACTGCCACGATACTGTAATTTCCATCAGCCAGACCACCAAAAGCCTGTATGTTGGAACATGTGTTGTACATGTACATGTGTGAGAAACTCGACAAAATGGAAACTGGGCCCATAAAGGGAAAACTCTCTGAAAAAAACTATGACGTTTGCCTTTTACTATGGCATATGTAAATGTTGCACTCACATAACAGTACTCTCAAATTCAAAATATTTAAGAACTGGAAATTGATTCTCGCAACAGGAGCTTGCGAGAATCGAAACTGATTCTCGTGAATCGAGGCAAATTTAAGGCCTGGTATAGAACACGAAACACATGTGTAATCAACTCTTAGTCGACCGTAGGCACCACTGGTTCCTGGAAGTCTGCTACCATATTTGTACCGGAAATGATAATTTAAGAATATTTCACGAGAACAAATTTTTTAAAAATAACTGAAAATATTCACTGAACATGAAAAAAATAAACATGTAATTGCCAAAAAGCTTAAGTAAAAAAGAAAAAGAAAGTTTTTCATGCCATTCTGCCTCTGAAGCTGCGCTTTTCGCCAAATTCGGCCCAAAAGGCAAAACCAGGGCGAATAGCTCACAAACATTATTACGGCCGAATCGCGCAAAGCCGAAAAGCAAATTGGGCTGTTGGTAGCCACCTCCTAATTTGGGGACACTCTTTAGGTTCTGCTCTACAGTTTTGCACTATTGCACAGGGGTGAAATTCTAAACATAGGGCATATGTTGAAACTAAAGCCATGTAAAATAGAGATATATTTTTAGTATCAGATATATGATTACATTAGGCTTTTTGTTGGACAAGAGAATTTGAAGTTTTGCTCCCAAAGTTGGAGTCTGATACATAGGGGTAAATTACCAGATGAATTATGGGAAACAGTGGCTTCGAAAAATAGGCTACTTTTTTAAATCGTAATTTTTACATGGGTTTGTTACCAGACAGGTAACTAAAAAATGAAACGGAAACATATAAAAAAAGATTTTCATTTTAGAAACAAGGGGTGCTCTGCTCCAGGGATAGGTAGGTGGGGTTGGTGGAAAAGTTCTGCTTTTGAGGCTGCTGGGTGACTGAAAATGACTGGTTTCGGCATTTTTTCATACAATTTTTCAGGTTGAAGTCTTACCTTTGACAATAAATTATTCCACCCACATTCAGATTGTTTATTTCTACTTAGTCAGATAGTATTATGTGTTTTTTGTGAATTTGGGAAATGTAATACATGTTATGGGTTAGATAACTAAGTTACAGAATATTTGCATTTGAAGAGAGTGCAAGGCATGTCATATTTGGAAATGTCTGGAAAACTGTGGAGTGGAACCGTAAAGAGCATTCTGCCATCGGTGTCAATTCTTGAACCAGGAAGTTCCTTATTTGTGTTTGAGTTATAAATACACCATTTTTCAAAAAACTTTTCATTATTTCTGGTTTGTGTGCAATTGTTAGTGGTAGTTAACATTCATCAAGTGATATCTCAGCACAACTGGAAGGAAATAAGTGGAAATTTGTTGATGTAGCCTAATTTTGCACTTGTTTTGAATTTTCGTCACGATTTCAAAAACATTAAGGTAGAGCACTGCCTTTCCTAAACACCGAGCCTTGTATTCATGACAAATATATGCAGTTATGAACAGCCTGGTTGTTATTGTTGACCAGAGATTTGCAGTCATGGTGTCTACTTTTTCATTTTGGTCATTTGAGTAATGTCTGTGTGTCATCCGTCCATTAAGTTGTTTACCATTTCATATCTAGAAAGCAACACCCCCCCCACACCCCACCCCAAAGCTATGGTTAATACTACTTATTGTTTTACATTTTGATTGTATTTAACAGTGCTATTGGCATGACCTGGGAAGTCAATGTGGCTGGTGGTAATAACAAAAATGCTCTCTGAAGTGGCTCAGAGAAATGTGAGGGTTGAGGTGGTGTGGTGTGAAAATCAGGCAAAAACTGGCCGCAAAAGCTATTCGGTAGTCAGAAAGGCCGAGCTGTAAACATAGGGCATATGTTGAAACTAAGGCCATGTAAAACAGAGATATGTTTTTAGTATCAGATATATGATTATATTAGGCTTTTTGTTGGACAAAGAGAATTTGAAGTTTTGGTCCCAAAGTTGGAGTTTGATACATAGGGGCAAATTACCAGATGAATTATGGGAAACAGTGGCTTCGAAAAATTGGCTATATTTTAAAATGAAATTTTTACACGGGTAACTAAGAAAATGAAATGGAAACATACAAATTTTTTTTTGCATTTTAGAAACAGGGGATGCTCTGCTCCAGGGGTAGGTAGGTGGGGTTGGTGGGAGAATTCTGCTTTTGAGGCTACTGGGTGACTGGTTTGGGCATTTTTTCAGGTTGAAGTCTTACCTTTGACAATAAATTATTCCACCCACATTCAGATTGTTTATTTCTACCTAGTCAGATAGTGTTATATGCATTTTTGTGGATTTGGGAAATGTAATACATGTTATGGGTTAGATAACTAAGTTACAGAATATTTGCATTTGAAGAGAGTGCATGGCATGTCATATTTGGAAATGCCTGGAAAACTGTGGAGCGGAACCTTACCAGGTTGAATTTGGGGTAATATAAAAGTTACCGGCCTGATCTCTTTTTAATGACCAGCTCCCCAATAACCACTATGGAAACTACAACTGTTATGGAAACAGTAACCTCTATGGATCCTGAACATCCTTCGCTCCATCCCTAGAAGTGGTCACCAATTTCAAGGGAGGCGAGCATTGGTCCTGTGTCCTGCCTCTGCCCCTTTTTGTAAGCGTCTGTAGAGCGCATTTTTGACCCAGCCAAACAGGTTACAATGCAGGCCTGCCCCCGAACCAGGGAAGTTCGGGTCTTTCTATTGGTGGTCCCCGAAAGGAGGTCATTGTTGTTATCTATCCATAAAGACGTCCTACTGCAAAACCTGAAAACCGATTAAGACAGCCAGAGGCAGACTATACTTGCCAATGAAGGCCCGCATCGCTACACCATTCATCTCCGAAGTGGCAGACTATACTTGCCAAAAAATAAAACACTACAGCACTCTTGGGGAGAGGTAGTACCTTTGTGAGAGGATCCAACCTCTCACACTGGTTCTCACCCGAGGGGTCAGTCAACGAAGTCAACCCAACACCGCTGATACCCTAGCCAGGGACAACTGCCGAGGGGAGCGGGTCTTTTCAGCCTCGGGAACATTCAGCCTCGGGAACATTCAGCCCCAGGAACATTCGGCCCTGAGAACATTCAGTCTGGGAACATTCGGCCTCCATTTTAAACTAGGGAGACTAAGAGAGAAACGGGTTAAGATAAGTTTAAACACCTTTATTAAAAACAAAAATAAATACAGCGTAATATACAATACATACAATATAAAATATATTGACAGGAATGTAGGACGTTTCGGTCACGGACGTTTCGGCCTAGGACGTTTCGGCCAGAAATATTGGCCGAAACGTCCGTGGCCGAAACGTTCGGGCCGAAACGTCCGTGGCCGAAACGTCCGTGCCCGAAACGCCCGGTCACCATTGACAGATATATTGAGAAATAAAAAATACAATTAAACTTTATATATACTGGCATACAACCTCAAAAATCTAGACGTAGTTATATCGTTCTCTAACTCATTTCTGCCATCAGTGGTAAAACTTTGGAACGGCTTAAGCGCAGATCTGCAGAACTGTACTTCCGTAGATCATTTTAAGAGGAAACTTGCAATTAAAGACAATGTCGTCCCTGAGTTTTATTATGTGGGTAGCAGAAGGGAACAAATCTTTCACACGAAGCTGGGGTTAAATTGTAGTGATTTAAACAGACATAAATTTGATAGATTTATAAGTGATAATGCATCTTGTGGCTGTCGTCATGTATATGAAGACACTAAACACTATTTATTAATGTGTCCTCTATATGCAGAACAAAAAAATTCGCATCTAATAAACTTGGTCCACACCACTAATATCACTCTTATGCTATATGGGGATTCGGAGAAAACTGCCTTGGAAAACGCCAGTATATTTAGCGCGGTTCAAGAATATATTAGGGAAACCATGAGATTCCAGTGAATGGTTTATTTTCCAGTGGAAATGAATCCTGACAAGACCTTTGCTGTATTGGGTGAGAGAGATTTTAGTGGGCCTATCATATAAATGAAAGCAGATTGCCTCCACACCCAATAGATATGTAAAAGATATAAAGGAGATGATGGGATATAGTGTGGTACTTTCTCTTTCTTTCCAATTCATTGGATCAGTTTCTGTTTTATGTACAGTTGCACTTTCACCATTGTATTATATTTTTCTGTGGGGTACGGCGTTAATATAGGCATTGCCTGTTCGCCAAACCCCATTTCATTGAGGAAATAAAAATATTGTTTAAAAAAAATCATTCTCTTTACATTTCTCCCGTGCTTCCTCTAACTTCTTGGATATCTTTGTTGTAACAGTTCTAAGTCGGGTTTCTAAATCACCGCCAACCACATTCATCCTCACAATATCGGCCTCGCCTAATAAGGTACGTGTCAGCAAGTAAGGAAGCGAGAAAGATTGATGTTGTACTCTTTTCATGAGACCCTAAAATATGTGAGGAGTTGTTTATATGCTAGAACTGTTCAAATAAATGTTCAAAGAAACTGGGAAAAACAGTATAAGATTATCTCATCAAGGACAATTGTACAGTCCACATAAAAGGTTTCAGGGTCCATAGAAACTGTAAAAACAGTATATGATCTCCCAATCAAGTGCTATTAAATCAATGAAGATTCAGCCGCCCTGAAAAAACTCTGTATCAGTATATCATGATTCATCAGAGGCCAGAGCTTTGATCACTACTTCAGAAGAACTTATGAAAACATAATTTTTAAGTTGAGTTGTGCCAAACAACAAGTATATCATTTCGGGTTTGCATGTCGGCATTGAAACACATATATTTTCATTATGTTATTCAGTTCAGTGGATTTTATACAATAGATTTTATATTTCATTATTCGTTATGGATTGGTCTTGTGCTTAATATATTTCGACTTTAGGAATAAAGGTAGGAACGCCGTATATATTATTCTTTAAAAAATATTCTACAAAACCTCCCAATATAAAAAAAACTAACAAAATGAACTAAAAAATTATTTTTTAAAGTTATTTTTCCACTCCCAAAATCCAAATTTTTTTACCAAAAGTGGGAACATTCGGCCTCGACTGAGGCCGAATGTTCCCGGAAAAATACTTGGGGCCAGTTACTAGACGAATCGCCCCCCTGGACGATTCGCCCCTAGTTTTTGTGGACGATTTGCCCCTGGACGATTCGCCTTCATGGACTATTCGCCCCAGATTCTTTTTTATAATTATGTGTGAATAAAATATATATAAACATGTTTTAATATATGTTTTGAATTTTTTTGGAAAAAAATAAATAAAATTAAAAATGAATTGTCAAAATGTCAAATGGAAAGGTATTTACTTACTTCGACGAAGTCAATTCCAGAGCAAATTGTTGTCGATACAAATAATATTGGATATGTGTGCAGTGAATAATAATTCACACTGGTTGAATGATCGGTGGTGTAAAGAAACCTCAGAATTATGAGGAAATGTTTACACAACACTTTGCATTTTGGATTGAAATTACGAGATAGGAGACAGGTGGCTTTGTTTTTACAACAGTCTGTGTGATGCATATTTTAAGCCAGTCTAATTGTTTATGCAACAATCAAGGTTAGTTGATTGATATCTCATTCCTTTAAAATCTTGTTTTATGGCTTACAACACTATTCCAAAACAATATTTTTGTGTTAGCTTGGTCAAAAGTTTAGTTCAAAAACATTAAATTCAGCAAGCTTCTTTTATTTGTTTGAACCTTTTTTTAGCGAACACAACACCCCATCTCCTCATTTGTATAAATAAGCACAGAATTTGTAACCGAGTCAGTTATCAAAATGCCTCCGATCATTTGTTCCAGGGCGGTTCGGGGAAATAGTTTAGCTGTTGAATGTGACAGTTGTAGTAAATAGTGCCACCTACGATGTGGGACAGGTATATCTAGGGAAGAATATGACGCCTATAACTCTGACGACTCCATCTTTCCATGGACCTGCAATCCATGCAGAAACATTGATACCCTGAATGATCAGCCAACAGCAGCAGCCGAAGCAGTTGCAGCCAACTCTAATGAGACAAAGACGTATAAGGCCTGTTTCTCCATCACAACCTCCCAGGTCTCCATCGCCACATCCAAGACCTGATTCACCTCTTGCTCCTGTGAGACCTCCTTCACCTGCAAGATCTCCTAGATCTCCTTCACCACCTTACGGCCTTTTTTACCATCTGTTCCTGATATATGTTTTCTAGCAGAAACAGCCACCGAAGTTTTGTCGTACCTGAGGCTGTGGTCGAAAAAAACATTTTTGAGAATGTACCTTCCATTTTAGAAGCGGGTGAGATTCCCCCTTTAACCTTCTCTGTAGTCCCAGGAGTCTCAAAAAGATCTCAGCCACGTTTGGTGTCCTCAGACAATTATTCATACAATTTCAAGAAAAAGCTGAAATCTGGGCACACTGCTTGACAATGTTGTGTCCGAAATAAAAATGTGTATTGTACTGCTACCTTTAAAGATCTAAATCATGAGTCGTGCTTTCCAATAAATTACTGCAAAATAATATCAAGCTGGGGCATGAGTGATGATAAGTCTCTTCAGTGCTTAACTTTTAGTGTAAATCACGATCATTTTTCAGTTCGATATTATTTTGCAGTAATTTACTGTGAAGCACTGAGCCGTGCATTCCAATAAATTACTGCGCAATATAATATCAAGCTGGGGCATGAGTGATAATAAGTCTTTTCAGTGCTTAACTTTTAGTGTAAATCATGATCATTTTTCAGTTCAATATTTTGTAGTAATTTACTGTGAAGCACTGAGCCGTGCTTTCCAATAAATTACTGCAAAATAATATCAAGCTGGCCCATTATCTGAGTGATGATCAGTGTTTCAGTGCTTTACTTTTTGACTAAATTGACAAGTAAGTTGGTTTCTCCGGGTCGCAGACATTAATGAAATATTTTTCATTAACGCCCGCAGCCTCTTTCCGGTTGTTGTAATAATAGTAATAACATGACTTTCTCTGGTATTTCTGGTGCATTAACAACCCTCTGGAACTGACTAAGGCCATTCGGCCTATTATGTTATTGTTTTAGTATTAATTCACAATCATTTTTCAGTTCGATTCCAATCACATTTATGTTGAACAAGTTTGTATGCGTTTGTATGTAGATCTTGTTTTAGAAATGTATTTGTTTGTTGTGATAAAATAAAAAAAGAAAACACAGATTTTTTCGTTATTTTTATTAAAAATAAAATGGGGGGGGGGGGAGGTACACGTCCAGCGGAGCGAATCGTCCACGGGGGGCGAATCGTCATGTTCCCCTGGGCTGGGGCCGAATGTTCCCAAGGCCGAAATTGGCGAAAAGACCCGGACCCCTGCGAGTACCGGAACCTTTTCCTCCTTCAACACGCCTTGACAATGACATCAAGCTACCAGATCCTATCGCTGAGGGTCGAAAGGGGCTTGTCTCACAGCATCTCTGCGCGCCTTCGGCGCGCTAGAACCATTTCGTTTCGACTTGAGAACGCCTGTTCAGTCAGCGTCCAACAGTCAGTTGCAAAGCTTTCATAACTGGTTTTCAATTTCAAACAGCACTAAATCTACACACCTTTTGTGAGTAAAACCCACTGAGAAACTGATTCACCGTTTTCGCCATTTGAAGAACTTGATTTACTACTCATTTGTCTCTTGGGGGGCATTTTATAGTAGTTTGATTTGATTCACAACTGGATAAATCATAAGATTGAAATCGACAAATTACTTCTGAAATTTCGCGGTAAAATGCACAAATCTCTCAGAATTATCTCCCTTAGAGGAATCGCAAACTTTGTTGGAACAAGATATAGACTCACCAATACTCGTGCCAGTCAACTCGGGTTAATACTACTAAAACTAACACTTCGGAAATCACTGATTTTCTGTCGTTTTCTAAAGTTACAACCTTCATTGCACTTGCACATTTCTAATCGAACACCTCCATCTTACAGTTTTTTTTTACTGGCGTAGTCAACCACATACGAGTATCCACTTGATTCAGTAAGTAAATCAAAGTTGCCTCGAGCTGATGCACCCGGGACAACACTATGTAATACTGCAGAAGAACATGCCACTTCGTCAGACTGTTCTGGACAGACCAGAGAGTCTACGAGGTTGGACTTTCTGAAAGATGAAACCGATTCAACACTTACAAACGAAGAATCCCGAAGATCACCAATGTTTGGAGAGTTGTTCATGCTTATAGGTACTTGATCTTCATTTAATGGTGAACTAATTTGATTAATATTACTTGGAGTTGAAGTAGCAAGAGCCGAGGTTTGCGCGGGTCGAATTCTAACTGGTGTTGCTTGTGTTAGTCTGTGATGGAGTTTCAGTGCAATTATTACAGTTCCACTCAATGTTATATTGTCCTTTTATTGCGTTTTCATAAAGATAATATGTTATCCCCGTACCACAACGAAGATGATACCATTTATGACATGAATCATAAGTGACGGCATTATTCCGTGCAGATACGATTTTCTTACACGTCAGACAATACTCTGCTGAGCTATCCATGTTGATTTGTGAAAATGTGGAGGGTAGGACCAGTAGGGGAGACCCGGGCAAAGCGGATCGCCAGGGCAAAGCGGATCATCGGCATATCTTTTCAAGAATAGCGATTAGTTAAACGTTTTTACGTCACTTTCATACCCATAGATATCGGATAGAACATCCGATATCTATGTTCACACCAGACGTCACGCGCATGCTATTTTTTCCAGCAAGAGGTATGAAAAGAAACATCGACGCCATTATCGTCAAAAAATATTTTTTTGAAAGGAAATTCTAATTTTTGAAAAGCTATGTATTCATTATTTACTTTCTTATGTTTGCGACATTTGGATGAATACCTATCGAATAACACACGTAGGGACTTTGCTTCACTTGCACAATTTATGATTGTCTGTTTGTATATGTCTGCGTGTGTAGACCTATGCTTTCCTGTAACTCTGCGGCGATTTTTTAGTGTTTGTCAATCTAATGCTGGTGTTAAAATATGTGTGCGCTCATTCCTTACCCTATGTTTAAAAATTGGGTAGGCTGGAAGGTAGGTAAATATAAAATTTTACTTTGTGATCATTTCAGTTGCGATAGAACAAGATGCTGAACCAGAATTACTTAAGATTGGGAACGTGACCTATTGTTGCCCTTGTTGTCACCTTAAAAATCCCTGCGCTGGACAGTAGGACTATGGGTCTCCTCTTTCCGGTTTTTTTTTTTTACTAAAGTATGGCTACCCATAGAATAGGCGTACGGACCGGGAGGACCCCCCCCCCAAACACACAGAAACTCAGAAATAATCTATTTTTTGTTTGCGCAGTTGTACTTCTGTTTTCGGGCAAGTTTGGTTTGACCGGAAAGAAAAGACAACTGCATGATCGAAAAAAAAAAATCGATTTTACAATGCAAATTTGGACCTTTGTTTTTTGAAAACAGCCCTAAAAATTGGTTTTTTCATGAATCGTGTGTGTGTGGGTGTGGGTGTTTCTTGGGGGGGGGGGGGGGGGGGGCTGAAATTGCACCGGAATAGATTTAGATCCCGAAAGTGACCGATTCCCTCCCCAATTACAAGTTCAGAAAGACCGCTGATGGGTGGGGCTCTAAAATCGGTTTTAGGTCATCATTATTTTATATTTTTAAAAATTTCTATGAAGTTAGATAACTAAGTTAAAGTTGCCTTCTTGGGGGTGGTGGGGAGGGGGGAAGTGGGCACGGTGGCGCCGTGCATTAAGGTGTACTGCACATCGATGGTGCACATGTCTTCAACCGCTGCTCACTGGGCTAGCACATCGAAGAGTCCGGCAGATGCTCGCTGCCGCTTTTTTGTGATTCTCTCAGTGTGCCCAAGTTTCCTCCTGCGGTAAGTCAACTTGTCACAATGTGACGCTAGTTATTTTTATTGGTGTTTTACGACACTTCAACAGCCAGGGTCATATCGCGTCGGTGACAGGTTTACGGGAGGAGGAAGCCGGAGTACCTGGAGAGAACTACCGAGCAGTGACGAGCACCTGTCAGCTCCCCAACATCACAACTCAAGACTGTACTACGCACTGCACAGCAGTACTACGCACTACACAGCACAGACATTGTTAGATAGGTTGAAGACATGTGCACCTCGGCATGCAGTACGTCTCAGCACACAGCGTCATCGTGCCCCCACGTGGGCAATCGGGGTAAAGTGCCTTGCCCGAGGACACAACGCGGGAAACCCTTGCTGTTGAAAGTGTCGTAAAACTTCAATGAATAACAAATAAATGTAATAAATTTGACAAATAGATCATTACTTGGGAGTTTTCTATGCTGGTATAGTGCCCAGTGGGTCAAAAAAGTATAGATCCTGGGCCAACGTCGAGGGATCTATTCCACAACATGGGGCACCATACTGACAAAGAGAACATCTGCTCAGGAATCTAATAATTATAATTATATTATACCGAAAACAGTTTGACAATTTCTGAAATGGGTCATTTTACCTTTTACCTTGTTTTTATCCGTCCTCAACCAGTTAAAAACCTGTCATATTCGGGTCATTATATGCAGGCGAGTTGAGTAACTATCGACCTATATAAATGTATGTATACATATTAAAAACCGAACACGTGAAGTGGATTTGTGCTGAAAATAGAAAATGTATAGTGCCCGGGAACTACGTAGACCTTTTGGCAGAACCTCTTTTTATAGGTCTATAGTTACTCATAATTCGCCTGCATATAATTGCTCGAATATGACAACGCTACCATCTATCTGCTTTGGCCGCCATATATGATCCGCTTTGCCCCATAACTTATCCGTTTTGCCCGCGTGCGTGATCCGCTTTGCCCAGGGCAAAGCGGATCAATGTAGGTGGGGGGGGGGGGGGGGCAACTCTGGGCAAAACAGAATGTACTTTGGACCTGACTTCACCACTGACGGATAGACAATGACGAAAGAAGTTAACAGGTAAAATGAGAGTTTTAGGCGTTTGGAAAATTTGCAAGTAGCAGCCCAAAAACCTTAGGCTATCCGCTTTGCCCGGGTCTCCCCTATTTATATTATACACTGAATATTATCAAAACATTCTGAAATTTTGAGTCTGCCTTTGCGGCTAAAAAGCCATCATAAAGTCGCCGTTTTAGTACTGCGTACTGTCCCAACAAAACAAAGCCGTCAATCACCCTTTCAAGTAGTGCGGCCTCTAATTAGCCACAAAGTAGGTGTTTTCGATACTGCCCATTGGCCATTGCCATAACAAACCCAAGCCATCAGACAGACAGACACTTTTCTAAAGTCCGGCGACCTTTAATCACTATCAAAAGGCTGAGAAGAACAAATCTTTCTTATTTGAAGAAAGGCAAAAAGAGGACAGTAAATAATAAAAAAACTTAATATCTTTGACGAATGTTATTTTAGCAATTTTAGTTGAAATATACTTAATCTAATCTAATCTACATCACCCTAACTAAATTTTATTTTAAAAAAAACTCCGGCGAAATGAACCTCCGGCGAATTGCGACTCCGGCGAAGTTGTTTTCCGGTGAAGAGTCCATTCTCCTTAGTGACCACCAATGCAACCGCTTCATTAATAACATCCTCTCACGATTTTCCCAGCAAGTATTCCCGCCCCCACGTTCCCCAGTGAACTGTGTTAGTTCAAGCGGAATTCTGTGGAGTTAAAAGGGAAGGCGTGAGAGGGGTGGTGTGACTGAGGTGTGGCAAAGTTACCTTTGATGACCGAGTGTACGGTGGGTGGAAGGTTTTGTGTACTCGAAGAGGAAACAAGGGAGACAAACCTCAGTCTGGTACCAGCTCTGCCTTCTGAAAGGCTCTTGACATAAAATAACTTAAACGTAAACACTATTGCTCAACTGCTCATCGGAAAACAATTCTTAGCAGTTTTATATGCCATTTCACAACAGATTTTTGTTTACAGTCTCAGTTGGTTTTGACCAAAATGAATAGACAGTGCTGCATAAAAATGGTAAGTTTCATGAAATATATCACAACCTGACTAGGGATGCTGACCGGACCACAGCGGTCCAGGGGCGGACCGCCGTTATTGGACCGCCATCACTGGACCGGTTCGCATACTTTAATACATAGATGTAGGTCTAGCTTTAACACTGGGGTTATCTGGTACGAAAATCAGAAACTCCAATCACCAGTCAATAGACTCAATACACAGTGTCACAAATGTCGAGTGCCTGTCGAGTACTGCCTCTGTCTTTTGATTCCACCGACTTCAGAAAATGCTCCGAACGCGCCTGGTTTAGTAACAAACTAATAATCTTCAATCACGACGACGTCACATGGCAAACGTTCACTGACTTGAATGTTGGGCTGTTGGCAGATGCCAGATGGTTCCAAATAAATCATTTGTAATTCTGTAACTCTACCTACCGGTCGTTTGTTTAAAATATAGCATAACCAGTTGTTAAAATTTAAAATAATATTGGAGATTTCTAGAGAGTCGAATGATATTCAATCTAGAGAAATTAGTGCATCGCCCAATAATTCCAATAGAGCGACAAGTACAGGAACGATACCAAAACAGGACACTACGGGACTCGCACCTAGCAAAATATTCTTTTCCATTATATGGGTATCTATATTCAGAAAAAAATAATGCCGCTGGTGTTTTCCGATGTGTAAAATGTGAGGAAAAAATAAAGAAAGGTGGTGGTGGTCAGTTCAACATAAAAAAGACATTTTAAGAGGCACCATAAAGACATTTTCGATACAGTGATTGAACCATTAGCCAAAAGACATACATCGATGTTGAACTATGTAAAAAAGATATTCTCAGCTCACCATCATCCAAATCTATCCCGCTTTCACAAGGAATTGCAGGCGGTGAATCCGAGTTCGGGTCAGAAGAATAGTACAAGAAAGATAGTCTTCAATGCGCGCAATGTAAACGGAATCTTGCTGAGATGATATATTCAGATATTCAGCCTGTATCTATAGTGAATGACCCTGGATTTCTACAGTACTCTTACACATTAAATCCAAGATTCATAGTTCCTTCGAGAGACACAATGGACAATGAGATCACAAAACTATACGACGATAGGAAAGCTACAAGGCAGAAACTATTTGAAAAAAGCATCACATACTTCCTGTGCCACTTTTGATTGATATATGGACATCTAAGGCAATGTATTCAGATATCAGTTTGACTTCAAATTCGTGGGAATTAGAGAGTGTTAGACTTGGAGCTGTATCTTTTCCCGGAGAACACTCAGGGGAAGTATCACTGACAGAGTTCTCGAAATGTTGGACACATGGGGGCTACCGAGAGTCAAGTTAGTAGAGGCAACATGCGACAATGTCAGTTCGAGCAACAAATTTTAAGAGACTTCTTACATGTTGAACGATTTCCATGCCTCGGCCATGTTTTGAACGTAACTGAACAAGATAGACTTAATGTGCGGGGAGAAACTGTTCATCCATGGACTGGTGAAGAAACTGGCAGTGCATTCCGCAAGAGCAAGGTCCTGCTTCATAAAATGGGAGGCTGTACAACGAGAAAAGAAACTTAAGACATTGAGACTCATTCAAGATGTATTGATCAACCCGATGGAACTCAACGTATTTAATGTTGTTAAGACTTTTGGAACTTAGAGACATCATAATCACCATTTTAGATGATATCCTACCGCACAGGATTTATCCAAAATCCACTTGCTTCCCCCACTGAAATTGAGTGGAATCTCTTCGAGCTAATATTACTACTACGACCATTTTATGATGTGACAGTTTGGATGAGTTCCTCTTGGTATGTGACAATATCGGCGGTTGGACCAGCTGTGGCAATGTTAGGACAACACTTGGAAACGAAAGTAAACGACCCGCCCGGAATCAAGAAATTCAAGGATCAAGCAAAAACTGAAGGGGGAAAAATTGGGAAAAACAGTGAAAAGGAGTGCCAGATGTGTAACTTGGGCGTGGTGGAGACCCTGGAACACTTTCTTCTAGAATGCCCAAAATACCAGTCTAAAAGAACAAGATTCACGGGGAGTATAATGGGGAAGTGGGATGGGAGAATGAAGGACATGTGGTTAGGGGGCGACTCAAAGGAGAGGGTTAATATACTAATCGGAGAGATTGGGAAGAAATTTGGCAAGGGATGTCATCAAGCAGTTCGTCTCCGAGTGTTGGGAGGAGAGAAGAAGCGCGAGAATAGGGAGGCAGTTGGTAGAACATGGGTAACCAAGGCCTTCTCATACGAGAACCGCGACAAATCAGCGGCCGGCCGAAGTGTTATTATTATTATTACTGTTGTGTTGGTCAAAAGAGTTATTGTTGTCAACCAAAGCATCCCTGTTCTGTAGCCCAAGAAAACCACTTCTGCAAATGGAAATATCAATCAATTTCAACCTCGAGACGTGCAATATTTCAATAAAGACAATATACAAAATGGACAGAACTAGTATATAAGTCCCCCCCCCCCCCCCCCCACAGCTCTGCCACCACTGACCTGGGAATAATAAAATATCACTTGTCCCTGAAGATTTGTTTTTTATTCAATCATTGTATCGTCTGCCTTCAAGATGTTAGTATGTTGTGTTTATGTGCTCCCTGTTATTCCATGGGTTTTCTATGAAAGGATGATTTTCGTTTTTGATTCTTGGATTTTCTAAATAAAAGGATGATTAAAAATTGAAAGGTAAGTACTTCAGTTATTATTTTTCTGTTTTCCGTTTTTCTCGGCAATTTAACCCCAAACAAATTACCCCTCCCCCAATTTTGTAAAAAACATTTTCCGCCCCCCCCCCCCCTCAAACAATTTTTCCGGGTCAACTCGCCCCTCAAATGCGGGGCACATCGCCCCCCCCTCCCCGATTGGGGGGAGTTGTCCCAGGAAAACTGCCGGGGGCGAGTTGGCCCGAGGGCGAGTTGACCTGGAACCCTAATTATCTGACATACTTATACTCGGGGCGAGTTGGGTCGGGAAGTAATGACATCAGACAGAAAGTTGCGAGTGCGCCGGAAAAAGCTAATGTATCTGAAAACCTCAGAGCGGGCAAAGGAACGGTACAAAAATGTCAGCGCCCATGTGCAGAAAAATTCAGATAAGAAATTCAATTCGTTCCAAGAAAAAAAGGTCGTTAAAGCCAAGAAAATCCACAGTGAAGAATGTGCTGAGCGATCCATACAACGAAAATAAACGATGGTGTGTTTGTCACAGTAGACATTATACTTTTTTCCTAAGACAACCCTGGCCTCACCGCCAAACCAGTTTGCCTCTGGACGATTCGTCAAAAATACAGACTATTCGCCCCCCCCCCCCAAAAAAAAAAAATTGGGGGGATAAATGATCATGGACAAAAGACGGTGACGGGTCGTTTCGTTCCTTTTCCTTTTCGTCCCCTGGGTCGTTTCGTACCTTTACCTTTTCGGACTGGGTCGTTTCGTACTCTTTTAGATTCGAAACGACTCGCCAAAATAAAAAGAAACGAAACGACTCACATAAATTGATAAAAGGGGGGGGGGGGGTGGGGGGCAAACGACTGAATTACAGACAACTCGGACCAAAGACACTTCGGACCAAGACAACTCGGACCAAGACAACTCGGACCACTTTTGAAGACAACTCGGACCAACTTTGAAGACAACTCGGACCAATTTAAAAGACAACTCGGACCAACTTTGAAGACAAGTCGGCCCAACTTTTAGGACAACTCGGACCACTTTTGAAGACAACTCTGACCAACTTTCAAGACAACTCGGCCCAACTTTTGAAAAAGTCGACCCAAGTTTCAAGACAAGTCGGACCAACTTTCTAGGCAACTCGGGCTGACTCGGTGAATAATTCGGACCTGAATAGTGGACAAACGAAGATTCGGGGTGGCTGGGGAAAGTCACAGATCAACCAATCACGGTTTAAACGATTTATTAAAAACTGAGGCATGGCAATCAAAGACATGAATAAATGAACGAATAAAAGTTTTCATATAAAAAACAATGTTCAGCACATATTTTATCAAACTATATGTACAATATATATGTATTGGTATTTAAAGTCACAAATCTTCAAATTTAACTCCGTATGAACATCTGCATTATTATCTGAATGATATGTATACATTAACCCTTTACCTAACGCTTGTAGCAGACGACACTCGTAGCACGCGTTACTAAATTTGTTTGCTTCATAAACATAGGTTATGAAACCTCATTGGAACGGACGTGATTCGCTCATTCCAATGAGGGATCATAATCTATGTTTTGGAAACAAAAAAAAAATGAAAAAAGTTTGAAAAGCAACTTCCGTGTATAAAGGTAAAAGTTAACTTATCCTCTTACAATCATGAGATATATTTCTTTCAAGCCCCTTTGACACTTCTTTGTGAAATTACAATTAATAATTAATAACAATAACCTTTGAGTAAATGGATAAACCTGAGACAACAAGCAATAAAAAGAAACCCAGTTAATAAATGACACGCAAATTCTTTAACAATTAGTAAAACAAACATTGTATTGTGAAGCTTACCTAACGCTAGTAGCAGGCGACACTCGTAAAAAGCCTCTTGTCGAGGACGAACTGTTGCCTTACACTCTATACAGTCATCAGCCATGATTGAATGATTAAAATTCTCGAAACGAATATAATATTTTGAAAAGCTAGTGCCTAAAACAGCATGTCGGTAATCTTTTGAGCCTGTTGAAAAGACGAGCTAGTACGAAACAAGCAACAAACTTTCACACATGATTTCTGTGTGATTACTTGTTTAGTTGCATTCATCACATATCAAAGTTTGTGATGAGAAGCATTTTCATTTTACAGAATAACTTCAAAGACAACACAAGCTGCACTGAAAAGCGTTCTGTCGCATCTATTGAGTTCTTTGAGATCACATTTAATTATTTTCGACATCATTCTTTTCTTCACAGTTGGTCCAACCTGTCTTATAGTCGTTACAACTTGTCTTGAAAGTTGGTCCGAGTTGTCTTCAAAAGTGGTCCGAGTTGTCCTTGAAAGCTGGGCTGACTTGTCTTCAACGTTGGTCCGAGTTGTCTTGAAAGTTGGGCCGACTTGTCTTCAAAGTTGGTCCGAGTTGTCTTCAAAAATGGTCCGAGTTGTCTTCAAAAGTGGTCCGACTTGTCTTGGTCCGAGATGTCTTTGGTGCGAGTTGTCCTGATCCCGAAACGACTCAGTTTTAGCGGAAAGTAGTGAGCGGACCTAAATGACAACTAAAAATTAACGAAACGACCCACTTAAAAGATGATACAACAAAAAGGAGATATTCGAAGTATTTAATTCGCCGGACCGGCAGCAGATTGACCTTGGGTGAAATCATTTCATTTCTTAATTTTGTTGTGCATTTAACTAGTGGAATATGAACAGAGGTTGGTAGTTGGCCCTAAGGGATTTTACCAGGCATATGGACTATACTAAGCTTGGTAGCTGGCTTTTGAAATCGTTTGATGTTTATTCAACTTGTGAAGAATTGTAGCGTATTTTGAAAAATCGCAACGCTCAATTCTTCAGAAGTTAAATACACATGCAGAACTTGGAAACAATTTAAAAAGTGAAACTTCTAATTGATGACATAAATGAAGTAATTCTGGGCTGTAGAAGAAGAAACAACAGAACGATGTGAATACATGTTTTCATTTCAACAGAGTTTCAGCATTCTTTAAATTTTTACAAAAAGAAATAAACAACGGAATAGCACTTTAGAAATTTTACAACAACAGTGTTTCTCAAGTTCATTCTGTTTAACAGTGTCGATTTTCATTTTCTTTATAATTCCAACCCTTGACCTCCTTTCGTGGTAAGCTTTTGATGCTGAGCTTCCCAAGAAATGACATCGAGTGTTGGAATTATCAACGGGAAGACTGTGAAGAAAATTTCATTGTGGGTATCCTACAACTCATTCCTGCTGATACTGTACCATATTCTTTTACTTCTTTCGCATCTTTAGTTTTCAAAGAAATATAATAAAATAAGAAACAAAATAAGAAACAAAGGGGCATAATTTTTACAAAAGCACTACTTTGAAAGCTCTATTGTAATCCATATAAGAGAAGTGTCAAATACGTTCTGCATTTATATTATTCACATTTCACGCGTTGTTACTAAAATATGATACCACGGTTCTACTAATTAATAATAAAAAAAACATTACGATTAATCGTTTATTTCATTATCAAAGAGATTAACTGCTTTATCAGCCAATAATTGACATTCTTTTTTAACACCCCTAATAATCCTACAAACAGATTGATTGAATTAAAAACAATGCAGTGATGTCCACGCACGACAAGACTGCATTGTTTTCAATTTGTTTGACTTGTTACCCACCTTCCTATCTTAACCCGTCTAATACTCTATGCTGCCTTAGAACTTTGAACCCCCTCCCCCCCCTTATTAGAATTCCCCCACAAAATCGTGCCAGTGCCTGTGTTTTACAACAGTAACTCAGGCAGAATACTATTCATTCACTGGAAGGGTTTGTGTTTATTACGAAAACTTTCATTCCGTTTTTACAGGTGAATGTGGCTTCATTCAGGGCTAGGAGGTGTTTTCACTGAAATTGCCATTTTAGGCATAATGTTCTGTAAAAATCTATATGTTATATTGATTTTTTTTAAAGTTAAAAACTATGCCTAAAACTTTTGAATAAAAATTTAGAAAAATAGAAGTGAAAATTACCCGAGTCGTTTCATTCCTTTTTAGGTACGAAACGACTCAGTACGAAACGACCCAGTATGAAAGGGAGAAGGTACGAAACGACCCGTAACCCTATATACAAGTCGCCCCAGAGACAACTCGCCTTGGGACAAGTCGCCCCAACTTTTGCCGAGACAAGTCGCCCCAACTTTTTAAGGGCCTATATAAGGGGAACGGGTCCAGTCGCCACCGGGCCAACTCGCCACCAAGCACCTGGGACAAGTCGCCACCGGGCCAAGTCACCACCAGAAGTTAATAGTATGACATGCAGTGATCAAGGTGATAATTACTTCACTAATTGATTTAGCTGGGATTAGGGACGGGCTATATTATTGACAAAGAAAGCCGCACCAAAACGGAGAAAATTTCTACTCTCTGATCTGGTGTGAGTTTCTTTGTTTCGACTGAACTGAAATGGAAGTGTGTGGGCGAGATATAAGTCGGTGACGGAATGCGGGCGTTGGCAAATTGGGGTAAAAAGCGTGTGGGCGAGATATAACTCAGTGATGGGACATGGGGTGATGGCAAATTGGGGTAAAAAATAAATAGAATATCGGTACAAATCTATCAATGTTTATTGGTACATAACAACATAGCACAGCACATAACATACAATATGCACCGATTAACAAAATAAATGAAATTGGAAATATTTATGGAAATAATGTCTTAATAATAAATAATAACTTTTGTGAGGTATTATAAACCAAAATACGTCTAATACAAATCAAAATAAAAACTTTCACATTCGAAATATCACGGAATAAATCAAAACAAATGATGTGAGCCCCCCTATTATCTAGGTCTATTCGTTTCGGCGCCATTACCGGGTTATTGCTTTTACTGTTTTATATTTATACAAAAACATGGCCGATTTCGAAATCTCCGTTGCCGCCTCACGAGTACTCAAATGACGACAATTAAAGAATAAAACATAGTTTGGATCAATAAACTCTGCCCAAATGTAAGGAAATACGTGTACTATCGATTGCAGCCGGTAATATGGGCGAAAGCTTGATATATATTCCTAATTTTGTGTTCCCATAAAAACTTGATGGGAACTTTTTCTATAAGATTGAATGGGAAGAATCTGAACGTGAGGGGTAGCCACTACGTTCGGATCGCTGAACTAGATGGTTTCCATGCTCGACAGACATGCGCAAATCACTCGTTACCACAAATTTCCATCAAAAAGACAAAATCGTAATTCTAAGAAATTTCAACAGGTATCATGATACCTTGCATTGAATATGGCAACTGTGCAATCTCTATCTAATAACAGTATACTGTATGAAGGCGATCTTTTTCATTATTTGATTTTAGACGGTGTTTTTACATGTTTTTTCTGTCCGATGATGTCAACCGGAAATCGAAAGTATACTCATACGTAAACAAAAGCAAAGGCTTTGGAATTTTCCCCAGTGCAGCTCTGTCGCAGTGTCTTGAAAAAATTTGATCCCCTAGCTTTGTTCTTGGATATGTAAAGCACAAGTTGTTTTCGTGAAATATTATTAAATTATCTGTTCTGGTGCGAATACGGCAGCAGACTTCCAGGAACCAGTGGTGCCTACAGTCGACTCTATGAGTTAGTTACACATGTGTTTCGTGTTCTATACATCCCAGCCTTCATTTTGGTGTACATTTTGTGTATATTTAATTTGAACTGAAGGAATATCAGAGGTGAGAATTTTCAAAATAAACAAAATTTCATTACTTATATAGGCCCTTAAGCTGGCTGCGACAATTCGCCCCAACTTTTTATGTTGATTGTGACAGGTCGCCCTGTTTTTATTTTAATTTTTTTTTTTATAAATTATATTTAAAATTAAAATTTTGAAATGTTTCTTTTATTTTTCCTTAATTATTTCATAATCCTGAATAAATTCTGAATAAAAAACAAATGTACTTACGTGTTCATTCCACGAAATTCCAAATGATTAATTCCCATAAATATAAATACAATTGCGTGAATTTTTTGTCGACTGGTCACAAGAATGATTTCATCAGAACTAAATGATCAATTCCTCCCAGGCATCCACCAATGTTTTGACAGGCTTTTGGTCAGTGATTACAGATTAATACCAATCAGTTACTCCTTTGTTGTGTGAATTTTCTACAGGCGGGTAGCCTGTAATCAGTGAACAGGGGAATTCATCAGTAAATAAAAATCACAAACACAAGTAAAGTATATAAGACTGAATAAATTTTGAAAATGTCATTCTTCTTTGGTCGGCCGGCAAAATGTCAGACGAACTGTGTGTTGTGTGTGGACAGAGGGTTCGTCCCTGTCAGGAAGGGGTAATGTACGATGACTGTGGTCTCTGGACGCACAGAATTTGCAATACGGGCATAACGAGACGTGTATCGTGCAGCAGTGCAGTCTGGGGACAATCTACCTTTTATCTGTGCAAACTGTTCGCACACCCATCAACAGCAGACAACAGAGTCACATAATAATTTAGAATCACATAATAATTCTACAAATGCTCAGCAGGAACTATTTGTCGAGGATAATTCAACACAAGATACAACACACCAAAACTCCACAGGTCCTCATCTGAGCAATGAGTCGTTGAATTTCTCCAGGGTATCATTTGTTGAACCTGATCAATTTCTTGAAGAGTAAGTATTGTTTTTAATTCTATATCTTTTAATACTGCTTCATTTATAAATAATTATTTACGACTTTTCTCGCTCTAATTATTAATATGTAAAATGTATCAATGAAATGAACTAGTGCTCAAACGACTAGTGAATTCCAAAGTCGACTAGTCAATACCCAAAAGTCAAGTCGACTTCAACTAGTCATTGGTGATAACTTGTCTCCTTATAACAGTGTTGGTGTTCTGGTAGAGTGCTGAAGGTCCAAATTTGGCTTCACTTGGGCATTCATAAACAGCAACATACTGGAACATTATTCTGTTAATGTGCTTCTAATTATGCTAAGAGTGAAATTATATAGTCTTATTTAATTTGTCTTGTTGCGATTTATGAGAGAGTGCCTATAGGCACTCTCCCATAAATTGCAACAAGGCAAATTAATAACATATCCTGATATCCCAAAATAATTCAGCACTCTACTAGTACCAGTTAAAACAAACTACTGTCACTACTATTAGATGGCAATAGATGTATACATTGATTGCCCTATATTGCTGTTCAAACTGTCTGACAGTGGCACAGAAGGGATACTATTTACCTAAAAGCTTGAACTCCTCCGACTAGTCGACTGCACAATTGAGAGTCGACTACTGGTTTGCCCAGAGTCGACATCGACTAGTTGACTAATCGTTTGAGTACTAAAATGAACGGCATCTAACAAATTCACTTGATACATTAAATTATTTAGGCCGAAATTAGAATTAGATAGCGTATGTTTT
The DNA here is from genome assembly GCA_031216915.1 of Pictodentalium vernedei. Lineage (NCBI taxonomy): Eukaryota > Metazoa > Mollusca > Scaphopoda > Dentaliida > Dentaliidae > Pictodentalium > Pictodentalium vernedei. Next base: position 176,171,560 of record CM062290.1, read on the forward strand.
TACAACAATTATTTTATTGTGCCAATGATAAGCAGTAATTTGTATTGTACTGTATGAGCATTCGTGTGCTAAGCTGCAATAAATTAATTATCTTCACTGGATAAATTGTTTTCCAAACAATGTCAATATTCAGTCTCTTTATTTATTTATTGGTGTTCAAGGTCACATATTTCTGCACTATGGCTAACCATGACCGTGACAGTTTTACGGGTGGAGGAAGCCGGAGTACCCGGAGAGAACCACCGAGCAACGGTGAGCAACTGTCAGCTCCCCAACATACCAACTCCACACAAGCAGGGTTAGCATTAGTTGAAGACAGGTGCACCATCGACGTGCAGTACGCCTTAGTACACAGCGTCACCGTGCCCCCATGTGGGCAATGGGGGTAAAGTGTCTTGCCCAAGGACACAATGCGGTTGCCACAGGTGGGATTCGAACCGAGAACCTCTCGGCTTGCAGCCTGCACCTCTACCAACTGAGCCACCGCGCCCCCAATATTCATTCAATTTTTCTCCTTTTTGTTTGAAATTTAATGGATATCGAGATTGTTTAGAATTTAATTTATCCTAATTATTAGCTCACCGAATCCTTGGGGCCTCTTGTGAATGACTTCAGTGTTTTATAAACCCAATCTTGAGGCTGCAATTATCTTGATAATTTTTTTTACATCACTGTTGGCTGCCTTTGCAGGCAGCCAACAGTGACGTAAAAACATCAAAATAATGTGTAATGTGTAATTAATTTATTGTTGACAAAACGGGAATTAGGACAAAAATGTGTGTATATATATAACAGTTACAGACACAAAAGTAGTTTTAAATCTTTACCTAAAGCTATTCATTCTAGGTCTCTACAAGATAGCATACATGCCAGGGAGTCGTTGTCAACAACAGAAGCAGAGCAAACGTTTACTTTAACGGAAGATGGGACACAATGGGGAAAACGTAAATTAGTCAGCAGTTATGGATTTTCTTTTGTGGTGAAAAGAAGTAATAGGAATGGAGGTGCAGTTTTCGAAACAGAAACACAACATGTTCAGTGATGGTATGACAAGATGGAGAAAATTTCAGCCAGATGTCCGAAAGCACCCATCATACTCATGGCCAAAAGCCTGGGCTGCTTAACCTGGTTAAAGTTCAAACTATGGTAAGTTTGTTTTTTGATATTGATTGCGTGTGTTTGTGTGGGGGGTGGGGGGGGGATATACTCTTAATACATCTAGTTGTGTTTCAGAATCATCATTAAAGGGTTAAAATAAAAGGTTTTAATGGAAAATTCCATTTTCATTCCAGGTTAAACAACAGTGTGTTGACAACCTGATTGAGTCGGGTACATCAATAGTCAACCAAGTTCTTGATGAGAGCGTTGAGTCCAGAGAGCCTCAAACATCAATGCCTGAATATTGTAGTATTGTGTGCCAAGCAAATCGCCATCGTGAGAAAACCAGACCAAAAGATCCAGAAGACTTGAGTTTTGAGGTAATTATAATATCATTCAATAATTGTGATATCATTCAAACAGTGTGTTGCAATGTCTGTAAAATTACTCTTTTTCTAAACTCCTTACTAATAACTAAACAAACAAACATTTTAATCTTCATTCATCACATATCAGTTTGATTAATTATGTCAATTTCTGTATCTGTAGCATCTGATGACTTCGCTGTATTACTAACTTTGGTATTTAATGTTTTCTATATCTTTTTCCGTTTACAGTTAAACACAGATTTCATTGCAACGCATACTTCATCAGAATTCTTTAGAACAGATATTACAGTTGGAAATTATCGTCACCTTCTGTTCGCCACTGATCAACAGCTACAGATGTTGAGCAGAGCTAAGACGTGGTACATGGATGGGACTTTCAAGGTAGTTCGTCAACCATTTTCCCAGCTTTTCAGCATACACTGTTTTGTCAGATCTGAAGATAACCTCAAACAGTTTCCAGGAGTGTATGTATTATTGTCAAGAAGAAAAAAAAAGACTACAAAAAGGTAATATATATTAGTACATTTTATAATAGTTGATCCTTTGTCAAACCCAATTATTATGACGGGTCATAAGCTTAAGGACCACAATTTGTCCACAAACCGTTTATATCTGAATGCTGGGAGGAGGGGGTTGGAGGGGAGGTGGGGCTGTTGCAGGGGGAATGTTTATTTTATTTATTATTTATTATTTAAAAAAATAATGATGATAATATTAATAATAATAATGCATTTTTTTTAGGTTTTTCAAGCTCTATTTGATGTGTTGCCTTCATCTCCAGCTTTGAAAGAGATTGTAGCTGATTTTGAAGAGGGTGTTTGGAAAGCAGTTGGTGAGATGTTTGATGCTGTTGTAGTACGGGGATGCATTTTTCACTGGTGCCAGGCAGTTTGGAGACATGTACAGAGTACTGGTTTGCAGGTAAATACACTTCCATAAACATACTTTTTTCAACAATAATTTTATTTCCAGATCTGTTTCGCCTACAGCCATATACATATACTTACCTTACTTGAATACACCTCATTAGAATTTTTTTAATTATCATGCCCTTGAATGTTTGTTATTAGATGTATTTTGTAAAGAAGAAAGTTTCCCAAATTAACACGTAATTTTCATGTTGTTTCAGGTTGAATACAGCAGAAGGGATGAAATGTATAGATTCATCAGAAAGATTTTGGGACTACCATTTTTACTAGAGCTGTAGGTTAACCGAAACCGAATCGAGGTTTTTAGTTTTTTTAAAAAACCGAAACTGTCGTCATCCCATAATCTAAGGTTTTTTGTTTTTTATTAAATGCTCTCTTGCTGCAGAAATTCACAGAATGTAGCCATCCCAGAGTAGTGAGAGTACCCAGACACTGCCAATGGCAGTGTCTGGGTACTCTCACTACTCTGGGAAGGCTACATTCTGTGAATTTCTGACAGTTTAGTTGTGTTTGCAGCTTTCCTCAAGTTGCGTGTAGGTGTCAGACCTCGAAAAATGGCCAATCACAATAAAAATTCTGTATATTTAGGTAATTATTATATTGGCCTTCCTGATTCTTCATGTATTATAGCTTATTTCGGGCATTCATTGAGTTTCACTCAATTTCACTGCTATTCAGTTATGACTCCGGACATAAGAATGAGTTTTATTGAATTTTATGTGGCCTCATGAACAAACCGAAAACCGAACCGAACCGAGGTTTTACTCCACCTGATAAACCAAAACCGAAACCGAACAAGAAATTTAAAAACCTACAGCTCCAATTTTTACCTCAAGAGCAGGTAACACCAACCTTCAATGCATTGAAAGAGAGTGGCACCTTTTCACCACAGCTCACTACCCTGCTAGAATATGTCGAATCAACTTGGATTACCAGCTCTGTATGGGCTCCAGCCACCTGGTGCATTTTTCAACGTGCTATTAGAACCAACAATGATGTTGAAGGGTGGCATTATCGACTGAATAGGAAGGCAAAAAAAAGTAATTTACCTTTGCATGTGTTAATTATTCTGTTACACAAAGAAGCCAAGCTTTTACCTGCACAACTGCGACTCGTATCTGATGGGAAATTGAAAAGACACCAGACTACCAAGGAGAAAAAAATCCAGGGAAAAATTTTGGGTTATTGGAAAGACTATATTGACAATAGAATAAGTCTAAATACTTTATTAAAGAAGTGTGGTGGTGTTTATGGTAAGGTTGGCAAATAAACTGTTTTTCCAGTGATGATTGTTATATGAATGATTTATTGTGCTATGTACAGCCTGCTTTGACAGTTATGCTTCATTCATTCATTTATTCAACTGATGTTTATGCTTCATTAGTTTCAGTATTTTTTTTACCACATGTATTCATGAGTAATATAATTAAGAGTTTTCGACCTTGCGACGTGAAACGACAATAATTATAATGGTGGGTGCCATTAAATACACTTTTGGACTCGTTTTTCTTGGCTTTGATTCTGCTCAAATCCAAAATTGGTTCCATATCTGTAACCAATTTTGGACTTGATCAGAACAAACGTCCTAGAATAATTAGTCCAAAAGAGTCATGGCATCTTGCATTATAATTACTGTCGTTTCACGTCGCAAGGTCGAAAACTCTTTAATTATATTACTCAGAACTAGTCTTGGCTATGAATACATGTGGTAAATCTATCACGCTCAGATCCATGTGGATCTAATGAAATTCATGTTGACCTGGTTACTAAAATTGCGCTATTTGTTTATTCGTTCTTCAACTAAAAAAATGTTCTGTTAATTTACATGTTTCACTTCATTTTCTTGTGCATTTTTAATGAAATATGAATATGAAAATGAATAAAAGTCTGAATAAAAGTCTGCCATGATAAACATCTTAAATATCAGTCTTCTGTTATTTTTCCATGAATATATATAGTATATATCAAAACCCCCCAAAACGTTGGGCCGACTTGCCCCCAAAGTTGATCCGACTTGCCCCAAAAGTTGGTCCGATTTGTCTCTAAAGTTGGGGGGAGTTGTCTAAAAAGTTGCCTCAAAAGTTGGGATGACTTGTCTCAAAAGTTGGGGCGAGTTGTCTCAAAAGTTGCGGCGAGTTGTCACACGTGGGGCGACTTGTCTCAGGGCGAGTTGTCTCTGGGGCGACTTGTCTCATCCCCAATGATCATCAGTGACAATGATTTCATGTATTGTATGATTATTTTAAAAATGATTTTTATCCAGATATTGGTAAGGGAGAACTTAGTTATCTCAGGCTTGTCATTTTGAAAATTGCAGGGGGTGGGGGGGGGGGGGGGGGGGTGGGGGGGGCATTAATGGCATTATGCCATTATTATGGTTCGCCTCAAATAACCCTAGGAGGGCCATTTTGGGTTCACCTAAAATGACCCCATGAGGGCCATTTAAGGTTTACGGTGTCCATTTTGTTTCACCCTACTGGGTAGAGTAGACCAATTAATATCATTTTAAGGTACATTGTTTGTGTAATTATGATGTACATCATCATGTAAGGTATATATGCAGGCTTGAATATTTGGATGTAAGATACCAGATTACCCATAACACTCGCTAACAGTGAGTGTAATTATGATGTACGTCATCATGTAATGTATAGATGCAAGCTTGAATATTTGGATGTAAGATACCAGATTACCCATGACACTCACTAACAGTGAGTGTTATAGTTATCTTGCATCCAAATAACCAAGCCCATATCTATACATCAGATGTAGTTCAGCGATCCAAATGTAGTGGCTACCCCTCTTCTTTCAGATTCTTACCATTCAATCCTATAGAAAAAGTTCCCATCAAGTTTTTATGGGAACTCAAAACTCAAAATTAGGAATATATATCAAGCTTTCGCCCTTATTACTGGCTGCAATCGATAGTACACGTATTTCCTTACTTTTGGGCAGAGTTTATTGATGCAAACTATGTTTTATCCTTTAATTATCGATAAATGAATACTTATGAGGCGTCAACGAATATTTCAAAATCGGCCATGTTTTTGTATAAATATGCAGCATCACTATTATTTGGCCATCACTATTATTTGCCAGAGGAGAGTACATAACAAGTTTCATTTTGATGTATAATTTGTGTATATTTAATTTTAATTTATAGAATATCAGAGGTGGGAATTTCAAAGTAAACAAATTTCTCTTACTTATATAGCACCTAAAGTGGAAAAATATCACTAGGTGTGAAGAAACAATTCTGATCCAACATATCTTGACAATTAAAAAACACCAAATTAGGCCACACAAAGTAGATATTCTGTTTCTCAGGCCATTATTTGTGAAATTGCATGCAGGCGAGCGTTTTTTTTATTTTATTTTTTATTTCAGTAATTACTTCTTTGCCATCAAAAGTTCATGTTCTTGGTTCAAGTTTTAGGCCTCATAATCTACAGAATATCATGGGTGGTGGTGTATTTCATCCCTTGAATGCAAGAAGGCTTTGCAATGCTAAAGCATTGCAAAGCCTTCTTGCACTCAAGGGACAAATTCATCAGTTTTTTTAACTTGGGTAAAATATCAGACATAAACCATTTAATTTTTATTTTTTTAAGTTTAAATTGGTTATAAAAAGAGAGCATGCGGCAGCCAAAAGGACCATGCGGGAGGGCCTGAGAAACAGATTTTTTATTTTTTTAGGCCTTAATGAAATTATCCATTCATTCTGAACGTCTGATATTTCTAATTTTGGCTGTTAATAAAGTGTAAAGCACAGTCATTTCCTACATGTATGTCAACAAATTGGACCATCCCCCATGTCCATAACTAATTTATTGTATTATAGATATTATTTAATATAATAATAAAATATTACAATAATCATAAAGTGAGTTAATAAATAGAACATTTTTTTATTGGTGAATTAAATCTTACAAGTTGATGATACATCTATATTTTTATACTGTACCAATGACCCAGACATAGCTGGTGCTAATTCTCAAAATCTAGGGCCAAACACAAATTTTGCCCCCCAATCCCCAAAATTTACATCCAAAACTGAAAATAACATGTCCTAAAAGGTCCTCCATACTTTTCCTCCACTGTGCATGCGCAGTGTCAAGGAGGTCTCGAAATTGGCGCCAATTATCATTCTTTGTTTGGCCCTTCATCAGTTCACATCTGACTGATATTTGTGCTTGTAAATCTCAGTTTAAATGATGCCAGACACATAAATATTAGAGAAATGGTGGATCTAAAGAGGAAATAGAAGGAGGAGAGGAAAAATTAGTGGCAGGAAATAATCAGGGCTGTAACTTAAAAATTTTTTTATGAAATTATGTAATGTTACCTAATTTCAAGGCATGGGCCTGTTGTTGTCATTCTTGCTATAAAGTTACACTGCTTGTTCAGTGTTTCTTCTCTCCCTTTCCTTTAGTCCCCCCTTGCTATTCTCCCCATGCTTTTGGCATATTTTCTGTAATATTATTACTAAAATTTCCTGGGAGTTTTAGCTTGGTAACAGAATGAATTCTGTTTTTTCCCCATGTTTACGTCCTCACCCATGGGTGTTTAGGCATTGTGTTCTGCATCTACCATCTGATGTTCTGCAGTTTTTTCCTGGGAAGTCTCTGTTTTGAATCAGATAGTGTTATAATTGGTAACTGATTTCGGGCCATGTTTATCAGTGCCTGGAGTCATGTTTCCGGTTTTTATACACTTCTTGTTTACATTGACATCGGTTTCTGTTGAGAGTGATTTCTTTCTTTGTATTAGTTTAATCATAAGAAGATACATTATTATTATACGTAAGGGTTGCATTAATTTTTTTGAAATATTTTTAAAAAATTTGTCCACACTCAGGCTTTTTTGGGATCCATTGGGGCTCAACGTTACTTTCAGAAACTTGGGCTTTTCTGAAAAAATATTTTTTCCAAAATTTTTTTTTGATTTCAATTATTTTTTCTATATGTTAATGGATCATGTTATTATGTATCTTTGTTTTCAGGGGTTGGTGCGAGTACTAGGACTGTTTGTGTTCTTTTCACAATGAAAGGATATTGTTCAAATTGTAATAAGAGGAAATCTTCCTCTGACTTTCATAATCATTGTATTAATTGTAGTCAGTGTACCCGCACTGACTCCTGCTCAGTGTGTGTCAATTGGGATGACAAACATTGGAAACGTGTGTCACGGTATGTTGTTAGCGGGGAAAAGGCCATGCCGGTCCTTTCTCTGCAGGGTCACTCTAGTTTTTCAATCTCTTTTTCAGAGGAACAAGAACAGGGTGATGTTTCCGTGATGTCTTCCAAAAGTGTGCCTCCGTCGTCACAGTTAAATGAAGAGCTAGCGGCAAAAGTGCTCATGGAAATACGTCAATTGCCTAAGAGGTCCCTAGTAGGATCGATGGCATTGGCGTCCGCTAGCTCGCCCGGTGTAGCGACCATTCATCGAATGGCTCGGCAGCCGGGTTCGTCCGTTGCGGTCCAGGAAGGAGATTTGGGTGATGCGAGCACTATAATAACACAAAGTGCACACCCGGTGATGACGGATCAGAGGATAGAATGGAGGAAGCCTATTAGTCCGGTTCCTAGCTCGTCCAGGTCCATCCGGGCTGCGAGCGAGAGAGATCCCTCTCTCGTACAACAACATCTTGTACCAGATGTTGTGGTACAAAACGTTTCGCATTCGGAGCATACGTCCGCCACTCGGGACGCTCCGTTATATAGACAGTCCGGAGAGACTGTCAGTATGGCTTCCTCATCCTCACAGCAGCGCACACGACTGCACCTTGGCTACGTGACCACGGATATCCAGCCAGCTTCGCCGATCAGGGATTCCACGGTGACCAGGTCACGCCATCCGGTAGCCAGGGACACGAGGCCTGTAGACTCTGGACGTTCGCATAAGAGAAGTATGCAGGAGTCAACGTCCAGGGAGCTTCCAGCGGCAAAGCAACGTAAGACCGCTGCTCCACAGGCCTCAGTGACGGACTAGCTATCACAAATAGCACAACTTATCGCAGCATCCCAGCAGACGACAGAATCTCTGTCGGATCAGGAATTATCCGACGACGCTGGGTTGGTACACTCCGCTGAAGCATCAGGTACGGACGACCGAGAACTTAATAGGGTCCGACAGGATGGCAAAGGGATTCAGAGGATCTGGAGCTTTCCCTTTCGGAACAACATAAAGCTGCCATAGATTTTATCCGGCATTATCTTCCAGAGGTTGTTTCGTCGGACCAGAATGCTGCGATGCAGGATAAGAGACCGATAGCGTCACTGGACACAGAATTTTTTGATCGGTTTAGGGACATCGTACCTGAGTTTCCGACACAGTCCAATAATGTCACAAGAACATTTGAATTATTGAATGACGCTATATATAAGCTTGCTACCAAAAGGAGCAAGCATGGTTTCTTGTCTGCAAATGCTCTACATCTGCCTTTCATCAATTCAAGGAATAAATTCGAAACGGCAGGACAGGGCATACCGAGAGTTCCTCTGCGTCTAGATGACCAGGCTGAAGACCTAGAATTGTCTATACCGTCGTCTATGTCAATTCCAACCACGACATTGGAAACGACAATTATGTCTAATAGAGTTAACTTAGACGCTTTATCATACGCAGATCACCTTACTAAAGCGTTATCATTACGTCTTCAAGGGAAAGAATTCCAGGATATACAATCCTCATTAAGAGTTCTTTCAAGGGCAATAGTTTATTCCACGTATAACTCCGCTCTTTCTGTGGCAAACCTGGAGTTGGTTAGACGTGACGCAGCCCTAGCTACATCCACGCGCGTGGATAGTAAGGTGAAAAACTCTCTCAGAGTCGCTTCGGTCTCCGGAGAGCTTTTCTTCGACGGCAAGCTTTCAGCAATCTATGATCAGATAACCAAGAAAGCTTCGGATTCTCTGCTATTCAAATCCGCTTCTTAAAAGTCGGATACAGCAAAAAAGAGTAAGACAGGCACTTCTGGGAGAAGTACGCCCAAGGGAAGTTCCTATAGAGGTTCCTATGCATCCTCTAGGTCTTATTCTAGAGACTGTCAAGGCAGTGACTCACGTAGTGGACGTTATTCTGGTCGAGATAACCAGTCAGACGTCCCTAGGTCAACGGGGCGAGGTGCGGGTCGTGGAGGACGTAGTTTCTCCTTCCGCAAGCCTCGCAGGTCCAGGAGGTGATGGTATGAACCTCTATCGTGTTCCGGTAGGCGGAAGATTGTCGAGTTTTATAAACAATTGGGCGTCACAGCAATTGCCGGATCCAAGTTTTACAGTTTTGACGGATGCCAGTCAAACAGGTTGGGACGCAACATTGAGCCCAACGGATTTGAAGTGCCAGGGTCTTTGGGATCCATAGTTCTAAGCAAGCACATAAACATCAAGAAATGATGTCATTTTGGCTTGCGCTACGTCATTGAATGAAAGTTATTCAGAATGCTCACATGCAAATTCTGTCCGACAATTCAACGGTATTAGCGTATTTTCGGAACCAGGGAGGCACTCATTCCATTCTGTTATTCAAGTTAATGGAATGAATCCTTCTGTTTGTACTAGAACATCAAGTTCTCCTATCGGTCCGTCATATTCTGGGTCGTCTGAACGTATTAGTGGACTCCCTTTCTTGGAGGGGCTGCTTGTTGTCGTCAGAATGGACTTTCAACAAACGAGTATTCAATCAGATTTGCTACCAATGAGAGCGGCCAATGATGTACTTATTTCCGACGCATCTCAACAATCAGTTGCAGATGTATGTGCCACCATGTTCGGATCCTCGAGCGTTTGCAGTAGACGTTCTATCCATCTCGTGAGACAGAATAATAGGATATGCGTATCCTCCAGTGCCGTTGATTCAGCAGATATTGCTCAAGTTAAATAATCTCAATGCAAAATTTTGTTGGTAGCATCTCTATCTCCATAAAGACCGTGGATTAATCTACTCAGGTTTCTCTTGTGGGACATGCGATGGAAGCTTCCCCCACATTTTGGTCCATTCTATGGCTAGATGGATTCAATTAACTATCAGTACTGGTTATGATAATATCTTCAACTCAGCGGTCTGTGCTTAAGATTTCAGCTCATGAAGTAAGAGTTCTTTCTACATCATGGGCTTACGCTAATAGTGTTGCTATTACAGATCTAATGAGGCTGCATATTGATCTCAGCCTTCCACTTTCACGAATTTGTATCTTAGAAATATTGAGTCCATTTCTGGAGATCTGCATTGTTTAGGTCCGTTATCTGTTGCTCAGAATGTCGTCCACTAAACAGTTGCAACTATAGTTATGTAGGCTTTCTGTTCCTGCTGCCCTCTTCACTCTGGGGTATTTGATCAAGGGGAAGGGGGGGGGGGTGTTCCCTTAGGTCACCTGCTTTATAGTGAAAAGCAAGGGAATACCTCTCCTGGAGACAGTAATTCCGAGTCGGTACTGGGATGTTTTTAAAGTGTAAAGCTAATGTTTACTCATTCTTGTAATATTTTTAAAGTATAGCTCGGTGTGAAGTATTGGCTTTCTGTTCCGGCAGTGACTCTGTCCTGCTGCCCTCTTCGCTCTGGAGTATTTGATCCAGGGCAAGGGGAAGGGGGGGGGGGGGGCGGAGGGTGTTCCCTTAGGTCACCTGCTTTATAGTGAAAAGCAAGGGAATACCTCTCCTGGAGTCAGTAATTCCGAGTCGGGTACCGGGATGATTTTAAAGTGTAAAGCTAATGTTTACTCATCCATGTAATATTTTTAAAGTGTAGCTTGGTGTGAAACATTTGTATATGTCACGTGTCATGCGGCGGGCGTTAATATACAATCCTCGGACACTTTTAATGAGTATAAAGAGTCTCATTTCTCAGGACTTCCTTTATTTATTGGCTTTCCTTTAAAAATATTTAGCATAACGGGTTATACTGGAGGTTAATAGATATCATTGATGTTATTGTGCTCAATTACAGAATGGTGTTGTGTCTTTCTCGTTTTGATGCAAATAAGAAAGATACATGTAAAGCCTATTTCTCCTTTATCCTCGAGGGGATAATTCTGTTATATGTAGTTGAGCCTATTGGATTTTCCTTATGTCCGAGGCCCTCCAACCTTTTTACTATTCAGCTAAGTCTAGGTCATTGGTACAGCATAAAAATGTTAAAAAATTTATAGTAATTTATATATTTTTTATACTTACCAATGACCCAGACAGGGATGGCCCTCCCATGAGTTGGGAACTCATACCTTCCCGCTGAGTACATAACGCTTACCAGGCACTGGTTGTAAGAATGATAATTGTGCCAATTTTCGAGACTTCCTTGACATTGCGCATGCGCAGTGGAGTAAAGGTATGGAGGACCATATAGGGCATGTAATTTTCGTTTTTTGATGCAAATTTGGGGGATTGGGGGTAAAATTTGTGTTTGGCCCTAGATATTTAAGAGTTTGCACCAGCTAAGTCTGGGTCATTGGTGAGTATAAAAAATATATAATTTACTATAAATTTTTTAACTTCCGTTGAAAAATCTTGCCACGGCCAGCATTCTTAGAACTTAGTTTAGTCAGGCCACATTATTTCCCTTTGGCACACCCTACAGGGCACATTTATGATCGGATTGCTTTGAAACCTGGTATGCTTGTTTGGGGTGACCTCTAGATGGGAGCTACCGATTTTCTTCCATTTCCGTTGGAAAATCTTTCCGCGGCCAACATTCTTAGAACTTAGTTTAGTCAGACCTCAGTATTTCCCTTTGGCACACCCTACAGGGCACAATTATGTTCAGATTGCTTTGAAACCTGGCATGCTTGTTTTTGTTTGGGGTGACCTCTAGATGGGAACTATCGATTTTCTTCCAATTCCGTCTGTCAAAAAATGTTGCCACTGGCAACGATCTTTGAACTTAGTTTAGTCAGGCATCATCAATATATTCCTTTGGCATGCCCTACTTGGCACATTTATGATCAGATCAGTTTGAAACTTTATATGCTTGTTTGGAGTTACCTCTTGATGGGAGCTATTGATTTTCTTTGATTTCTGTCAAAAAATGTTGCCACTGGCAATGATCTTCGGTGAACATAGTAAAAACTTAGTGCAGTTAAGCATCATTATTTCCATTTGACACACCCTGCAGGGCACATTTAAGATTGGATCGCTCGCAAACTTGGTGTGCTTGTGTGGGGTGACATCTATATGGGAGCTGTCAATTTTCTTCCATTTCTGTCAAAAATTGTTGCTGCTGACCTTTGAACTTAGTTTAGTCAGACCTCAATATTTCCCTTTAACACACCCTTCAGGGCACATTTATGATTGAATCACTTTGAAACTTGGTGTGTGTGTTTGGGGTGACCTCTAGATATAAGCTATTGCTTTTTTTCATTTCCATAAAAAATTATTGTCGTTATCACCAGCCTTTGAACTTACTGCATTTGTGCATCAACTTATCCCTTTTGCACTCTCTGCGGGGTATATTTATGAATTTCCGTAAAAAAAACAAACCAAAAAACCATTGCCACAAAGCAATGACCTTCAGCTTAGTGCATTTGTGCATTAACATCTTCCTTTGGCATGCTTCAGAGGGAACTATCATTATCAGGTTGTTTTGAAACTGTATGCTTATGCAGGGTGACAAAGATAGGAGCTACTGATTTTCTTTTCATTTACATCAAAAACTGTTGCTATTAGCAACAATCTTTGAATTTATTGCATTTGTTCATCAACATTCTTTGACATGGCCTACAGGCCAAATTTATCATAGGATTGTTTTTAAACTTGGTGTGCTCATTAGTCAAGAACTCTAGATAAGAGCTGTTGATTAGCATTCATTTCTGTGAAAAAAGTTGCCATTTACAATAACCTCTGAACATACTGCATTTGTGTATCATCAGTCTTCCTTTAGACAGTCTTACAGTTTACATTTAAAAATGCTTGGATTACTCTGACGTTGTGCACACACAATGCTGTTATGTTGAAATTTCATCAAATAACATTGGTACCAATGATCTTCAGTTTTGCCATTTCATTTATAACTTACCAAGTTCAAGTTTGTCAAGTTGAGCTACAGTGTCATTGACACTTTCATATTGAGGACCCTGACCATGCACACCGATTTCACAGATGCTTTTTGGCTGCACTCTTGTGAAGAGACATATGGCACTGGTACAGTACATAGAGAGTGTATTATCACTTAATCACCAGCAGTGTGGAGATTCCACCCAAGCAATAATTTCAAATTTGTTGCTAAACATAACAAGCATATGCAAAACTCCCGCCAATGGATCTCCAGGTTAAACCCGGAGGTCCATTGGCTGAAACATTGCTTGTTTTTTTTTTGGCCATAAGTACAGAATTTGAAAGTGATACTCCACTCTGTGGGTGATTTTGTTACAATCCACTCTCAACGTACTGTATTTGTCTATGCCCATTCCTACTCATATTTTTATACTCTACCAATGACCCAGACATAGCTGGTGCTAACTCTTAAAATATAGGGCCAAACACAAATTTTGCCCCCCAATCCCCAAAATTTGCATCTAAAACCAAAGAAAACATGTCCTGAAAGGCCCTCCACACTTCGCCTCTACTGCGCATGCGCAGTGTCAAGGACGTTCCGAAATTGGCGCCATTAATCATTCTAAGTTTGGCCCTTCATCAGTTAACATCTGACTGATCTTTGTGCTTGTAAATCTCAGTTTAAATGATGCCAGACACATAAATATTAGTGAAATGGTGATTCTAAGGAGGATAGAGAAGGAGGAGAGGAAAAAATGTGTGACAGAATATTATCAGGGCTGTAACTTAAATTTTTTTAATGAAATTATGTTAAGTTACCTATTTTCGAGGCAGCAGCCATTTTGTTGTCATTCTGATTATTTAGTTACACTGTTTTTTAAGTGTTTTCCTCTCTCCCTGTCCTTTAAGTCCCCCCTTGCTATTCTCCCATGCTTTTGGCATAGTTTTTGTATTTATTATTACTAAATTTTCTTGGGAGTTTTAGCTGAATAACAGAATGAATTCTGTTCTTTTCCCCATGTTTACGTCTTCACCTACGGGTGGTTAGGCGTTGTGTTCTGCATCTACCATCTGATGTTCTGCAGTTTCTTCCCTGGAAGTCTCTGTTTTGCATCAGATAGTGTATTTTTGGTAACTGATTTCGGGCCTGGGTGCCTGGAGTCTTATTTTAGTGTTTTTACACTCATTGTTTACATTTACAACAGCCCTCTGTGTGAGGGGGGGGATTTTTGGAAAATAATATCTTGATGTTATTTTAATCATAACTAGATACATTATTATTGTTCGTAAGTGTTGAATAAATTGTTTAAAATATTTTTAAAATTTTTGTCCACACTTAGGCTTGGGATCCATTGGGGCTCAACGTTACTTTTCAGAAACTTGGGCTATTCTGAAAAAATATTTTTTCAAAATATTTTGATTTCAATTATTTTTTCTATATTAATGGATCATATTATTATTATGTATTTTGATTGCCAGGGGTTAGTGCGAGTACCAGGACTTGTTTCTTTTCACATTGAAAGGATATTGATCAATTGTATTAAGAGGAAGTCTTCCTCTGACTTTATAATCATTCTATATGTGGTCAGTGTACTCGCATTAACTCCTGTTCTGTATCGTATGATTTCGATGACAATATGGGAAGCGTATGTCACGGTATGTTATTGGGGAATTGGACACTCCGGTCCTTTCCCCGCAGGGTCACTCTATTTTTATCAATTTCTATTTCAGACGATCAAGATTAGGGTGATGTATCTGTGATGTCTTCCAACAGTGTGCCTCTGTCGTCACAATTAATGAAGGGCTAGCGGAAAGTGCTCATGTAAATACGGCAATTGCCTAAGAGGACCCTAGTAGGTTCGACGGCCTTTGACGTCCGCTAGCTCGCCCGGTGTAGCGTCCATTCACCGAATGGTTCGGCAGCCGGGTTCGTCTGTTGCGGTCTAGAAGGAATTTTGGGGTGATGCGAGCACTATAAATCAACCTAATGCACACCCAGTGACAGCGGATTGGAGGGAGAACGGAGGAAGCCTTTTAGTCCGGTTCATAGCCCGTTCCGGTCCATCCGGACGGCAAGCGAGAGAGGCCCCTCTCTCGTTCAACAACATCTGGCCCCCGATGTTGTGGTACAAAATGTGTCGCAAGCGGAGCATACGTCCGTCGCTCGGGACGCTCCGTTGTATAGGCAGTCCGCGGAGACTGCTAAGGCTTCCTCTTCTCGTCAGCGCACACGACCGCACCTTGGCTGCGTGACCGCCGATATATTACCAGCTTCGCCGATCAAGGATTCTTCGGCGACCAAGTCACACCATCCGGTAGCCAGGGACACGAGGCCTGCAGACTCCGGACGTTCGCATAGGAAGTGTGCGGGAGTCAACGTACACGGAGCTTCCGGCGGCAATGCATCGTAAGACCGCTACTGCACAGGCCTCGGGAACGGACGTGCTTTCCTAAATAGCACAGTTTATCGCAGCATCCCAGCATCAACTGAATCTGTCGCATATTTTTTATCCGACGATGCTGGGTCGGGACGCTCCGCGGAAGCGGGTACGGACGTCCGAAAGTTTCATCCGGTCCGACGGGATACCGAAAGGGATTTGGAGGATTTCGAGCTTTCCCTTTCGGAACAACATATGCTGTTGTGTATGTCATCTGACTTGGTCTTCTACAGCTTCTTTCGTCGGACCAGAATGCTGCGATGCCGGATAAGAAACTGATAGCGTCGGTGGACTTAGAAATTTTTGGTTCGGTTCAGGGACATCGTCCCTCAGTTCCGACATAGTCCAATAATGTCACACAAACTTTCGAATTATTGAACGACGCTATATATATTATTATTTTATGCTTGCATTAACCAAGCATTTCTGGTTTCTTGTTCGCAAAGTTGTCTTTCAAAAGTGTGCATCTGTCGTCATAGTTAATGAAGAGCTAGCGGCAATAAGTGCTCATGGAATATGTCTATCGCCTACGGAGTGACATTCGCTAGCTCACCCGGTGTAGCGTACATTCATCGAATGGTTCGGCTGCCGGGTTCGTCCGTTGCGGTCTAGGAAGGAGATTTGGGTGATGCGAGCACTTTAATTACTTTTGTACTCACCCAGTGACGGCAGATTGAGGACAGATCGGAGGAAGCCTGTTAGTCCGGTTCCTGGCTTGTCCAAGTCCGTCCGGGCTGTGAGCGAGAGAGGTCCCTCTCTCGTCCAACAACATAGGGGATCGCATGTTGTGGTTCAGATATTTTACATTCGGAGCTTATGTCCGTCGGTCGGGACGCTCCGTTATATTGACAGTCCGAGAGACTGTCCTTAATGCTTCCTCATCCTCACAGCAGGGCACACGACCGCACATTGGCTACGTGACCTCGAGTATCCGATCAGTTTCGTCATTCAGTGATTCCACGGTGAATAGGTCGCGCCATCCGGTAGCCAAGGGACACGAGGCCTATACACTCCGTTCGCTCGCATATTGGTAGTATGCACGGGGTAACGATCACGGAGCTTCCAGCGGCAATGCATCCTAAGACCGCTTCTCCTCAGGCTTCAGTGACGGACGTGCTATCCGAGTTAGCACAGTTGTTTCGCAGCATCCCAGCAATCGACAGTTTCTCGGTCGAATCAGGAATTATCCGACGGCGCTGGGTCGGTGCGGTCCGCGGTTGCATCGGGTACGGACGACCGAACGCTTTATAGGGTCCGACAGGATGGCGAAAGGGATTCGAAAGATTTCGAGTTTTCCCTTTAGTAGTATCGGAAGCTGCCTTTCATATCTTCTGGCATTATCTTCCAGTGATTGTTATTTCGGACTTCATTGCTGCGATCTTGGATAAGAGACTTATAGCGTCATTGGACTCGGATTTTTCGATCGGTTCAGGGACATTGTCCCTGACTTACCGACGCAGTCCAATATTGTCATTACAACATGTGTTTTATTTTTCGACGCTATATATATATATATACAAGCCTGCTACCAAGCATGATAGTTTAGTTTCTTGTCCGCGTTGCTCATTTCTGCCATTTTACCATTATACGAATAGTTTATTTTGGCAGAGCAGGGCATACCGAGAGTTCATATGCGTCTAGACGGTGTGGTTAAAGACTGGATATATTCTTTTTCGCCGTTTATGTCTTTTCCAACTTCAATGTTGGAAACGACATGATGTATAGTAGACTTAACTTAGACGCTTTATCATACGTAATCCGCCTTACTGAGGCGTTATCATTACGTCTTCAAGAAAAGATTTACGGGATATTATTCTCAATGTAATTTCTTTTGAGGGCAGTAGTTTGTTCACGTATAACTCCGCCCTTCAGTGGCTGATTGGAGTTGGTTAGACGTGACGCAGCCCTAGCTACATCTACACGCGTGGATAGTAAGGTTAAGAACTCTCTCAGAGTCGCTTCGTTCTCGGAGGAGCTTCTCTTCGACGGCAACTTTTCGGCAATCCATGAATTGCTCGATTTATACGTTCTCTTGTCTATCTAGTGTTACAAGAGATTCAGACTGGGGCAAACATTCGGTGGTTGACTCAGAGAGTGCCACCGCAGTTGCCGGACCCGAGTGTGGCTGTTATGACGGTTGCCAGTCAAACAGATTGGGATATAATACTGATCCCTACGGATTCGAAGTGCCAGGGTCTTTGGGTTCCGCAGTCTCTTAGCAACCAGTTTTCTTCCGCGGAATAATGTTTTTTTAGGCTTGCTTTATGTCATTGCATGAACATTATTCAGAAACGCATGCCCAAATCCTGTCCTTTAATTCGACAGTAGTGGCGTATCTCCGGAACCAGGGAGGCACTCTTTCGTTTCCGTTATTCAATTTAATGGAAAGAATCCGTCTGTTGGTTATAGTACACCAAGTTCTGTTTTGGTCCGTCATATTCCGGGTCGTCTGATTGTTTTACCGGACTCCCGTTCTCTTACGGGTCGCTTGTTGCTGTCAGAATGGACTCTCAACAAACAAGTATTCAATCAGATTTGCTATCTATGGGAGTGCCCAATGATGATTTATTTACGACACAGCTTGCTAATCAATTGCAGACGTATGTGTTGGCTTGTCCAGATCTCTGAGCTAATGTTGTTAACGCTCTATTGATCTATAGGACGGAATGATAGGATACGCGTATCCTCCGGCGCTGTTGTTTCAGCAGGTATTGCTAAGATAAACAACCACAATACATTTCTGTTGATAGCATCTCTAGCTTCACAGAGATCATGGGTAATTTACTCTCTTGTCTACTGTGGGTCTTAACAGGAAATCTTCCTCTATGTGAGGATCTTTTTTCACTGGGTAAATCGTGTCATCTTTATCACAACCCGCAAGGTCGCAACCTTCATGTATTCCGTTGTGTGGTCCGTATTGCATTGTAAGCACTGTACTGGACGAGCTTTGGACGCGATTTCTTACTATAGGAGATCCTCTTCTTCGCTATTCTATGCGGCTAAAGTGGAGGCTCTTCCGTCGTTGGTGTAGGGATCATTATGTTCATATTGTTGATCCCTCCATACTACTCATTGCAATTTTTTAGTATACTTGTTTCACAAGATCTACTGCAGCCTGTTATTATTAAGGTTATAGGTTTATGTTACCTCATACCTATGCACTCTACGATAGTTTACAATTGAGTCTTATGTCTCTTTATCTAAGTCAGTTAGTAACTTTTTGATAAATAGACTTAGAATCTTTAGATTAAATTCCTATATGGATTTTAACTTCAGTTCTTATTTAGCTAAGTTATCATTTGAGCCTCTGGAAACAGTAGTTTTCAAATTCTGACCTTTTAGACAGTAATTCTGTTGGTTTCTCTTTTACTGTAGAGTCAGTGAGTTTCATGCACTATCGATGGATGATTTTCACTTTCGTAGTTTCGGAATCACTACTTCCGTTACTATTTAGGTTGGATTTTTGCATAAGAGTTAGGCTCCTATTATCTGGAACCTATTATTTTTAAGGTCCTTCCGTCTTCGTATGGGCATAGGCCTTTACTCTTTCCGGGTAGAGTTTATGTATTTATAAACAGATATCTGTTTATTACTATGGGCGTAAGCTTCTTCTGTCTTTGATGCCTAGTAGAAGGACGTTACGCTCCATTTTATTGTTAATGGATTCTATTAACTATTGGTACTGCTTATGGTATATCATTGACTCAGCAGTTGTGCTTAAGATTTCGGCTCATGAAGTAAGAGTTCTTCTACTTCTTGGGCTTACATTAATAGTGTCGCTATTATAGATTTTTGAAGGCCGCTCATTGCGCTCAGCCATCCACATTCATGAATTTTTATCTCAGAAATATCGAGTCCATTTCTGGAGGCCTCTATTGTTAGGTCTATTATCTACTGCTCAGAATGTCATTCACTTAACAGTTGCTACTATAGCTAGGTAGGCTGTCTGTTTCGGCAGTGTCTCCGTTCTGTTGCCCTCTTCGCTCTGGGCTATTTGACCCAGGGCAAGAAAAAGTGGGGGGGGGGAGGGTGTTCCCTTGGGTCACCTGTTTTACTATGAAAACAAGGGGATACCTCCTCCGGAGTTAGTAATTCTGAGCTGTTATTGGGATGGTTGTTTAGTGGGAAGTTTAGGTTTTTAAAATTCATTCAAGTCTTAGTTTTTAAAGTATAGCTTTTGAATATTGCATATGTCAACGGACATGATTATGCAATCCTCAGACACTTTTAGGAGTATAAGAGTCTCTATTCTCTAGACTTACTTTATTTATTGGCTTACTTTAAAAATTATTAGTATAAGGATTATATTGGATATTAATAGAGTACATGGATGTATGAAGCTCAATTTTGGAAGGTGTTGTATCTTTCTAATTTATCATAAATAAGAAAGATACATGTAAGGCCTATTACTTCTTTTTCCCTACAGGGGATGACTCTATTTTATTTTATTGAGCGTATTCCATTTTGCTCTATGTCCTTGGCCCTCCAGCCTTTTTACTATTCAGCTATGTCTGGGTCATTGGTACAGTATAAAAATGTTAAAAAATTTATAGTAATTTCTATATTTTTTATACTTACCAATGACCCAGACGGGGATGGCCCTCCCAGGAGTTGGGAATTCTTGCCTCCCCGCTGAGTACATAGCGCTTACCAGGCACTGGTTATTAGAATGATTAATGGCGCCAATTTCGGAACGTCCTTGACACTGCGCATGCGCAGTAGAGGCGAAGTGTGGAGGGCCTTTCAGGACATGTTTTCTTTGGTTTTAGATGCAAATTTTGGGGATTGGGGGGCAAAATTTGTGTTTGGCCCTATATTTTAAGAGTTAGCACCAGCTATGTCTGGGTCATTGGTAAGTATAAAAAATATAGAAATTACTATAAATTTTTTAACTTTTTGATCACATGATTTCATTTGCAAACAGTAATGGCAGTTTTTGAACACAAAAGACAAAAAATGGCAAGATGGGTGCTATGAAATTTTTCTGAATTTAATTGAAAAACATAGCTCCCATTGGCCATCTTGGATTTGGCATATAAATTGTCAATAATTCCATTAGCAGACCCTACAGACCACACATCTCACCCGATCTTTTTCAAATTTTATATGTAAATTTTGGTATGATGTCTAGATGGAAGTTATCAAATTTTTCTGCTTTCTGTTGAAAAAGATCGCCCCCACCGGGAATCTTGGGTTTGACATATAAATTGTCAACAATTTCATTAGTATACACAGAAGGCCCCATCCCTCACCTAATTTTTTTTAGATTTCATATGTAGCTTTAGTGTGATGTCTTTTGAGTAGAAACTTGAATGAATGACTTGGCATTACTGGATCTTTCTATTTTGTCCAGTCCATTTTTGGACAAGTTGAGCTGCAGTGTCATTGACACTTTCATTCTTTGACATATTCTGCAGGGTGCATTTATGAATGGATTGGTTTGAAACCTGGTATGCTTGTTTTGGGTAACTTCTAAATGAGAGCTATAGATTTTCTGCCATTTCCATCACATAATGTTGTCTTTGGCATTGACCTTCAACTTAGCCATTTTGTCTGTTGACAGTTTTCTTTGGAACACCGCTCGGTTCACGTTTATGATTTGGTCGCTTTGATACATCGGGTGCTTGTTTGGAGCAACCTCTAGATTTGAGCTTTGATTTTCTTTCATTTCTCGCGTAAAGCATTGCTGAATGTTGCTGTTAGCAATGACCTTTGAACTCATTGCATTTGTGTATCAACATTTTCCTTTGGCAAGCTCTGCAGGGTGAATTTATTAATGGATCAGTTTGAAACCTGGTATGCATGTTTGGGGTAACCTCTAGATGTGAGCTATCGATTTCTTCCATTTCCATAAAAAAATGTTGCCGTTTAAAATCAGTGCATATGTGCATCAACATACTCCTTTGGTATTCCCTACAGGTCACATTTATGAATGGATTGCTTTGAAACTTGGTTCAGGTTCATCAAAAAAATGTTGCCATAGCAACAGACTTTGAACTTGATGCATTTGTGCATCTGTATATTCATTTGGCGTTATCTGTAGGCACATTTATGAATAGATTGCTTTGAAACTTGGTATGCATGTTCAGGGTGACCTCTAGATGGGAGCTATTGATTTTCCATTTATTTCCATCTAAAATTGTTGTCATTAGCGCCATCCTTTGAACTGAGTGCATTTGTGCAGCAACTTATCCCTTTTGTTATCCCTTTTGCACTCCCTACAGGGCATTTATGAATTTCCATGAAAAAAAAAGAAGAAAAATACATTGCCACCAGCAACGATCTTCAAACTTAGTACATTTGTGCATTAACATCTTCCTTTGGCAAAAAAACCCTTTCATTATCGGGTTGTTTTGAAACTTGGTATACTTATTCAGGGTCACCAGGATAGGAGCTATCAATCTTCTTTTCATTTCCATCAAAAACTGGTGCCATTAACAACGACCTATGAATTTAGTGCATTGGTGCATTAACATTCTTCTTTGAATGGCCTACAGAATGCATATATCATAGGATTGTTTTTGAACTTGGTGTACTCATTAGGCGAGACCTCTAGATACAGGTAAGAGCTATTGATTGGCATTCATTTCTGTGAAAAAAGTTTCCGTTTACAATGACCTTTACCTAACCTTACTGCATTTGTGTATCAACATTCCTCCTTTAGCCAGCCCTGCTGTTTACATTTAAAAATGCATGTATTGCTCTGACGTTTTTCTGCAAACGCAATGCTGTTATGTTGAAGTTTCACCAAATAACTTTGGAAGCAATGATCTTCAATTTTGCCTCTTCACTTATAACTTACTAAGTTCAAGTTTTTCAAGTTGAGGTACAGTGTCACTGACTTTCATTTATGAATAGTGTGACCATACCATGTAAGCAAAATGTTGTGTTTTTTCTAAAGAAGGTTCTTAGTCCAGCTGAACAAATCAATGAAGTGGTTCACTACCCCACTTACACTTTCTCTGTCTCTGTAGATAACTTGAACCCGGTGAGCATTTTAAATAACCCATGAACGATTGTTTAGTTTATGTGAGGGTTACATCATTGATCAATTGTGAAATATGCAAATGAGCTATAGTTGGCAAATAATACAGTCACAAAATAATACAATATAAATTGCTAATCCGACATGTTTTGCCAGTCAGACCCGACTATCTCTCGGGACTAGCTTGACTCATTGTTGTCACTGTATTCACATAGGAGTAGAATGGCATGCCATTTATGTCCTAACAGAATTTCATCCACAATAAATACATGTTGCAAAAAACTAATGTGCAATCTCACAAAAAAAAGATCGTGCGTTAGTTGTTATTATTTCTTGTGGGGCGGAAATTCTGTTAAGATGTAAACAGAATGGGAGGCAAAGTAAAACAGAGAAGATGAGAAAAACACCACAACACATTATTTCTATAGATTACCACCATGTTATTTAGTATAACCTACCAATGGGTTATAATGTAAGTTCCTAATTTCCAGGCCTGCTTGAGCCTCCGGTTTTTGAAATTCTCGCAATTTATTATTTTCCTTTTTTTTTTTACCTTTTAGGCCAGTTATAGAAAAGGACGTTCAGCAGAAGATATTAACAGCATTGGAAACGTATGTTTTAAGAAGTCTAATGAATCTCTATGAGCAGTGTCAAAGAAGACACTAGATAATTGCTCAGTTTGTCACTGGAATACAGGAAAATGATCAATATTTTTATACACTACCAACGACCCAGACTTAGCTGGTGCTAACTCTTAAATATTTAGGGCCAAACACAAATTTTATCATCCAATCCCCAAAATTTGCATCAAAAACCGAAAATTACATGTCCTATATGGTCCTCCATACTTTTACTCCACTGCGCATGCGCAGTGTCAAGGAGGTCTCGATATTGGCGCAATTATCATTCTTTGTTTGGCCCTCAATTCAGTTACATCTCACTGATATTTGTGCTTGTAAATCTCAGTTTAAATGATGCCAGATACATAATTATGAGAGAAATGGTGGATCTAAGGAGGAAATAGAATGATGAGAGGAAGAAACAGTGGCAGGAAATGTTCAGGCTGTAACTTATAATTTTTTTACGAAATTATTTCATGTTGCCTATTTTCGAGGCATGGCCCTGATGTTGTCATTCTTGCTATGAATGTACCATTGTTGATCAGTGTTTCCTCTCTCCCTTTCCTTTATTCCACCCTAGCTATTCTTCCATGCTTTTGGCCTTTTTTTGTAATGTTGATTACTAAAATTTCTTGGGAGTTTTAGCTTGGTAACAGAATAATATTCTGTTTTTTCCCCATGTTTACGTCCTCACCCTTGGGTGTTTAGGCATTTTGGTCTGCATCTACCATCTGATGTTCTCCAGTTTCTTCTCTGGAAGTCTCTGTTTTGCATCAGGTAGTGTTTAAATTGGTAACTGATTTCGGGCCATGTTTACCAGTGCCTGGAGTCATGTTTCCGGTTTTTGTACACTTTTTGTTTATGTTGACAATGGTTGCTTCTGATAGTGATTACTTGTCTTTTGCTTAGTTAAATTCATAGCAAGATACATTAATATTGTCCGTAAGTTTTACATTAATTTTTTGAAATGGTTTAAAAAATTTTGTCCACACTTAGGCTTTTTTGGGATCCATTTGGGCTCATCTTTCCCATTGGGATCTTGGGCTCTTCTGAAAAATTTTTTCAAAAATTTTTTTCTTTTTGAATTATTTTTTCGAAATGTTATAATTGATTATTTTATTATGAATCTTTGTTTTCAAGGTTTGGTGCGAGTACTATGACTGTTTGTCATTTTTCACAATGAAAGATTATTGTTCAAATTGTAATGCGAGGAAATCTTCCTCTGATTCTCATGATCAGTGTATTAATTGTAGTCAGTGTACTCGCACTAACCCTTGCTCTGTGTGTGTCAATTGGGATGACAAATGCTGGAGACATGTGTCACGGTATGTTGTTAGTGGGGAGAGGTCCATGATGGTCCTCTCTCCGCAGGGTCACTAGTTTTTCAATATCTTTTTCAGGGAACAAGAACAGGGTGATGTTTTCGTGATGTCTTCTTAAAGTGTGCTTCCGTCGTCACAATCAAATGAAGAGTTAGCGGCAAAGTGCTCATGCAGATACGTCAACTGCCTAAGAGGTCCCAAGTAGGATCGACGGCTTTTGGCATCCGCTAGCTCGCCCGGTTTAGCAACCATTAGACCAATGGCTCTGCAGCCGGGTTCGTCTGTTGCGGTCCAGGAAGGAGATTTGGGTGATGCAAGCACTATAAAAATACAACGTGCACACCCAGTGACAACGGATCAGAGGATGGTATGGAGGAAGCCTATTAGTCCAGTTCTTAGCTCGGCCAGGTCCATCCGGGCCGCGAGAGAGGCCCCCCTCTCTCTTACATCAACATCTGCGCCACGATGTTGTTGTATGTTCGTTTGTTAGTCAGAGCATACGTCCACTCCTCCTGCTCGGGACGCTCCGTCGCATAGACAGTCCGACGTGGCAGTTCTATTGGCTTCCTCATTCTCACGTCAGCACACACGACCGCACCTTGGCTATGTGACCACAGATTTCCAGGATACATTCTCATATTATATATATGCAGGAATGAACGTCCCTGGAGCTCCTGCTTCGCCGACCAGAGAATACACGTCGTCCAGGTCACTCCATCCGCTTGCCAAGGACACGAGGCCTTTCCAGTTGGGACGTTCGCATATTATATAAATGCAGGAATGAACGTCCCTGGAGCTTCCAGCGGCTATCTACGCAAGACCACGGCTCCACAGGCCTCATTGAGGAAAATGAACAGGGTGATGTTACCGTGATGTCTTCGAAAAGTGTGCTTCCGTCGTCACAGTCAAATGAAGAGCTAGCGGTAAAAGTGCTCATGCAGATACATCAATTGCCTAAGAGGTCCCAAGTAAGATCGATGGCTTTGGCGTCCGCTAACTCACCCGGTGTAGCGACCATTCACTGAATGGCTTGGCAGCCGGGTTCGTCCGTTGCGGTCCAGGAAGGAGATTTGGGTGATGCGAGCACTATAAAATACAATGTGTACACCCAGTGATGACGGATACGAGGATGGTACGGAGGAAGCCTATTAGTCTGGTTCCTAGCTCGTCCAGGTCCATCCGGGCTGCAAGCGAGAGAGGTCCCTCTCTCATACAACAACTTCTGGGCCCAGATGCTGTGGTACATAACATTCCTCAGTCGGAGCATATGTCCACAGCTCGGGACGCTCCGTTATATAGACAGTCTGGAGAAACTGCTCTATGGGCTTCCTCATCCTCACAGCAGCACACACAACCGCACCTTGGCTATGTGACCAGTGATATCCAACCAGTCTCGTCGACCAGGGATTCCATGGCGATCAGGTCACTCCATCCAGTAGCCAAGGATACGAGGCCTTCATACTCTGGACGTTCGCATTAAGATGTATGCAGGACTCAACATCCAAGGAGCTTCCAGCGGCTAAATCCTGTAAGACTGCAGCTCCACAGGCCTCCGTTACGGACGTGCTATCACAAATAGCACAAATTATCGCAGCATCCCAGCAACCGACAGAAACTCTGTCGGATCAGGAATTATCCGCGGGAGCTGGGTCGGTACGTTCCACTGCAGGTTCAGGCACAGACGACCAAGATTTACAAGTGGTCCGACAGGATGGTGAAAGCGATACGGAGGAGTTGTAATTTTCCCTTTCAGAACAACATAAATTGCCGTAGAGTGCATCCTGCATTATCATCTGACATTGTTCCTCCGGACCAAAAATGCTGTGTTGCCGGATAAGAGACTGATAGCGCCACTGGACACAGAATTCTTTATTCGGTTTAGGGACATTGTCCCTGAGTTTCCGATACAGTCCAGAAATGTCTCACGGACATTTGAACTATGAATGACGCTATATATATATAACTTGCTACCAAACGGGCAGGTCCGGTTTCTTATCGGCAAATGCTCTACATCTGCCTTTCATCAATTCATGGAATAAATTCGAAATGGCAGGACAGGGCATTTTGAGAGTTCCTCTGCATCTAGACGACCAGGCCGAAGACCTAGTTGGCTCACCAACGTTAGTTGTGTGAGCCTATGGCATAGCCCTCATGTCGGCGTCGGCGTCAGCGTCCGCTCTTAAATATTTTGAACTTTTGTGTACAGGTTTTGATATTTTTATACTGTACCAATGACCCAGACATAGCTGGTGCTAACTCTTAAAATATAGGGCCAAACACAAATTTTGCCCCCCAATCCCCAAAATTTGCATCTAAAACTAAAGAAAACATGTCCTGAAAGGCCCTCCACACTTCGCCCCTACTGCGCATGCGCAGTGTCAAGGACGTTCCGAAATTGGCGCCATTAATCATTCTAAGTTTGGCCCTTCATCAGTTAACATCTGACTGATCTTTGTGCTTATAAATCTCAGTTTAAATGATGCCAGACACATAAATATTAGTGAAATGGTGATTCTAAGGAGGATAGAGAAGGAGGAGAGGAAAAAAATGTGTGACAGAATATTATCAGGGCTGTAACTTAAAATTTTTTAATGAAATTGTGTTAAGTTACCTATTTTCAAGGCAGCAGCCATTTTGTTGTCATTCTGATTATTTAGTTACACTGTTTTTTTTTAAAGTGTTTTCCTCTCTCCCTGTCCTTTAAGTCTCCCTTGCTATTCTCCCATGCTTGTGGCATAGTTTTTGTAATTATTATTACTAAATTTTCTTGGGAGTTTTAGCTGAATAACAGAATGAATTCTGTTCTTTTCCCCATGTTTACGTCTTCACCTACGGGTGGTTAGGCGTTGTGTTCTGCATCTACCATCTGATGTTCTGCAGTTTCTTCCCTGGAAGTCTCTGTTTTGCATCAGATAGTGTATTTTTGGTAACTGATTTCGGGCCTGGGTGCCTGGAGTCTTATTTTAGTGTTTTTACACTCATTGTTTACATTTACAACAGCCCTCTGTGTGAGGGGGGGATTTTTGGAAAATAATATCTTGATGTTATTTTAATCATAACTAGATACATTATTATTGTTCGTAAGTGTTGAATAAATTGTTTAAAATATTTTAAAAATTTTTGTCCACACTTAGGCTTGGGATCCATTGGGGCTCAACGTTACTTTTCAGAAACTTGGGCTGTTCTGAAAAAATATTTTTTCAAAATATTTTGATTTCAATTATTTTTTCTATATTAATGGATCATATTATTATTATGTATTTTGATTGCCAGGGATTAGTGCGAGTACCAGGACTTGTTTTCTTTTCACATTGAAAGGATATTGATCAATTGTTTTAAGAGGAAGTCTTCCTCTGACTTTATTATCATTCTATATGTGGTCAGTGTACTCGCATTAACTCCTGTTCTGTATCGTATGATTTCGATGACAATATGGGAAGCGTATGTCACGGTATGTTATTGGGGATTTGGACTCTCCGGTCCTTTCCCCGCAGGGTCACTCTACTTTATCAATTTCTATTTCAGACGATCAAGATTAGGGTGATGTATCTGTGATGTCTTCCAACAGTGTGCCTCCGTCGTCACAATTAATGAAGGGCTAGCGGAAAAGTGCTCATGTAAATATGCCAATTGCCTAAGAGGACCCTAGTAGGTTCGACGGCCTTTGACGTCCGCTAGCTCGCCCGGTGTAGCGTCCATTCACCGAATGGTTCGGCAGCCGGGTTCGTCCGTTGCGGTCTAGAAGGAATTTTGGGGTGATGCGAGCACTATAAATTAACCTAATGCACACCCAGTGACGGCGGATCGGAGGGAGAACAGAGGAAACCTTTTAGTCCGGTTCATAGCTCGTTCCGGTCCATCCGGACGGCAAGCGAGAGAGGCCCCTCTCTCGTTCAACAACATCTGGCCCCAGATGTTGTGGTACAATGTGTCGCAAGCGGAACATACGTCCGTCGCTCGGGACGCTCCGTTGTATAGGCAGTCCGCGGAGACTTCTAAGGCTTCCTCTTCTCGTCAGCGCACACGACCGCACCTTGGCTGCGTGACCGCCAATATATTACCAGCTTCGCCGATCAAGGATTCTTCGGCGACCAGGTCACACCATCTGGTAGCCAGGGACACGAGGCCTGCAGACTCCGGACGTTCGCATAGGAAGTGTGCGGGAGTCAACGTACACGGAGCTTCCGGCGGCAATGCATCGTAAGACCGCTACTGCACAGGCCTCGGGAACGGACGTGCTTTCCTTAATAGCACAGTTTATCGCAGCATCCCAGCATCAACTGAATCTGTCGCATATATTTTATCCGACGATGCTGGGTCGGGACGCTCCGCGGAAGCGGGTACGGACGTCCGAAAGTTTCATCCGGTCCGACGGGATACCGAAAGGGACTCGGAGGATTTCGAGCTTTCCCTTTCGGAACAACATATGATGTTGTGTATGTCATCTGACTTGGTCTTCTACAGCTTCTTTCGTCGGACCAGAATGCTGCGATGCCGGATAAGAAACTGATAGCGTCGGTGGACTTAGTAATTTTTGGTTCGGTTCAGGGACATCGTCCCTGAGTTCCGACATAGTCCAATAATGTCACACAAACTTTCGAATTATTGAACGACGCTATATATATATTATTATTTTATGCTTGCTAACCAAGCATTTCTGGTTTCTTGTTCGAAGAGTTATGGAGATGTCTTTCAAAAGTGTGCCTCTGTCGTCATAGTTAATGAAGAGTTAGCGGCAATAAGTGCTCATGGAATATGTCTATCGCCTACGGAGTGACATTCGCTAGCTCACCCGGTGTAGCGTACATTCATCGAATGGTTCGGCTGCCGGGTTCGTCCGTTGCGGTCTAGGAAGGAGATTTGGGTGATGCAAGCACTTTAATTACTTTAGTACTCACCCAGTGACGGCAGATTGAGGACAGATCGGAGGAAGCCTGTTAGTCCGGTTCCTGGCTTGTCCAGGTCCGTCCGGGCTGTGAGCGAGAGAGGTCCCTCTCTCGTCCAACAACATAGGAGACCGCATGTTGTGGTTCAGATATTTTACATTCGGAGCATATGTCCGTCGGTCGGGACGCTCCGTTATATTGACAGTCCGAGAGACTGTCCTTAATGCTTCCTCATCCTCACAGCAGGGCACACGACCGCACATTGGCTACGTGACCTCGAGTATCCGATCAGTTTCGGCATTCAGTGATTCCACGGCGAATAGGTCGCGCCATCCGGTAGCCAAGGGACACGAGGCCTATACACTCCGTTCGCTCGCATATTGGTAGTATGCACGGGGTAACGATTACGGAGCTTCCAGCGGCAGTGCGTCGTAAGACTGCTTCTCCTCAGGCCTCAGTGACGGACGTGCTATCCGAGTTAGCACAGTTGTTTCGCAGCATCCCAGCAATTGACAGTTTCTCGGTCGAATCAGGAATTATCCGACGGCGCTGAGTCGGTGCGGTCCGCGGTTGCATCAGCTACGGACGACCGAACGCTTTATAGGGTCCGACAGGATGGCGAAGGGATTCGAAAGATTTCGAGTTTTCCCTTTAGTAGTATCGGAAGATGCCTTTCATATCTTCTGGCATTATCTTCCAGTGATTGTTATTTCGGACTTCATTGCTGCGATCTTGGATAAGAGACTTATAGCGTCATTGAACTCGGATTTTTCGATCTGTTCAGGGACATTGTCCCTGACTTACCGACGCAGTCCAATATTGTCATTACAACATGTGTTTTATTTTTCGACGCTATATATATATATACAAGCCTGCTACTAAGCATGATAGTTTAGTTTCTTGTCCGCATTGCTCATTTCTGCCATTTTATCATTTATACGAATAGTTTATTTTGGCAGAGCAGGGCATACCGAGAGTTCATATGCGTCTAGACGGTGTGATTAAAGACTGCATATATTCTTTTTCGCCGTTTATGTCTTTTCCAATTTCAATGTTGGGAACGACATTATGTATAGTAGACTTAACTTAGACGCTTTATCATACGTAATCCGCCTTACTGAGGCGTTATCATTACGTCTTCAAGAAAAGATTTACGGGATATTATTCTCAATGTAATTTCTTTTGAGGGCAGTAGTTTGTTCACGTATAACTCCGCCCTTCAGTGGCTGATTGGAGTTAGTTAGACGTGACGCAGCCCTAGCTACATCCACACGTGTGGATAGTAAGGTTAAGAACTCTCTCAGAGTCGCTTCGTTCTCGGAGGAGCTTCTCTTCGACGGCAACTTTTCGGCAATCCATGAATTGCTCGATTTACACGTTCTCTTGTCTATCTAGTGTTACAAGAGATTCAGACTGGGGCAAACATTCGGTGGTTGACTCAGTGAGTGCCACCGCAGTTGCCGGACCCGAGTGTGGCTGTTATGACGGTTGCCAGTCAAACAGATTGGGATATAATACTGATCCCTACGGATTCGAAGTGCCAGGGTCTTTGGGTTCCGCAGTCTCTTAGCAATCAGTTTTCTTCCGCGGAATAATGTTTTTTAGGCTTGCTTTATGTCATTGCATGAACATTATTCAGAAACGCGTGCCCAAATTCCTGTCCTTTAATTCGACAGTAGTGGCGTATCTCCGGAACCAGGGAGGCACTCTTTCGTTTCCGTTATTCAATTTAATGGAAAGAATCCGTCTGTTGGTTATAGTACACCAAGTTCAGTTTTGGTCCGTCATATTCCGGGTCGTCTGATTGTTTTATTGGACTTCCGTTCTCTTACGGGTCGCTTGTTGCTGTCGGAATGGACTCTCAACAAACAAGTATTCAATCAGATTTGCTATCTATGGGAGCGCCCAATGATGATTTATTTATGACACAGCTTGCTAATCAATTGCAGACGTATGTGTTGGCTTGTCCAGATCTCTGAGCTAATGTTGTTAACGCTCTATTGATCTATAGGACGAAATGATAGGATACGCGTATCCTCCGGCGCTGTTGTTTCAGCAGGTATTGCTAAGATAAACAACCACAATACATTTCTGTTGATAGCATCTCTATCTTCACAGAGATCATGAGTAATTTACTCTCTTGTCTACTGTGGGTCTTAACGTGAAATCTTCCTCTATGTGAGGATCTTTTTTCACTGGGTAAATCGTGTCATCTTTATCACAACCAGCAAGGTCGCAACCTTCATGTATTCCGTTGTGTGGTCCGTATTGCATTGTAAGCACTGTACTGGACGAGCTTTGGACGCGATTTCTTACTATAGGAGATCCTCTTCTTCGCTATTCTATGCGGCTAAAGTGGAGGCTCTTCCGTCGTAGTGTAGGGATCCTTATGTTCATATTGTTGATCCCTCCATACTACTCATTGCTATTTTTTAGTATACTTGTTTCACAAGATCTACTGCAGCCTGTTATTATTTAGGTTATAGGTTTATGTTACCTCATACCTATGCACTCTACGATAGTTTACAATTGAGTCTTTTGTCTCTTTATCTAAGTCAGTTAGTAACTTTTTGATAAATAGACTTAGAATCTTTAGATTAAATTCCTATATGGATTTTAACTTCGGTTCTTATTTAGCTAAGTAATCATTTGAGCCTCTGGAAACAGTAGTTTTCAAATTCTGACCTTTTAGACAGTAATTCTGTTGGTTTCTCTTTTACTGTAGAGTCAGTGAGTTTCATGCACTATCGATGGATGATTTTCACTTTCGTAGTTTCGGAATCACTATTTCCGTTACTATTTAGGTTGGATTGTTGCATAAGAGTTAGGCTCCTATTATCCGGAACCTATTATTTTAAGGTCCTTCCGTCTTCGTATGGGCATAGGCCTTTACTCTTTCCGGGTAGAGTTTATGTATTTATAAACAGATATCTGTTTATTACTATGGGCGTAAAGCTTCTTCTGTCTTTGATGTCTAGTAGAAGGATGTTACGCTCCATTTTATTGTTAATGGATTCTATTAACTATCGGTACTGCTTATGGTATATCATTGACTTAGCAGTTGTGCTTAAGATTTCGGCTCATGAAGTAAGAGTTCTTCTACTTCTTGGGCTTACATTAATAGTGTCGCTATTATAGATTTTTGAAGGCCGCTCATTGCGCTCAGCCATCCACATTCATGAATTTTTATCTCAGAAATATCGAGTCCATTTCTGGAGGCCTCTATTGTTAGGTCTATTATCTACTGCTCAGAATGTCATTCACTTAACAGTTGCTACTATAGCTAGGTAGGCTGTCTGTTTCGGCAGTGTCTCCGTTCGGCTGCCCTCTTCGCTCTGGGCTATTTGACCCAGGGCAAGAAAAAGGGGGGGGGGGGAGGGTGTTCCCTTGGGTCACCTGTTTTACTATGAAAACAAGGGGATACCTCCTCCGGAGTTAGTAATTCTGAGCTGTTATTGGGATGGTTGTTTAGTGAGAAGTTTAGGTTTTTAAAATTCATTCAAGTCTTAGTTTTTAAAGTATAGCTTTTGAATATTGCATATGTCAACGGACATGATTATGCAATCCTCAGACACTTTTAGGAGTATAAGAGTCTCTATTCTCTAGACTTACTTTATTTATTGGCTTACTTTAAAAATTATTAGTATAAGGATTATATTGGATATTAATAGAGTACATGGATGTATGAAGCTCAATTTTGGAAGGTGTTGTATCTTTCTAATTTATCATAAATAAGAAAGATACTTGTAAGGCCTATTACTTCTTTTTCCCTACAGGGGATGACTCTATTTTATTTTATTGAGCGTATTCCATTTTGCTCTATGTCCTTGGCCCTCCAGCCTTTTTACTATTCAGCTATGTCTGGGTCATTGGTACAGTATAAAAATGTTAAAAAATTTATAGTAATTTATATATTTTTTATACTTACCAATGACCCAGACGGGGATGGCCCTCCCAGGAGTTGGGAACTCTTGCCTCCCCGCTGAGTTCATAGCGCTTACCAGGCACTGGTTATTAGAATGATTAATGGCGCCAATTTCGGAACGTCCTTGACACTGCGCATGCGCAGTAGGGGCGAAGTGTGGAGGGCCTTTCAGGACATGTTTTCTTTAGTTTTAGATGCAAATTTTGGGGATTGGGGGGCAAAATTTGTGTTTGGCCCTATATTTTAAGAGTTAGCACCAGCTATGTCTGGGTCATTGGTAAGTATAAAAAATATATAAATTACTATAAATTTTTTAACTTTTTGGCTTTTCAATTTTTTTTTTAGTTTCAGCATATTGCTATAGTGGTTCACTATAACATTTAACTCTTTTCCAGGGTATTATGTCGTAATTTTAACCCTTTGAATCAAATTTTAGACTTATTTTGAAGTTTGCGTGCAGGTTTTGATGGTTTTTTTTTCCTTTCTTTCAAGTGGAGATTTACCTTGCAGCATATGTCCATGCTTTCTATTGTATGTAAACATGCATCTTAGGGCTATGTTTGTATTATTTAACCCTTTTCCTGCTGAATTACTTCAATTTTGGACTTTTATGTACAGCTTTTGGACTTAGGCTTACAGCTTCTTACTTTTATGTACAGGTTGTGATAAAAAAAAAACAATTTCAAGTGAGGTTGACCTCACTGCATATTGCAGTGGTGGTTATTATAACATTGATATCTTTCCAGTACATTTTTAAAAATTTTTTAACCCCTTCAATAGATTTTTAGACTTATTTTGACGTTTGCGTGCAGGTTTTCATGTTTTTTGTTTTTTTTTCCTTTCTTCCAAGTGTAGAGTTTCTGCATATTGCTATGGTGGTTCAGTATAACATTTAACTCTTTTCCAGGGTATTTTGTCTTAATTTTAACCCTTTGAATCAAATTTTAGACTTATTTTGATGTTTGCGTGCAGGTTTTGATGTTTTTTTTTCCCTTTCTTCCAAGTGGAGATTTACCTTGCAGCATATGTCCATGCTTTCTATTGTATGTAAACATGCATCTTAGGGCTATGTTTGTATTATTTAACCCATTTCCTGCTGAATTACTTCAATTTTGGACTTTTATGTACAGCTTTTGGACTTAGGCTTACAGTTTCTTACTTTTATGTACAGGTTGCGATAAAAAAAACCATTTCAAGTGAGGTTGACCTCACTGCATATTGCAGTGGTGGTTATTATAACATTGATATCTTTCCAGTGCATTTTTAAAATTTTTTTAACCCTTTGAATAGTATTTTACACTTATTTTGACGTTTGCGTGCAGGTTTTCATGGGGTTTTTTTTTCCTTTCTTCCAAGTGTAGATTTACCTTGTAGCATATGTCCATGCTTTCTATTGTATGTAAACATGCAGCTTAGGGCTACGTTGTATTCTTTAACCCTTTCCCTGCTTAATTACTTCAATTTTGTTCTTCTTTTGTTTACAGGTTTGGATTTTTGTGCTTTTAAAAATTTTTTCTTCTTCTTTGCATATTGCTGTGGGGGTTCACGATAACATTTAACTCTTTTCCAGGGTATTTCGTCTTAATTTTAACCCTTTGAATCAAATTTTGGACTTATTTTGACGTTTGTGTGCAGGTTTTGATGTTTTTTTTACTTTTATGTGCAGGTTTTGAGGTTTGTCTTTCTTCTCTTCCAAGTGGCAACTTACCTTGTAGCATATTGCCATGGTTCCTATTTTATGTTAGGATGCTTCTTGGGGCTATTATTATATTATTTAACCCTTTAGCTGCTTATTTACTTTAATTTTGGACTTTTCTGTGCAGGTTTTGTACTGTTGTGTGCAGGTTTTGATATTTTTTTTCAAGTGGAGTTTTATCTCACTGGCATATTGTCACGCTGGTTATTGTAATATTTTCAGGGTATTTTTCTAAATTTTAACCCTTTGAAACAAATGTGATACTTTTTTTACTTTTATGTGCAGGTTTTGAGGTTTGTCTTTCTTTTTTTCAAAGTGGAGACTTACCTTGTAGCATATTGCCATGGTTCCTATTTTATGTTAGCATGCTTCTTAGGGGTTATTATTATATTATTTAACCCTTTAGCTGCTTATTTTCTTTAATTTTGGACTTTGGTGTGCAAGTTTTGAACTTTTTTTTTTTTACTCCAGCCACCCCTTTACATTGGCCACCTGTTGGTGAGCCACGTGGTACTGGTACCCCCCTCTAATATTGTCTATAGCGTCGTCTATGTCTGTTCCAACCACGACGTTGGAAACGACAATATCGTCTAACAGGGTTAGCTTAGACGCATTATCGTCCGTAGATCACCTTACCAGAGCGTTATCATTACGTCTCGATGGAAAAGAATTCCAGGATGTACAAACTTCCTCAAGAGTTCTTTTGAGGGTCATAGCATTCTCCACGTATAACTCCGCCCTTTTAGTGGCAAACCTGGAGTTGGTTAGACGTGACGCGTCCCTGGCTACATCCACGCATGTGGATAGTAAGGTGAAAAACTCTCTCAGCTCCGGTCTCCGGAGAGCTTCTCTTTGATGGCAAGCTTTTCGCAATCTATGATCAGATAACTAAGAAAGCTTCAGACTCTTTGCAAGTTCAAATCCGCTTCCATAAAGTCGGATTCAGCAAAGAAGAGTAGGACAGGCACTTCTGGGGTGAATACGTCCAAGGGAAGTTCCTATAGAGGTTCCTTTGTGGCCTCTAGGTCTTACTCTAGAGACCGTCAGGGTAGCGACTCAGATAGGGGCTGTAATACTGGCCGAGTCAACCTGTCAGATGCCCCTAGGTCGATAGGGCGAGGTGCGGGCCGTGGAAGACATGGTTTCTCCTTCCGCAAGCCTCGCAGAACCAGGAGGTGATGGTATATCGTGTTCCAGTGGGTGGAAGACTGTCGAGTTTCTCAACCATTTGGGAGTCGATTATGGACGTTCCTTGGGTTCGAGGGGTGATTTCGGAAGGACTAAACAGTCCTTCAAAGGAAAACCTCCGTTAAACTCGAAGTCCAAGATGGACTCAGCTTCCGTCAAATCCGCAGAAAAGAGGCTCGCTTCTATCAGAAGTCCAGTCTCTTCTGGAGAAGTTCGTGATAGAGATCGTGGAAAACCTGGAATCTCCAGGTTTCTACAACCATCTTTTTCTGGTTCTGAAACCAGAACGCTCGTTCTGTCCACTCATAATCTGAGCTGGATAAACAAGCTGATCGGGGCTCCAAAATTCTATATGTAGACCATCCGATTGGTCAGAGCGAGTATTCGTGTGAACGACTATGCTACATGCATAGATTTCGAGGATGCATACTTTCACGTCATGGTACATCCAGCGTTCAGAAAGTATCTTTGCTTCGCCATCATAGGAGTCATGTATCGGCTCCGGGCAATGTGCTTCGGTCTGAATCTAGTGCCCTGGGCTTTCACTCGAATAATGAACTCGGTAATGACTCACTTCCGAGCTCATTCGTCTGCGGTAACGTCGGCCTATCTGGACGACATTTTTCAGAAGTACAGCAATGAGTTAACGCTTCAGAAGGATGTGCAGAATCTGCCTCTATTGCACCGACGTCTCGGTTTCATAAGTAAACAAAGTAACAGCGAGAGAATTCATGAGACTGATAGGTCTGTGCGGAGTTGGCGTGGATCTTATTCCGATGGGGCGGCTACGCACTCGTCCCTCCAAATTTTTCTGGCCCAGAATTGGAGGGTAAAGATTCATTCGCTCGATATGGACATCCTCTTGTC
This sequence comes from Pictodentalium vernedei, assembly GCA_031216915.1. Classification (NCBI taxonomy): domain Eukaryota; kingdom Metazoa; phylum Mollusca; class Scaphopoda; order Dentaliida; family Dentaliidae; genus Pictodentalium; species Pictodentalium vernedei. Next base: position 176,208,885 of record CM062290.1, read on the forward strand.
AAATCAAGTGAACAAGAGATTCAGACTTGGGCAGATATTCAGTGGTAAACTCAGGGAGTTCCACTGGAATTGCTGGATCCGAGTTTTACAGTTTTGACGGATGCCAGTCAAACAGGTTGGGATGCAACATTGAGCCCAATGGATTTGAAGTGCCAGGGTCTTTGGGATCTGCAGTTCCTAATCAAGCACATAAACTTCAAAGAAATGATGTCAATTTGGTTTGCGCTACGTCATTGGATGAACGTTATTCAGAATGGTCACGTGCAAATTCTGTTGTCCGACAATACGACGGTAATAGCGTATATTCGGAACCAGGGAGGCACTAATTCCATTCTGTTATTCAAGTTAACGGAATGAATCCTTCTGTTTGTACTAGAACATCAAGTTCTCCTATCGGTCCGTCATATTCTGGGTCGTCTGAACGTATTAGCGGACTCCCTTTCACGGAAGGGTCGCTTGTTGCCGTCAGAATGGACTCTCAACAAACGAGTATTCAATCAGATTTGCTACCAATGAGAGCAGCCAATTTTGGACTTATTTGCGATGCATCTCAACAATCAGTTGCAGATGTATGTGTCACCATTTCCGGATCCTTGAGCGTTTGCAGTAGACACTCTATCGATCTCGAGAGACGGAATGATAGGATATGCGTATCCTCCAGCGCCGTTGATTCAGCAGATATTGTTCAAATTATAACAATCTCAATGCAAAATTCTGTTGTAGCATCTCTATCTCCACAAAGACCGTGGATGAATCTACTCAGGTGTCTGTTTTGGGACATACCGTGGAAGCTTCCTCTACATTTCAGTCCATTCTATTGCTAGATGGATTCAATTAACTATCCGTACTGCTTATGATAAATTATCTTCAACTCAGCAGTCTGTGCTTAAGATTTCAGCTCATGAAGTAAGAGTTCTATCTACATCTTGGGCTTACGCTAATAGTGTTGCTATTACAGATCTAATGAGGGCTGCATATTGGTCTCAGCCTTTTTATCTTAGAAATATTGAGTCCATTTCTGGAGATCTGCATTGTTTAGGTCCGTTATCTGTTGCTCAGAATGTCGTCCACTAAACAATTGCAACTATAGTTACATAGGCTTTCTGTTCCGGCAGTGACTCTGTCCTGCTGCCCTCTTCGCTCTGGAGTATTTGATCCAGGGCAAGGGGAAGGGGGGGGGGGGGGCGGAGGGTGTTCCCTTAGGTCACCTGCTTTATAGTGAAAAGCAAGGGAATACCTCTCCTGGAGTCAGTAATTCCGAGTCGGTACCGGGATGATTTTAAAGTGTAAAGCTAATGTTTACTCATCCATGTAATATTTTTAAAGTGTAGCTTGGTGTGAAACATTTGTATATGTCACGTGTCATACGGGTGTTAATATACAATCCTCGGACACTTTTAATGAGTATAAAGAGTCTCATTTCTCTGGACTTCCTTTATTTATTGGCTTTCCTTTAAAAATAGTTAGCATAATGGGTTATACTGGAGGTTAATAGAGATCATTGATGTTATTGTGCTCAATTACAGAATGGTGTTGTGTCTTTCTCTTTTTGATGCAAATAAGAAAGATACATGAAAAGCCTATTTCTCCTTTCTCCTCGATGGGATAATTCTGTTATATGTAGTTGAGCCTATTGGATTTTCCTTTGTCCTAGGCCCTCCAACCTTTTTACTATTCAGCTAAGTCTGGGTCATTGGTACAGTATAAAAATGTTAAAAAATTTATAGTAGTTTATATATTTTTTATACTTACCAATGACCCAGACAGGGATGGCCCTCCCATGAGTTGGGAACTCATACCTCCCCGCTGAGTACATAACGTTTACAAGGCACTGGTTGTAAGAATGATAATTGCGCCAATTTCGAGACTTCCTTGACACTGCGCATGTGCAGTGGAGTAAAAGTATGGAGGACTATATAGGACATGTAATTTTTGGTTTTTGATGCAAATTTTGGGGATTGGGGGGTAAAATTTGTGTTTGGCCCTAAATATTTAAGAGTTAGCACCAGCTAAGTCTGGGTCATTGGTAAGTATAAAAAATATATAAATTACTATAAATTTTTTAACTTTCAGTTAATTTATCACTTCCTTTTATTGTAGTGAAAATTTAGCAGAAGGTATTCAACAGTGTTGAAAACATATGTTTTATGAAGTCTAATGAATCTCTTACTTGAGCTCCATGAGCTTTGTCAAACTACACATAACAGATAAATGCTCAGTTTATCACTGGAGTACAGGAAAATGATCAAATTCCTGTTAACCCTTTACCCAGCGTAACGGCCAAAACCAGCCAGCGCTATTCTAAAAAATCGCCAATTAATTTTCATTATTTTTTTCATTTTTGTCTCAAAAGCATAGGCTATGACCCCTCATTGGAACAAGCTCAATGAGCTTGTTCCAACGAGGGGTCATAACCTATGTTTTTGAGACAAAAAAATGATAAAAATGAGTTATTCAACAATTTTTTTGCATGTGTCGCCTGCTTTCCATGTTAGGTAAAGGGTTAATTGAATTCTCCTGTTCAAATCCCCCCTCCCACCACAGGGAAGGGACATAGCAAAGAGCTCTGTCAATCTATCCATCCTTCTTTCCATCCATCTAAAGTCTGTTTATGCGATTAGTTGAACAATAGTTATCACATTTCAATCAATTTTGGTGAGCTGCTTTATAATAACAATGTCTTGGACAAGTTTGATAACCACCATTTTTCAATGGAAATTAAGGAAGTTATTGTCCTCTGTTTTTTTAATTTTGCCAAGAATTTTAATGTTTGTACAGTAGGCCTCAAATTTAAATAAAACTTAATATACTGCTCTATATAAACCCTTTGAACCCAAAAGGCTGCTTTTCCAGTCTAGGATCATGATGCGACTCGGTGTGCAAAATTTGATGTGAACGCTTGTTTCATTCGCATTGGGGTTACGCAAAGCACTGTACCAGCTAAGCAGCCTTTCTTGTGGCTAGATACATTTTTAGACTCTTGCTTTGAGAGGCTATATATATTTCAATTCCATGCAATATATGAATACTTGTTAATGATAAAAAAGCAGTTTCCCAAGAATTTTTACAAACCGAGCGTTGGGTTAGCCATCTCCAACCCACGTGAACAGTCAGTCGGTTGGAGTCATTTTTGAAATTTTGCACACTACGACCTGAATTCATAAGGTAGATACATGTAGTTGTCCAGTGAGGTTGTGTGGTAGACCAACCAAGATTTTCAGTATGTAACCCCAAAGGCTGCACATTGAAAATATTGTTTGGTCTTTCCTCAAGTAACAAATATAAACTATAACAGTTGATGGCTCTGAACGGGGATGGTATGTACATCAGGGTTCAAAGGGTAAACTTTGTCCTACACAAGTTAGTAAACCACAGTGATTTCTGAAATATTGAGAGGGTGATTTACCATCATCTGTTGTATATGGCCCCAAAATTGAAAGTATCATTGTTTATGCAATGACTTATAGGCCTCGGATTTTAAATATAATTTGATAGACTGCAATATATTAACATTATCCTGGACAAGTTCGAAAACCAGAGTGATTTCTGAAAAATTGGGAGAGTTATTGCCCTTTGTTTGTTGAATTTTGCCTGATTTTTTCTTGTTTATGCAATAACTTGAACAGAATACGATTTTAATAAATTTTGATATCCTGTTATGTATTAATGATATCTGGACAAGTTTAAATATTGAGATGGCTTTTAGAAAACTGTGGGAGTTATTGCTCTTTGTTGATTCTGTTTTACTTGAATATTTAATTTTTTTTTAGTTTACTTGAAAAGTGAACATCAGATTGTCCTGGACTAAATCTCAAATCCAGTGATTTTTTTAACATTCTGAAAGTTATAGCCTTTTATACGTTTTCTCACTTCAGTTTTTACTGTTTATATGTTAAGAGAAAAGTAAAGTCAGCGGTTTTCAATAACGTTTGGCATGCTATTTATATTTTATAACATTGACTTTGACAAGTTTGAAACCCATGGCACAATGTTGCAAATCAGATTTCAAAAATGTTAATTTATTGCACTTTTGCTTGTTATAGATCATTTGGGGACACAGGGCATTTGCTTTGCATTGCGATGCTATTTTCTTGTTTGAATATTTTTCTCTGGCAAACTGGCCAAGTGTCTTTTTGTTTAACAGGGAATATCACTTGCGCTGTATGTATGTCAAATTATTAGTTTTGCAAGTCGGTTTCAAAATCAAACTTGTTGGTGTCTTGGGCTGGGCTTTTTTTCCAGTTTGGTTGTGGTTTTCACAGCAAACCAGAAAACTGAACTACAAGACCCCAGCAAAAAATAGCCTAACAGTTTTCTTATGTTGTTCATAAGCTGATCAAACTATCTTACTGGGAGGAGAAACTGAACCAGTGAGCTTTTGTGGTAAGTTGTGTTGTACAAACTGGGTATGATTTTTTCCAAGTTAACCCTTTACCCAACGTAATGCCCAAAACCGGCCAGCACTATTCTCAGAAATCGCCAATTTATTTTCATTATTTTTTTCATTTTTTGTCTTGAAAACATAGGTTATGACCCCTCGTTGGAACGAGCTCATATAATTTTTTGTCTCAAAAACATAGGTTATGACCCCTCGTTGGAAAGAGCTTGTCGAGCTCGTTCCAACGAGGGGTCATAAACTATGTTTTTGAGACAAAAAATGAAAAAAATTACTTATTCAAGAATTTTTTTTGCAAGTGTCGTCTGCTGTCCACGTTACGTAAAGGGTTAAGGAGCCTGAAGTGATATTTATTATTCGCGCTTATCACAGAAAAACTGTTCAAATCGAAACTGAGGTTTTTCCAGAAACCCAACAAAAACCAATTCTGAAAAATCAAAACCTCCCAGCTCTGTCGGTGTCACAAAAAACCCACAAAAAATCAGTTTTGACATATGATGTAGTTGTTACTGCCATATTGGTCTCCTTTGCATTTCCATGAAATCAGAAATGACTCACCTGGGGCTTTTTCAGAATTTTTTCGAAAAATTTTTGGATTTAATTTTTCGAATTTAGTTTTGATTGCTATTATTCATTTATCTTTATCATATATTTTATTGTGGAGTTTGTAGGAGTGATATTGACTTTGTATTTTGATTGAATCATGAAAGCTTACTGCTCTAAGAACACACAACTGCATCCTAGCTACCCGACTTATATATCCAGCCAGCTGTGTGAAGACGAAGCGAGTCTTTGCCAGTGAAGTCGGATCATCCGGTAGCTAGGGAACCAAGGCTTCGCTCATCGGGACGTTCGGAGAAGAGATCCATCTCCAGAACTGTATCCCAGGAGCAGCAAGTGGCTAAAAAACATAAAACCGCAGCTCCTCAAGCCTCAGTAATGGACTTGCTGTCATAGACTGCGCAGCTGATCGCAGCATCCTAGCAAGTGCAAGAGCAGCCTCCCACAGACTGTGGTAGTGAGCTGTCGGATGGTGCTGGGTTGGTCCAGTCATCTGCACACACATATGCGATGGGCCGAATGTCACAGCTGATTCAGTCGGATGGTGAAAGGGACAAGAAAGAGGACTACCCTTCCTTTTTGGAACAACATATGGTAGTGATGGAATTTATCAATACTATCTTGATTTTGTTCCACCTGATCAGCAAGTTGCGACAACTAGGGAGAAACTGCTGTCTTTAGACGCAGACTTTGTGCGAAGGAAAGAGGAAGTTCTTTCCTTCCCAATACAGTCTAGACAGGTTTCGCAGGCCTTTGGCCATGTCGATGATGCCATATTTAACCTCTCTAGTGCTAAGATGAAAGGCGGTTTCTTATCGACATCTTCCACAAATATACCGTCCCTTGGTCCATGTTCTTTTAAAATGGTTGGAGAAGATGTCCAGAGAGCTCCTCTGCGTTTAGATGAGCGGCCAGGGATTTAGACATATCCCTACCTCCTTCAGTATATGCTCAGACGTGATGGAATGTGCTATTTCATCAAATAGAGCGAATCTGGACGCAATGTCCTATGCAGATTACCTTACCAGAGCGCAATGTCCTAATGGGAAGGAATTTGAGGACATTTGTTCCTCGCTTAGAGTTCTTTCCAGGGCAGTCAAGTATGCCACGTACAACTCCACCCTGACAGTGGCAAATTTGGAGTTAATCAGATGTGATGCTGCCCTTGCTTCGTCATCACTTATAGATGATAAGGTCAAAAGCTCTCTCTGAGTCGCTCCGGTCTCTGGACATACTCTGTTTAACGACAAGCTTTCGTTAGTCTATGAACAGGCTACTAAAAAAGCTTCCAGTGCTCTGCTTTTGAAGTCGGCATCTCAACAACACACTTCAGCAGACCGAGGTAAGCGAGGACGTTCAGAATCTAAATCATCTGAAGGGAACTCCTCGCGAGGGTACAAGAAACCCTCTTACATTTACTCCGGAGGTCGTCGGTACAGCGACTCGAGAAAGGGTCGAAGGTCTGATCAGGATTATAGGTCAGATGCCCCTAAGAAGGTTCTCCACGCGGAGGACGTAGTTTCTCCTCCCGTAAGCCTTGTAAGTCCTGCAGGTGATGGTCAAGACCTCTATTGCTTGCCAGTTGGCGGAAGGTTATCAAACTTCGTGAGAAACTGGATAGCAGTCACTGAAGATCAGTGGGTGAGAAGTGTAGTCTCGGAAGGCCTACAGCTGTCATTCCGAGCAAAACCCCCACTAACAAGATGTTTGCGTTGGACAAATCTTCTGGTGGATCCTTTCAAAAAAGAGTCTCTCCTAGCAGTGGTACAGGCTCTTTTATTAAAGGAAGCAATAGAGGTCGTCGAGAATCAAAATTCTCAAGGTTTTTACAGTCACCTGTTCCTCGTATCGAAACCAGACAGCTCATTCCGACCGGTAATAGACTTGAGCTGGATAAACAAGTTGATCGTGGCTCCAAATTTCTTTATGGAAACCATTCAGTCAGCAAAAGTGAGCATTTCGAGTGGACGACTATGCTGCAAGCATAGATCTAAAAGCCGCTTACTTTCATATCCTGGTACATCCGGCATTCAGAAAGTACCAGCAGTTTGCCGTGCAAGGAGAGGTTTACCAGTTCAGTGCAAAGTGCTTCGGTCTGAACCTGGCTCTTTGGGCTTTCACTCAAATAATGAACTCGGTAATGTCATACTTCTGAGCTCATTCGACTGCGGTAATCTTGGCTTACTTGGACAACATTCTTCAGAGATACGGCAACAGAATTATTCTTCAGAACAATGTTCAGAGTCTGCTACAACTGTTCTGACATCTCGGTTTCATAGTAAACAAGAAAAAGTCAGATCTACCCTCCAAGTCGTTCACTCACTTGGGAATGAGCTTCGAGACTCAGAACAATCTGGTTCGTCTGCAAAATTAGTCAGTTGTTATGCTCGCTTTTGTCTAAACTCAGATGCAGTAACAGCGAGGGAGTTTATGCGACTGATGGGGCTGTGCAGATCTTATTCTGATGGGCTGCCTGCGCAGGCGTCCCCTCCAGATATTCTTTACTCAGAACTGGAGTGTGAAGACGCATTCGCTCGAAACCAGTATTGTTTTACTGGACCTAGTAAAACAAAAGGTTCAGATTTGGGCAGATCTTCAGTGGTTAACTGAAGGAGTTCTGCTTCAACTGACGGATCCGGCTTTCACGATTATGATGAATGCGAGTCAGACGGGCTGGGACGCATCCCTATGTCTCGCAGACTTTAAGTGCCAGGGTCTTTGGGTCTCCCGGTTCCTAGAAAAGCACATAAACATCAAAGAGATGATGCCAATATGGCTAGCCCTACAACATGGGATTTGACAAATAGCGAATGTCCATGTTCAAATTCAATAGTTGCTTACCTCAGGAACCAAGGCGGCACTCACTCGATTCTGTTATGCGAATTAACGGAGAAGATTCTCCTATTCATTATGAATCATCACATTCAGCTCTCAGTCTGTCATATACTGGGTTGTCTGAACGTATTAGCAGGCTCGCTCTCTCTGAAAGGTCGCCTGTTGCGAGTGGACTCTCAACAAGCGAATATTCAAGCAGATTTGCTACCAGTGGGATCGTCCCATGATAGATCTTTTTGCGACATACCTAAACAATCAGTTACCGATGTTCATGTCGCCATGCCCAGATCATCGAGCATACAGGCAGTAGACGCTCTATCGATCTCATGGGACGGGATGATAGGATATGCGTATCCTCCAACTCTGTTGATTCAGCAGATTCTGTTAAAGATCAAACAGTCTCATTGCAAAATCCTGCTAGTAGCACCTCTGTTGTCACAGAAACCTTGGATCAATCTTCTCAGGTGTCTGTTCTGGGTCATTCCCCGGAAGCTTCCTCCACGAGAGGATCTTCTATATCAGGGAAAGTCCAGCGCACTGCATCACAGCTCGGAAGGTCTCAACCTTCACGTATTTCCATTGTGCAGCCCTTCTTGCATGGAAAACATTTACAGGATGTGCAGTGGACGCAATTTCTAACTGTAAGAGGGTCTCCTCTTTGTTGAATTATGCAGTGAAGTGGAGGGTTTTCTTCCATTGCTGTATGGATCAGTGGATAGACATATGTGATTCGTCCATACCACAGATTGCCAATTTCCTGGTCTACCTGTTTGATGATCTCAAACTGCAGCCCGTCACTATTAAGGGCTATAGGTCTATGTTATCAGACACTTACGCTCATCATGATAACTTGGCTATTGGATCAGATACTTCCTTATCCAAGCTGGTTAGAAATTTCTCTATTAATAGGCCTAGAACCTCAGATTAATTCCTAAATGGAATTTGGCTTGGGTTCTGTTGAAGCTTCAAGAAGCTCCTTTTGAGCCGTTAGTCATCGTAGAGTTCAAATTCTTGACCTATAAAATGGCTTTTCTCTTAGCCTTTGCATCTGCATAGTGCTAGAAGAGTCAGTGAACTTTGTGCATTATCTGTTGATGAATCTCAATACTGTAGTGTGGGTAATACTATTACCCTCACTATGGAAGTGGAGTTTCTGGCTAAGAATCAGATTCCGGATAAGGGGCCCGAGCCTATTGTCATTAAGGCTTTACCATCCTCGGATAAACGTAGACCTTTGCTGTGTCCAGTCAGAGCAATGTGCATTTATAAACGTCGATCAGATTTTATTAGAAACGGAAGAAAACGTTTCTTTCTTTCTTTGATTCCTAACAGAAAAGATATTTCTGTTCATTCTGTCGCAAGATGGATTCAGTTGGCAATGTGTATTGCCTATGAAAATCTATCTTCGGATCAATGTTATGTCAACAAGATTTCATTGCATGATGTTAGAGCACTGCCCACTTCTTGGGCTTATTCTAACAGTATAGCCATTACTGATCTCATGAAGGCTGTGAACTGGATACAGCCCTCTTCATTTACCAAGTTTTACCTGAGAAATTTAAAGTCCATCTCCAGTGACCTTAGATCTTTGGGTCCTCTTTCTGTTGCTCAGAATGTTGTCCATTCATGTTACATATATAAGGTCTTTAGGCAGTTTGCTCGAGCACTGATGCCGTTCCGCTGCCCTCTTCGTTCTGAGGAATTTTACCTCAGAACAAGGGGAAGTGGGGGGGGGGGGGGGGGGGGGGGGGCCCTTATGATTATCTGGCTTTATAGTGAGAAGCAAGGGAATGCCACCTCCATTGACAGTAGTACTGTGTCGGTGCTGGATAGTTTTAATGTGTAGCTCGGTGTGAAGCAATAACTATGTCTCATTTATGTGCTGTTTTTAAAGTGTAGCTCACTGTGAAGCATTTGTATAAGTTATGTGTCAAACTGAGTATAAAGAGTCTCATTCTCTGGACCAGCTTTATATTTTGGCTTCCTTCACCGAATTAGCATAGCGGGTTATGCTGGCATAAAATGGAGAATTTATATATTATGTAATTCTCAATTGCTTTGTTGGTGTTATGCCTTTCTCTTTTCTCGTAAAAGAGAAAGACATATATAATTCCTATGTCTTCTCCTATTCTCCTGTAGGAGCTATCCTTTACTGAAGTAATTGAGAGATTGGATTTTCCTTTAAGTCCTAGACCCTCCAGCCTTTTTACGGTTCAGCCAGTCTGGGCCATTGGTTGTGGTATAAAAATAGGATAAACTTTAAGTATCTTTATATTTTTTATACTTAACCAATGGCCCAGATGGGGATGGACCTCGCATAAGTGGGCACTCATACCTCCCCGCTGATTATAACATTTAGCAGGCATTGTAGAAAGAATGATGGTTGGCACCAATTTCGGTACCTTCCTGGATACTACGCATGCGAAGATCTAAAAAGTATGGAGGGCCATCTAGGACTTAATTTTTTCGGTTTTCCATGCAAATTTGGGGGATTGGGGGGCAAAATTTGTGTTTGGCTCTGGATTAATTTGAGTTAGCACCAGCTAGTCTTGGCCATTGGTAAGTATAAAGAATATACAAATTACTTAAAATTTATCATTTTTAGCTCAACTGTGGCGAAGCCAAATTTGAGGTATTGTCACGGTCCGTCTGGCCATCTGTCGTGCCATACACATGGCTAGGGCTAGAGGCCGTATTTATGAACCGATCTTTACAAAACTTCTTGGGTACCTTTGTTATCACCGTCAGATGAGAACGAGTGTTTTTGGGTCTGGTCCGAAATTCAAGACGACCGCTAGCAGCCATTTTGTACAAAATTAGATGCAATCAGATTTTTGCGCAGAACTTCCATATGAAAGCTCTGATTTGAATAATTTTTTATTAGCTCAACTTGACAAAGTCAAGCTGAGCTATTGCTATCACTTCTCGTTCGTCGGCGTACGTACGTACGTACGTACGTACGTACGTTAGTACGTACGTCCACAATTTCCTTTGGCACACCTCACAGGTCGCATTTATGATCAGATTACTTTGAAACTTGGTATGCTTGTTTGGGGTGACCTCTAGACGGGAGCTATCGATTTTCTTCAATTTCCGTCAAAAAATGTTGCCGCGGCCAACGTTCTTAGAACTTAGTTTAGTCAAACCACAATATTTCCCTTTGGCACACCCTACAGGGTACATTTATGATCGGATTGCTTTGAAACCTGGTATGCTTATTTAGGGTGACCTCTAGATGGGAGCTATCGATTTTCTTCAATTTCCGTCAAAAAATGTTGCCGTGGTCAACGTTCTTAGAACTTAGTTTAGTCAAACCACAATATTTCCCTTTGGCACACCCTACAGGGCACATTTATGATTTGATTGCTTTGAAATGTGGTATGCTTATTTAGGGTGACATCTAGATGGGAGCTATCGATTTTCTTCAATTTCCGGCAAAAAATGTCGCCATGGCCAACGTTCGTAGAACTTAGTTTAGTGAGACCTCAATATTTCCCTTTGGCACACCCTACAGGGCCCATTTATGATCAGATTGCTTTGAAACCTGGTATGCTTGTTTGGGGATACCTCTAAATGGGAGCTATCGATTTTCTTCAATTTCTGTCAAAAAATGTTGCCGCGGCCAACATTCTTAGAACTTAGTTTGGTCAGAAGACTCAATATTTCCCATTGGCACACCCTACAGGGTACATTTATGATCGGATTGCTTTGAAACCTGGCATGCTTGTTTGGGATGACCTCCAGATGGGAGCTATCGATTTTCTTCAATTTCCGTCAAAAAATGTTGCCACGGCCAACGTTTTTAGAACTCAGTTGAGTCAGACCACAATATTTCCCTTTGGCACACCCTACAGGGCACATTTATGATTTGATTGCTTTGAAACCTGGTATGCTTGTTTGGGGAGACCTCTAGATGGGAGCTATCGATTTTCTTCAATTTCCGTCAAAAAATGTTGCCACAGCCAATGTTCTTAGAATTTAGTCGAGTCAGACCACAATATTTCCCTTTTGTACACCCTACAGGGCACATTTATGATCGGATTGCTTTGAAACCTGGCATGCTTGTTTAGGAAGGCCTTTAGATGGGAGCTATCGATTTTCTTTGGTTTCTGTCAAAAAATGTTGCCACTGGCAAAAAAAAATGACATTGGTACCAATGATCTTCAATTTTGCCATTTCATTTATAACTTACCAAGTTCAAGTTTGTCAAGTTGAGCTACAGTGTCGTTGACACTTTCATTTGAATGTTTAGTACCATGGAATACATAACATATAATACAGGTTTTTTACCTGCATCGCCAGCGTCAGAGCAGGTCTAGTAACCGCTCGACTCCGTCCGTCAGTCCATCCAAAACAAATCTTCCGTCAAAGTTTTCTTGGCTTCTATGAAAGGGAATGATTTTATGTTTGGTCTGCTGCTTCATAATGATGGGTAGTATCGTGTATCTAATTTTCAGATCTGCCGCTCGACTCTGTCCATCAGTCTGTCCGAAACAAATCTTCCGTCAAAGTTTTCTTGGCTTCTATGAAAGGGAATGATTTTATATTTGGTCTGCTGCTTCATAATGATGAGTTGTATCGTGTATCTAATTTTCAGATCTGACGTACGTCCACTTTCCTGTTTGCAAATACATTGAAGTCTGTTCATCTCTATAATCAGTTGCATGCAGCGACGCAGGTCCAGACCCGGTATTGGTCTTTGCTTGTTTCTTGTGCGTAAATTATGCAAATTAGACTAACTTTGGTTTATTTAGTGTTACTTCCAGCACTGTAAGTGCAAAGGCCAATACGGCTCAGGCTAGAGGCCATATTTATGAACCGATCTTTACGAAACTTCTTGGGTACCTTTGTTATCACCGTGGAACGAGAACGAGTGTTTTGGGGTTCAGTCTGAAATTCAAGATGGTCACTGGCAGCCATTTTGTACAAAATTATGTGCAATCAAATTTTTGCGCAGAACTTCCATATGAAAGCACTGATTTGAATAATTTTTTGTGTGAATGTTTAGGACCATGGGATACATCACATATAATATGGGTTTTTTTCTCGTGCATAAATTATGCCAATTAGACTAACTTTGATCTATTTAATGTTACTTTCAGCACTGCAACTGCAAATGCCAGTACGACTCTGGCTAGAGGCCGTATTTATGAACCAATCTTTACGAAACTTCTTGGGTACTTTTGTTATCACCGTGGGACGAGAACGAGTGGTTTTGGGTGTGGTCCGAAATTCAAGATGGCCACCAGCAGCCATTTTGTACTTTAGTTAGTGCAATCAGTTTTTTGTACAGAAATTCTGTATGAAAGTTCTGATTTGAATAAATTTTTGTAGGAATGTTTAGTAACATTGAATACATCACATATAATACAGGTTTTTTTCTCGCGCAGAAATTATGCAAATTAGATGAACTTTGATTTGTTCAGTGCTACTGATACACAGTAAGTGCACATGTCAATACAGCTCGGGCTAGAGTCTGTATTTATGAACTGATCTTCATGAAACTTCTTGGGGTACCTTTGTTATCACCTAGTGACAGGAACGAGTGTTTTAGGGAGCCTTTGTTATCACTATGCTCTGAGAACAAATATTTTTGTGTTCAGTCAGACCCACTCTGGGACTCAAAGATTTCTTTTCTAGTTTAGCATCTAACTGTCACCCCACTTTTACAATACTTTACCTTTATATTTGTTACAGGCTACGGTCAGCATTTATGTACAGACCGGTACAATACTTTACATGTACTTTTGTTATCAGATCATTACCTAAATGTTTGTCATTGCTGTGTCACATACTATACATGATTACATGTACATGTCTTAAACAAGTTGAGCTACAGTGTCATTGAAACTTTCATTTAACAAAACCAGTGCTCAAATTATTAGATAATTGTTTTAGTTTTTTTTTTTTCAGCACAATCCAGCCACTAGAATTGGCTAAAAAGAAGCCACCTCAAAAAAAGATGAAAAATAAAGATGAGAAGGAAGAAAATGTACAAAATACAGAAGAACATTCAAGGAGGGAAAAAGTCTGGTCAGTATTTTGTAATTCCCCTTTTTACTTAACATTATATTTACATTTCTTATCAACTTACCTTACAATTGTTTACAACAGGCTTGCACTACAGTGGAAGTCCCCAACTCAGAAAAATACTCTCTATTTTCTTCTTTCCCAAGCGATTTGGGAAAGAAAAGTGGTGCAGAAGAACCAAGAAAAAATAAGCCAAAACTGGGTCGAGTGCAACCGGTGCACACCCAGTAGGGGACACTCTTCTCCTTGTACTAATCCACGGCTTCCAGAACCAGTGCGCAGACGTATAACCAAGTTGTCATTCTATTTTTTTCAGCCATCTTAAAAGGAGGCGGATTGTATCGCTCTTCAACAGTGATGCCTTTTGGCTTGATGTTAACAATGTTTCCTGTTCTGATGTGTGGATTCATAGCAGTTTCTTCACTATCCAGACATACAGGGCTGTGTTTTTATATATTCTCTCGATTATTCACTGTATTTTTTGTGATAAATATCTATATCGATTTTGTGCGCATTTTTTGCGTACCGTGCCATTTTGGTCTTTTGTTCATTAATGCTAACCCTTTGGGTTCTGCTTTTAACTGAGTTAGGTGTCAGCTGGGGGTGGTTGTCAATGTGGCAGATTTTTTCCCCTCTGTTGAGGGTAGAATTTCTGCCAGTTCCCTTTTGGCTGTCGGGGTATTTTTCTGTTCCCGTCGGGCCTTTGTTTCCTGCCACCTTACTCTGGTAGCTGAGAGTGCCCTGATTTATGTTTTTTTGTGTTCACCTTCCCATCTACATTGCTCTCGCCAGATATGCCTAGGATGATACCTTGCGGGCCGTTTTTTGCTCAACTTTGCTGTAGTCAAATTTGAGGTTATGCCATGGTCCGTCGAATGACTGGACGTCTGTCCAGCCATCAACAATTCAATACGGCCCGGGCTAGAGGCCGTAGTTATGAACCGATCTTTACAAAACTTCTTGGGTACCTTTGTTATCACCGTGGGAGGAGAACGAGTGTTTTTGGATGCGGTCTGAAATTCTAGGTGGCCACCAGCAGGAATTTTGTACTGAAATTAGTGCATTCAGTTATTTTTATACAACAACCAATGGCCCAGACTAGCTGGTGCTAACTCAAAAACTAATCCAGGGCCAAACACAAATATTGCTCCCCCAATCCCCAAAATTTGCATGCAAAACCGAAAAAATAATGTACAATCTGGTCCACCATACTTTTCAGATCTGTGCATGCTCAGTATCCAGGAAGACACCGAAATTGGCACCAACCATCATTCTTTCTTTGGCCCTGAAGTCAGCAACAATGAACTGACATCTGTGCTTTTAACTCTCATTTTTGAGGATGCCAGACATAAATCAATGGTAAAATTGGTGGATTCTAGGACATAATTGGATGATGGAAGAGAACAACGGTGGTTTGGAACGTTCTGGGCTGCAACTTTATAATATTTTCACACTGTAAACCAATGGCGCAGACTAGCTGGCTAGTGCTTAACTCAAAGTTATTAAGGGCCAAACACAAATTTTGAACCCCCCCCCTCCCACCCTCCAATCCCCCAAATTTGCTTGCAAAACCAAAAATTAAAAGTTCTATTTGGCCCTCCATACATTTACTCTCCGCAGTTGTCAGGAATTGACTGGAATTGACTCCAACATCATTCTTTGTTTGGCCCTAAAGTCATCAACAATGAAATGACATGTGCACTTTGAAATCTCCTTTTTTGAGGATGCCAGACACAAATTAATGGAAGAATTGGTGGATCCAAGGCTGTTATTGGATGAAGGAAGTGTGTATTGGATGTTTAGGGCTGTAACTTTATAATATTTATATAATTATTTCATGTTTCCTAATTTCGGGACATATGCCTGATGTCATCATTTTTGATGGTGATTATTCCACTGTTTGTTAAGTATTCCTTCCCTATCCTTCGATGAACCCTTCCTGTTAAACTCTTAAGCTTTTTGGCTATTTTTTATTGAAATTTTTTATTAAATTTCTTGGGTTTAACATATATTTCAGAATATTTTCTGTTTCTTCCCCAGGGTTACGTCCTCACCCTAGGGGTGTTAGGTTGTTCAGTCTTGCATCTTCTATCCGATGTATCATTTTTTCTTCATATGAAGATCTAGCTTTGCATCTGATAGCATTTCAGTTGGTTCTGACTTTGGGCCTTTTTTGTGTGCCTGATGTCTTGGTTACATTGACGTTGTTTACATTGTCAGCGCCCTCATCTGTAGGTTGTTTTTTTATATTCTGTTACTGTAGGATACATGGATTATTATTCCGGTAGTGTAGCTCAAAAAATTTTGGATTTTGTCCACACCCTTGGGCTCTTAATGTTCCCTTGGGGAACATAGGCGTTTTTTCAAAATTTTTTGTTTACAAAAAATATTTTGAATTTAATTATGAGTGCTATTATTCATGTATCTCACTTATATTTATATATTGTTGTGGAGTTTGGAGGACTGATATCGACTTTAGTTGATTCACTCCTGCGGACTCTTGTCATTCTTGTGTTCACTGGGATGACTGATGTTGGTGTCAGGTGTCGTGGTACGTTCTTGGTGGTGAGGTTCTGAGGATCAGGCCTCTCACCATGTTTTAATTCATTCTGTCAGTTTCTATTTCAGAGGAACATGAACATGGTGATATTCTGACACCCATCCAAGTGTTCTACCATTGTCGCGCTCCGTGGAGCATACAGAGCTAGCTGCAGTGCTCATTATTGCAAGAATACAAGCAGCTAGCTCGACCGGTGAAGCGGTACTTCGTCCGTGGGTGTCGTGACACCGGGTAAGTCCGTTACGGTCATAGGAAGTAAATGTGGGTAGAGTGAGCACTGTAATATAAATAGCTCACCCAGCGATGACGGAAATAGGGAGGAAGTCAGCAAGTTCTTGTACTCGACGAGATCTGATAGACTGCGAGCGGGAGAGGCCCCCCCCCCCCCCTCTCTAATCTAGCAACATCTGGGGTCAGATGTTGTTTTGAGAAACTTCCACAAGCCAGAGCATATGTCCACCCTCCACTCAGGATGCTCTGTTTAGTCTGCAGCCGGGATCGGCTTCAGTCAAGGCTTCCTCCGCTACGTTTCACAAGGCCGAAATGAAGTTTTCTGGTTGGAAACTTACACGAGACGGAGCAGATGTCCGCCCGCCGCTATGTCTAGTCTGCAGCCAGGATCGGCTTCAGTCACAGCTTCCTCCGCTACGTTATTTAAGCACACACGACCGTATCCTAGCTAGCTTGTTGCATGAAGAAGGAAGGAACCACTCTTCGCCCGTGAAGTCAGACCGTCGATCATCGGGACGTTTGGAGAAAGGATCCGTTTCCGACACACCATCCCAGGAGCAGCATGCAGCCTCCCTCAGACTCAGAATCTGAGCTGTCGGACGGTGCTGGGTCGGTCCAGTCGTTTGTTCACGCAGATGCAATGGACCAAGATTCGCAACTGATTCTCTCTGATGGTGAAAGGGATAAGGAAGAGGATTACCCTTCCCTTTCGGAACAGTACATGGTTGCAATGGCTTTCATCCATCAATACTACCCTGATTTTGTTCCGCTGAATCAGAATGCTGCGACGACAAGAGAGAAACCGCTGGCGTCGTTGGACGCAGACTTTATCCGGACAAAGGAGGAAATCCTTTCTTTTGCGGTTCAGTTTATGCAGGTGTCGCAGGCCTTCAGACATATAGACAACTCCGTATTTATCCTCTTGAGTGCGAGGAAGAAGGCGGTTTCTTATCTTCCATATACCTACCGTTTTTTGGACCACGTTCATTTAAAAACGGTAATGGAAGATGTTCAGAGAGTTCTTCTGCATTTGGATGAGCAGGCCGGGGATCCAGAGGTATCCTTACCTGTATCATTCTCTCTTTGCTCAGACACAATTGAGATGGCAATTTCTTCAAATAGAGCGAATTTGGACGTTATGTCTTTCACAGATCACCTTACAAGAGCTATGGTGCAATGTCTCAAGGTAAAGGAATTTGAGGACGTTCGTACCTCTCTTAGAGTTCTTCACAGGGCAATTATGTGTTCCACGTTTAACTCCGCCCTAACATTGGCTAATCTGGAGTTAATCAGACATGATGCTGCCCTTGTGTCGTCATCACTGATAAGATGACGAGGTGAAAAGCTCTCTCCGAGTCGTTCCGGTTTCCGGACATATCATTTTCGATGACTAGCTTCCGTTAGTCTATGAACAGGCTACTAAGAAAGCGTCTAGCCTCTGCTTTTGTAGTCGGCATATCAACAACCTGCTTCAGCAGAGAAGAGTAAAGGAGGGCGTTCCAGACAACAATCGTCAAAAGGAACCTCCTCACGAGGGTACAAGAAACCCTCTTATAATTACTCTGGAGGTTGTCAGTATAGCAACTCGGAAAAGGGGCGTAGGTCTGATTGGGACTATAAGTCAGACGCCCCTAGGGCTACAAGACAAGGTTTTTTGCGGGGAGGATGTGGTTCCTCCTCCCGTAAGCCTCAAAGATCATACAGGTTTTCGTTTAGACGTCTATTGCTGGCCAGTTGGCGGAAGGTTATCAAGCTCTGCAAAACACTGGATAACAATCACGGAAGTGTATTCTCGATCAGCTTACAGCTATCATTCGGAGCAAAATCCCCACTAAAAAGTTTGATAAATTTCCCATCAAATTCTTGCATAAGAGAGTTTCTCCTACCGGAGGTATAAGCTCGCTTATCAAAGGAAGCAATACAGGTCGTCGAGAATCAGGATTCTAAAGATTTTTACAGTCTCCTGTTCCTCGTACCGAAGCCAGATGGCTCGTTCCGACCGGTAATAGACTTGAGCTGGATAACAAGCTTATCATAGCACCAAAAATTTATTTTGGGAGTCCATTCGGTCGGTAAAAGAGAGCATTCGAGTGATCGACTATGCGGCAAGCATAGATCTAAAGATGTGTACTTTCATGTCCTGGTACATCTGGCATTCTAAAAGTACCTGCGGTTCGCCATACAAGGGAAGGTGTATTAGTTAACAGCAATATGCTTTGGTCTGAATCTGACCACCTGGGCATTCACTTGAATAATGAACTCGGTAATGTCATACGTTGGAGCTCATTTGTCTGCTGTAACGTCGGCTTACATGGACGACCTACAGGGATATGGCAACAGAATTATTCCTCAGAACGATGTTCAGAGTCTGCTTCTGTTACTCCGACGTTTCGGTTTCATCGTAAACAAGAAAAAAGTCGGATCTAACTCTGTACAAGTCATCTATTCACTTGGGAATGAGCTTTGAGACTCACAACAATCTGGGTTGTCTGCTGTTACCCAGAGCAAATTTAGTCAGTTGTTATTCTCGCTTTTGTCTACACTCAGACACATTAATAGTGAGGGAATTCATGCGACTGTTGGAGCTGCGCAGAGCGGATGTGGATCTCATTCCGATGGGCCGCCTGCACGCATGTCCCCTCCAGATATTCTTTACTCAGGACTGGAGTGTGAAGACACTTTTGCTTGAACCAGTATTGTTTTAACAGACCTATTAAAACAAGGGTTCAAATTTGGGCAGATATTCAGTGGTTTACTCAGGGAATTTCACCGCAACTGCCAGATTTGGCTTTCACGATTATGATGGATGCGAGTCAGACGGGTTGGGGCACGACCCTAAGTCCTGCAGACTTGAAGTGTCAGGGTTTTTGGGACCCTCGGTTCCAGGAGAAACACATAAACATCAAGAGATGATGTCAATATGGCTAGAGCTACAACGTTGGACTCGCATAATAATGGACGTTCATGTTCAAATTTGGTCGGAAAACTGGACAGTAGTAGCGTACGTCGGGAACCAGACCGGCACCTATTCATTTCCCTTATGCCAACTAACGGAGAAGATTTTCCTTTACGTCATGAATCATCATGTTCTATCCGTCATATACCGGGTCGTCTGAACGTACTAGCAGACTCTCTCTCTCGGAAAGGTCACCTGTTGCAATTGGAGTGGACGCTCAACAAGCGAGTATTTGGGCAGATTTGCTGCCAGAGGTATCGCCCCATGATAGATCTGTTTGCGATGCACTGGAATAATCAGTTGCCATTGTTCGTGTCACCATGCCCATATGGGTATCCTTCAATTCAGTTGATTCAGTAGATTATGTTTAGGATCAAACAGTCTCATTGTGAATCCTACTAGTAGCACCTCTGGCATCACAGAAACCTTGGATCAGTCTTCTCGTGTGTCTGTTATGGGACGTTTCCCCGGAAGATTTCTTCACGAAAAGACAGGGGAAGTTTTTTGTTCTTCACATCCTTCTCCATCCATAGTGGCATAATGTAGTCGGTTAGATGTGAGGGAACCATTGCGGTTCCTATATTATTTTATGACTAACACAAGAATAATTAAAGTAATGCAGGTGAGGAGGGTTCGATATGACTTCGAATGTTTCGCATGTTTATAGTGTCATAGATATCGGATAGTACATGTTGGGGAGTGTTGTTACTAG
This sequence comes from Pictodentalium vernedei, assembly GCA_031216915.1. Classification (NCBI taxonomy): domain Eukaryota; kingdom Metazoa; phylum Mollusca; class Scaphopoda; order Dentaliida; family Dentaliidae; genus Pictodentalium; species Pictodentalium vernedei. The sequence continues at coordinate 176,229,166 of CM062290.1, forward strand.
AATTTATTGCATGCCTGAATGGGGTCGCCTGTGGGTTACCTCGGAAGTGAGTTTACTTTCCAGAGATTGTTCATTGTGTTTCTATTGGACATGTGTATGTTATATATTATATCTCCGGTTTTAGACCTATTTGCGTATGCCGACTCAGGTGTACGTTATATAGCTGGCGATATTAATTACCGGGATCGTTGCTATAGCCGTAGCTTCTGAAGTGGCATTAAGCACCATTTATTAATAATAATTAATACCTGAGTGCCTGTTCGACGAATATTTATATTGTTTTTTGGTACCGCTTTTACTGATTCCAGAGCGCTCCCCCCTTTCTTTTTGAAGATTTCTTCAAAAAGAAAAGGGGTTGGGGGGTGTGTGGTTTTTTTCCTCTCCTCCGGCTTGATAAGTATGTAGCTATGAGTGAAGCTGTTTTGTCTGTAATTATATCCTGCATACAGCTGGTGTTTTATTGTATATGGCGTATGTCTGTGGGGGATATTCTTTCTCTCATTCTCAAATACACCATCCTAATTTTTGGGGCTTAGTCCGGGCTAGCCTTAAAAATTGGGAACTCGTTACATCCAATTAGCATAGTCTTCATGCTAAGTTTACGGAATTACTTGAACTGGGCTCCTTTTTTATGATACATCTTCTCTATTACTGTGTACAGAGACATACATGTAATTCCTAATAATTTCTTTTCACCTTGGATTACAGGCGTGGAACTATGTTGATCTACTAATTCTGAAGTCCTAGGCCCTCCGCCTTTTTACAATTTAGCTAGTCTGGGCCATTGGTTTATAGTTTAAAAATATTGTAAATTTAAAGTAATTTGTAAATTTTTGTTCTGTATACCAAAGGCCCAGACTAGCTGGTGCTAACCCAAAAATTTCTAGAGCCAAACACAAATTTTGCCCCCCCCCCCCCCCCATCCCCAAAATTTAGAAGTCCTATCTGGCCCTCCATACATTTACCCTCTACGCATGCGCAGATGCCAGGAAGTCACCGAATCTGGCGACAACATCATTCTTTGTTTGGCCCTTGTCAGATAACAACAAACTGACATTTGTGCTTTTTAAATCTCAATTAATAATGATGCCAGACACAAATCAATAGTTAAATTGGTGGATCCAAGGACACAACTGGATGAAGGAAGGAAGAAACGGTGGTTTGAAACTTTCTGGGCTGTAATTTTATAATATTTATAAAAATTAGTTTATGTTCCCCAATTTTTGGGACATGGGCCTGACATCATCATTCATTGATAATGATTTGTCCACTGTTTGTTTAGTATTCCTTCCTTTCCTTCCCTTGATCCCCCCCCCCTGCCCCCACTCCCCCAGTTAAGCTCCCAAGCTTTTTGGCTTGTTTTATTGAAATTTTTTTATAAAATTTCTTGGGAGTTTAATGTATTATACAGAAGATTATTCTGTATATCCCCAGGGTTACGTCCTCACCCTTGGGGTGTTTGGACGTTTGGTCATGCATCATACATCCGATGTATCGGTTTTTTCTTCTGATGAAGATCTTGCTTCACATCAGATAGTCTTGATTGTGTTACTGACTTCGGGCCGTATTGCCTGGGGTCTTGTTTACGTTTTTTGTTTACATTGACAATGTTCTAGGTAGTTTCCTATTATTTTTAGGAATGATAGTTGTAAGTAACATTAAATATTCTGATAGTGTGGTAGTTAATTTTATGACATATTTTTATAATTTGTCCACACTTAGTCTTTTTTGAGCTCATCGTTCCATTTGGGAACTTGGGCTCTTATTTAAGAAACAATTTTTTCCCCAATTATTTTTTTGAAGGAATTTTTCTTTTGGATGTATTTATTTCATCGATTGTATTTTAATGTTATCTTAATTATATAGATTTGGTGGTGGTACATTGACATATATTAGATTTTAGGTAATAATATTTATCTAATAGTAGGGCAAATAGAGGAAGCCTTTCCTCTATTTACATTTTTGTTGTCTTGAGTAGTGTTGATGTACTACCACTAATTCTTGCTCCATGTGTCAGGTTTGACAATGTTGATGACGGGTGTCATGGTTTGTGTTAGGCGAGTGGACACTATCGGTCCTATCGCGGCAAGGGGACACTGCTGGTCCTTTCGCCAAAATGTCACTATAGTTTTTTAGTTTCTGTTTACAGAGGAACAAGAACATGGTGTGGTTTTGTGACACCATCAGAGAGTGTGCTTCTGTCATCGCATTATACTATTAGAGCTAGCAGAAAAGTGCTCAGTGATATTAGACAAGGGCTAGGCTTTTGAACTAAGGGTTACGTCCCTTATCTCCAGCTAGCTCAACCGGCAGATCTATCATGTAGACTAGTGGTGTGACTCCGAGTATGTCCGTAGCTGTCGAGAAGGGGAATAAGGGTGTGGCAAGCACTATAAAAATACGAACATGCTCACCCTGCGATGACGGAAAGGAGGAAGCATGGGAAGGAGGAAGCAGACAAGTTTTGAGGTATGCTCTTCCAGGTCTACCATGATCGCGAGTAAGAGAGAGACCCCTCTCTCTTATAACAACATCTGGGGTCATAGGTTGTTGGTAGGAACTTGTGTCAGTTGGAACTCACGTCCATGCCTTTCTGTCCGGGATGCTCCTTCTAATAGGCTGCCAGGATCGGCTAGTCTTATAGCTTCCTCTACGTTTGAAAAGCACACACGATCGCACAAAGTCTGTTGTCGCCAGCTAGCTCGACCGGTGAAGTGGTTACTCAGGCCTCTGAGAACTGTGATGTCGGGTGTATCCGCTCTGGGGTAGGAGATGATATAGGGTGGAGCGAGCACTATAATATGCAACCATGCTCACCCAGCGACGACGGAAGGAGGAAGCCGACAAGTTCTGAAGTACGCTCGTCCAGGTCACCCAGGACTGTGAGCAAGAGATAGGCCTCTCTCTCTTACAGCATCATCTGGTGACAGATGTTGGTAGGAACTTGCGTCAGTCGGAGTATACGTCCATTCCTCCTGGCCAGGACGTCCCATCTAATAGGCAGCCGGGGTCGGCTAGTCTTACGGTTTCCTCTACATAACGGACAAAGTGCTCTTATATTGCACAGGGCTATAAACTGCGATGAGTGGTTTCAGTTCCCTGTCGCCGGTGAAGCGGTTAAGATTGAATATGAGAACCGGGACACCGGATGTGTCGCATGTGCATTGTATTCAGAGCTAGCGGAAAAGTGCTCAATGATTTTAGACAAGGGCTAGGCTTTGAACTAAGGTTTACATCCCTTGTCTCCACCTAGCTCAACCGGCAGATCTATCACGTAGAATAGTGGCGTGACGCCGGGTATGTCCGTAGTGGTCGAGAGAGAATAAGGGTGTAGGCAGCACTATTTAATCCAATCATGCTCACCCTGTGCTGATGGAAGGAAGAAGCCGGCAAGTTCTGAGGTACGCTCGGTTAGACCTACCCGGACCGTGCTCAAGAGGGAGACCCCTCTCTCTCTTTTTTTACAACATCTGGGGCTGGTGTTGTTGGTAGGAACTTGCATCAGTCAGAACTTAAGTACATAGCTATTGTCCGGTACGCTTAGTTCAATTCTTAGCCTGGGACGGCTACAGTTTGGCTTCTTTAGCGTCTACCTAGCACTCCCGACTGCACCTTGGCTAAGTGACTTAGGATATCTAATCTGCATCGTCAAAAGGTCCCATCTTTTGTGAAGAAAGTCACACCATCTAGTAGCCAAGGAGATGAGGCTTCATTCATCGGAACCTCCGCAGTAATAGCCATCTCGGACACACTCTCCCAGGAGCAGCCGGCGGACGAGCAATTCATGACTGCTGCTCCTCAGGCTTCCGTAACAGATTTGCTGTCACAAATTGCTCAGCTAATCGCAGTATTCCTGCTTAGGCAGAAGCACTCAACGTCAGTCTCAAAACTTGAGCTGTTGAATGGTGCTTGATTGGTCCAGTCATCTGCCTGTTCAGATGCCGGTGATCGTGATTCTAACTGATTTAGACGAATGATGAAAGGGATATGGAAGAGGATAACTTTCCCTTTCAGAACAACTCATGGATGTTATGGATGCTATATATTATCGTTTCCTTGAACTTGTTCCAGTGAATCACAATGCTGCGAGTAATTGTGAGAAACCGCTAGCATTGTTAGATGCTGACTTCATCCGGACAAAGAGCAGGATAATAAGATCTCTTTCCAGTTAAGTCTACACAGGTTCCACGGGTCTTCGATTGTGTAAATGACACCATATTTAACTTCCTGTGAAAAAAAGTAATACGGTTTCTTATCATCTTCTTCTGTATTTTTAACCGTTTGTGTTTGTTCACATACTTTTAAAAAATGACAGGGGAAGATGTGTTGAGAGTTTCTCTGCGTTGAATGAGTAGGCTAAGATCTTAGTTGTAGCCTTACCTTCATCATTTCTCTGTTCGCTCGGACACAATTGAGAAGATAATTTCTTATTCAGAGCGAATTTAGACTCATGGTCTTATGTACTTCAATTTTAAGTACTGTGACGCTACGTCTATATGGAAAGGAATTTTGTGGTCGTTTGTACCTTTTAAAAATTCTTTCCAGACCTATTATATATATATCTCTGTCTTAACAAATGTTAAGTGGGAGTTATTCTGATGTGACAAAGCCTTGCATCTTCATATTAACATTTGACTAGGTGGAAAACTTGCTTCAGGTCGCTTTAGTTTTCCAGACTCTAGTCTTTGATGGTAAGCTTTCATTAATGTAGGATTAAGCTACAAGAAAGCATCAATACTCGACCTCTTTAAGTTGGGGTCTAATCGACCACACCAACAGAAAGAGTAGGAGAGGTTGTCCTAGACTCAGATCGTCTATAAGGACTCATAGCGAAGGTATAGGTATCTCTCCTATATATTTCTTTAGGATTGTCTATACAGCCACTTGGATAGGGGTGTTTACATCTGTTTGAGTTAGTTACTGATCAGACACCCCTGAGTCGAGGCTCTTATAGAGCTCGGTACGACTGATTTTGACGGAACTGGATAATTAGGTTATTTATGATAATCTTTCAGTCGAAAAGCGAGCGTTCGGCAATGTAGCGAGTATAGTTCTTTAGATCACTTGTATTGTGAACTAGATAATGTCTCATGGGATTAATGATAGGATACACGTATCCCACAATTCATTTTCATCTGGCTGATTCATCTGTTGTTTCATAGAGCAAATTAGCCAGCTGTTTGGCTTGCTTTTATTTGTTATCTGACGCATTAGCAGCGGAAAATTTTAATGTGCCGGATGGGATGGTGCGGAGTGGCTTTGAATGTTATTTCGATGGGTCGCTTACACACACGTCCCCTCCAGTTATTCTTAACTGGAGTGGTAGACGTTTTTCGCTCTAGACCTGTTTTGTTTTAGAAAATCTTTTAACATAAGGTCAAGTTTGGGCATATATTTAATGGTTTTCTCAATTATGACGTTCACAAGTCACTTCCTTGTTACAATTTTTATGGGAGAATGCTTATAGGCACTCTTCCATAGCTTGAAACAAAGAAAAACCATGTAGACTAAATAATTTAGATTCAAAGACAATATGTTAGCAAGCCTGAAAATAAGCAATCAGTCATTTGCTGAATGAGGTCTCCAGAGGGTGAATTTGCTGATGCTATCCCATACAGTGTGCCAATCTATCCTCTAGGTACCCCTTCTGTTTAGATGTGATACCTTGATTCAGATTGAGGTTCACAGAGGGTAAGTTTAGTGATGCTACCCTGCTCAGAGTAACCCTCTGGGGTCCTCATTCTCAAGATGTCAGTCTGCTTATTTTCAGGCTTATATGAAAGACATCCACAGAGTTTGGAGCTTTTGAGTTGCAGTATCTGCACTTTAGAGTAAAGCCCAAATATTGGCTTTGAGTACTCAACCAGTTAACCCTTTACCTAACAAATCGTCCGCATCCGCCCGCGTAATATGCAAATTGAGCAGTTGAAAAAATTAAATTTTTCAAAATATTTCAACAAAACCATATCATGTGACCCCTCATTGGAATGAGCTCATTGAGCTCGTTCCAATGAGGGGTCACATGATATGGTTTTGTTGAAATTTTTTGAAAAATTTAAAAGAATGATTTTTAAAATAATAAATTTTGATATCGTCTGCATTGGGTAAAGGGTTAATACTGTCACATGCTGGTAACCCCATGAATAAAATGTGTTATTAAGGCATTAGTTGCCCCACCAGATATTCACTTCATTGTAGTCAGTAGTGGATGTGAATGCCAACCATTGGGTGACCGGTTGGTGAATTACTCTGCCTGTACTAATGGTCTGCACAAATAGCTTATGGTTTGGACATTTCAAAGCTGTACTTCTGACTGGATTTAAAAAAAAATTAGTGTTGGATTGTACATTGAAAAAGATAAACTGAATTTATTAAGACATCTGTTCCTCTTGTAATTTCAGGAAACAATTTGTACTGGGGGTGAACAATGTCACAAAACATTTAGAGAGAAATAATCTACGTCTGGTGCTCACGTGTCGTTCAGCTTCGCCATCGATAGTCACAAGTCATCTCATCAGCTTAACAGCAATACATGGATGTGTTGCGGCTTGCATTGATGATCTCAGCAAAACTCTGTCGGGACTACTGAATGTGACCTCTGCTCTTGCTGTAGGATTCAAGGTACATGCATATATATATACAGCTTTTTTCACTTGATCTGTTAGAAATCAGGCTGCTCACAAGTATTTTTTGTACAAAAACTGGTCAGCCACAATACATTCAATAGACGTTTGTCCTGCAAATTACATGTTGAAGAAATATCTTTTCAGTGAATACAGGTTACAATTTCACGTATAGTGCTAGGAATCACAAAACAAATTGTATCTACAGAGAAGTAATTTGCAGAAACACAGAAAAAACGGTGTATTAAGATAATTCTACGAGATTCCAGCCCTGAAAACTTAACCCTCCACACTAAGCATCATTCAGAACTCTTTAATATTACTTCGAACAAATGCTACAACAAATTCTTCCTTTTTCAGTTTAGATAGAGACTATCTTCACCATTGTGAGTGTATAGCACAGTTAAAATTGGTAAATTCAAATTTCGGTCCACTTATAAAGACACTCTCAGTACTACCGGGAATCTAGTTACCCTAAAAAAGCATTTTCAGAAGAAAAAAAATAAAAAGTTCAGGTGTAAAGATTTTTCAGTAACTCTAGGATAGTTGGCAAGAACACCAGCCACAAGGAGGGAATGCTAGAAAGATGTTGTCCCAAAGATAAAGGGTATATATTTATTGGAGGCCAAGAAAGTTTTTCTTTCATTGGGGTCCAAGCAAGTTTATGATATCCATAACATGTATAATGCAACTACGACTTCAATGTTTAGGAATTTTTTGTAAATGGTTAAATAACCATATGTAAACGAAACGCACACGTTTACACATACAAACTTGCTACTACTACCTTTACGACTGTAAATAGTCCTGGGAAATGGTATTCGGCAGATTTTTTGCGACGGCACAACTTTTGCCGTCGGAAATATCTTTTACGGCAGCAAAGCAAACTTTGTGACAACATGTTTAGCTTAACTTGATGAAGTCAAGATAAGCTATTGCCATCACACATGCAGAAGTCTGTGAGTCTGTTTACATTTTCCTTTAGCACAGGCTACACCCTGTAGATCATGTCCGATCGTCATGAAATTTCATATACAGGTTTGGGGGCATGTCTAGATGACAATGTCCCCTTTTGGTCGCGCTCGGTCAACCGTGATGGCTGCCCGAGCCCAAAACCTGAAAACCTTGAGCACAGTCTACAGGTCGTATTTATGAACGGATTTCATTGTAACTTGGTAGGATGCCTCTGTATAATATCTAGATGAGAACGTCCCCTTTTGGTCATGATCTGTCAACTGTGATGGCTGCGCAAGCCCAAAACCCAAGAACTTTTAGCACAGTCTGCAGGTAATATTTAATATGGAGGGATTTCATTGTAACTTGGTAGGATGACTCCCCCTATGATGTCTAAATGAGAACTTCCCCATTTGATCGCGATCTGTCAACCGTGACGACTGCCCGTGCCCAAAATCTGAAAACCTTTAGCACAGTCTACAGGTTGGATTTATAGTGGGATTTCATTGCAACTTGGTAGGTTGACTTCATATAATGTCTAGATGAGAACGTCCCCTTTTGGTCACAATTGGTCAACTGTTACGGCAACAGGGCCCAAAGCCCGAAAACCTTTAGCACAGTCTACAGGTCATATTTATGAAGGAATTTCATTGTAACTTGGTAGGATGACTCCAGATAATGTCTAGATGAGAACATCCTTTTTTGGTTGCGATCATTCAGCCGTGATGGCTGCCCATATCTAAACCCGAAAACCTTTAGCATAGTCTATAGGTCGTATTTTTGGAGGGATTTCACTGTAACTTGATAGGTTGACTCCATATAATGTGTAGATGATAACGTCCTCTTTTGGTCATGGTTGGTCAACTGTGATGGCTACTGGGCCCCAAACCATGACAGCTGCCTGTGCCCATAACCCGAATAACTTTAGCACAGACTACAGGTCGTATTTATGAAGGGATTTCATTGTAACTTAGGAGGATGACTCCAGATAATGCCAGATGAGAACATCCCCTTTTGGACGCAATCTTTCAACCATGACGGCTGCCCGAGCCCAAAACCCGAAAAACCTTACCACAGACTACATGTCGTATTTATGAAGGGATTTCATTGTAACTTAATGGGATGACTCGGTATAATGTCTAGATGAGGACATCCCCTTTTGGTTGTGATCGGTCAACCATGATGGCTGCACATGCTCGAAGCCCTGAAACCTTTAGCAGTCTACATGCCGTATTTATGAAGGGATTTCATTGTAAATTGATAGGATGACTCGTTTTGGAATAATTTCACTGTAACTTGATAACTTTCGTTGACATACGTTAACTGTGAGGACCACATACATTAACTGTGAGCGCCGCATTAAACCATCCCTCAGTTCTTTAGTACAGTCTGCACCTCACATTATTTTTATTGAAAACATAGCATACAGGAAACAGAAATTAACATATTCTCAATTATCACAATTGTCTTATTTCATAATTCTTTCATAAACATTGAACATTATCCTTTTATCAAACACAACACACAGACAAGTTAAGCTACAGTGTCATTGACACTTTCATTATTTGATCACCATCAAAATATCTTGGCAACAAGAACGGTGAAACCGATGAAGCATCTATTGAAGTTTACTAAAAATCATACTGGCAGTCAGTGGCAGACAACTTATGCAGTTGTTAGCAACATTATAACTGCTGCCGTAAACTATGTGGGAAGTCGCGACTCGTTTCAGTGGGGCGGATGTTTTAATAATGGTGGCAAAGGTTGCACACACAAACAACCCTATTCTATCATTTCTATGGAGTTTTTATTCTATAATTTCTTTGGTGTTTTTAGTTTTATAGCAGAATATAGCTTAGGCCTAGTCTGCAGAGTGCACATACACAGAAGAGCAGGGTGTAATATTTAAGAGGAACGATTTTATTGTTCGTCTGGCGCTTATCTAAAGGCAGATGAACGACAAATCATTCGTCTGCAATTACAAACAGTTCATCCTGAAATGGCCTCTTATCTACCTTTCAAGGCCTGAGAGGGACAAAGAGCCAACGACCGCACTTTACGATGCTTAAACCTTACAGCACGGCATTTGGCTCCTTTTCACTCCCGGACCTTGATTTAGAGTCTACATAACCCCTTGCCATCCCAGTCACTTAACTTGTAACTGAACTCTCATGTTGAGGGGAAATCACTCTAGCTAAACTCCATCCCGTGTAAATGTTTATGAAAATCGTAAACATTTATCATCGTGAACAAAATGTTTCTGTTTAAACATAGAAGCCTTAAATGGAACTGTGAAAGAATTCCAGTTTTGTGTGCTAAGTGTATGGGAATTGTGGCTATAGAACCTTTGTATATGGACTCTGTGACTACTTCCTCATATTTTTAAACTGATGATTTGTAGCAGGGACAGTATCCTCAACTTCTCTTTCTGATATTTGGCAGTGATACAATGAAACAGTAGTTATATGTAGTTGTTGCAGCAACATGGTTTGCCCTTGTGCTTCTGGTGCTGATATCTATGGTTGTGTGATCCAAGTAAGATCTTGATGGCTCTGTGCATGATAATGTTGATGGAACTGTTATGTCGTTGCATCATATCAGTTTGTGTATTGATGGTCAATGACTGTAAGTGGACACATGAAGACATAAATGTGTGTTACTAGGAGGGAATGCAATTATAACTCAACCCCTGCTGGAAGAGGGGGATACAGGGTGTACAGAGTAGAGCCCTTCATATGGGCACAGGAGTATTGTTTATGAGGTAGATTCATGCTGCCACCTTCTGAGTCAAGGCTTTCCACTCTGCAAATGTATTAAGAAAGGGCCAGGGGAAGCCTGTCAGTTAAGACCACACATCATGTTTTAATGCATGTGGTTTCCAATTACTGGTAGCAGGTAACTGATAGGACAATTATTGGTATACCCTCTCAGACCTTGTAGTCCAAGAAAAGAAAATTGTGGTACTTTGTGTATAATGTGATAGGTTTCTGGAGCTGGTAGTTGCTTAGCTAGATGAAGAGGCATGATGTAGACAACGGATGGCACCCATCCACCCTCTTCATCCATTAGTTGCCCAAGTCAGGAATATTTTTATACTGTACCAATGACCCAGACATAGCTGGTGCTAACTCTTAAAATATAGGGCCAAACACAAATTTTGCCCCCCAATCCCCAAAATTTGCATCTAAAACCAAAGAAAACATGTCCTGAATGGCCCTCCACACTTCACCTCTACTGCGTATGCGCAGTGTCAAGGACGTTCCGAAATTGGCGCCATTAATCATTCTAAGTTTGGCCCTTCATCAGTTAACATCTGACTGATCTTTGTGCTTGTAAATCTCAGTTTAAATGATGCCAGACACATAAATATTAGTGAAATGGTGATTCTAAGGAGGATAGAGAAGGAGGAGAGGAAAAATGTGTGACAGAATATTATCAGGGCTGTAACTTAAATTTTTTTTAATGAAATTATGTTAAGTTACCTATTTTCGAGGCAGCAGCCATTTTGTTGTCATTCTGGTTATTTAGTTACACTGATTTTTCAGTGTTTTCCTCTCTCCCTTTCCTTTAAGTCCCCTCTTGCTATTCTCCCATGCTTTTGGCATAGTTTCTGTAATTATTATTACTAAATTTTCTTGGGAGTTTTAGCTGAATAACAGAATGAATTCTGTTCTTTTCCCCATGTTTACGTCTTCACCTACGGGTGGTTAGGCGTTGTGTTCTGCATCTACCATCTGATGTTCTGCAGTTTCTTCCCTGGAAGTCTCTGTTTTGCATCAGATAGTGTATTTTTGGTAACTGATTCCGGGCCTGGGTGCCTGGAGTCTTATTTTAGTGTTTTTACACTCATTGTTTACATTTACAACAGCCCTCTGTGTGAGGGGGGGATTTCTGGAAAATAATATCTTGATGTTATTTTAATCATAACTAGATACATTATTATTGTTCGTAAGTGTTGAATAAATTGTTTAAAATATTTTTTAAATTTTTGTCCACACTTAGGCTTGGGATCCATTGGGGCTCAATGTTACTTTTCAGAAACTTGGGCTGTTCTAAAAAAATATTTTTTCAAAATATTTTGATTTCAATTATTTTTTCTATATTAATGGATCATATTATTATTATGTATTTTGATTGCCAGGGGTTGGTGCGAGTACCAGGACTTTGTTTTCTTTTCACATTGAAAGGATTTTGATCAATTGTAATAAGAGGAAGTCTTCCTCTGACTTTTATAATCATTCTATATGTGGTCAGTGTACTCGCATTAACTCCTGTTCTGTATCGTATGATTTCGATGACAACATGGGAAGCGTAGGTCACGGTATGTTAGTGGGGAATTGGACAATCCGGTCCTTTCCCCACAGGGTCACTCTACTTTATCAATTTCTATTTCAGACGATCAAGATTAGGGTGATGTATCTGTGATGTCTTCCAACAGTGTGCCTCCGTCGTCACAATTAATGAAGGGCTAGCGGAAAAGTGCTCATGTAAATACGCCAATTGCCTAAGAGGACCCTAGTAGGTTCGACGGCCTTTGACGTCCGCTAGCTCGCCCGGTGTAGCGTCCATTCATCGAATGGTTCGGCAGCCGGGTTCGTCCGTTGCGGTCTAGAAGGAGTTTTGGGGTGATGCGAGCACTATAAATCAACCAAATGCACACCCAGTGACGGCGGATTAGAGGGAGAGCGGAGGAAGCCTTTTAGTCCGGTTCATAGCTCGTTCTGGTCCATCCGGACGGCGAGCGAGAGAGGCCCCTCTCTCGTACAACAACATCTGGCCCCAGATGTTGTGGTACAAAATGTTTCGCATTCGGAGCATACGTCCGTCGCTCGGGACGCTCCGACATATAGTCAGTCCGGAGTAGACTGTCAATAAGGCTTCCTCATTCTCATGGTAGCGCACATGACCGCTATTGGCTACGTGACCTCGGATATCCAGTCAGCTTCGCCAGTCAGAGAATCATCGGCAACCAGGTCACACCATCCGGTAGCCAGGGACACGGGCCTGCAGACTCCGGACGTTCGCATAGGAAAGTGTGCGGGAGTCAACGTACACGGAGCATCCGGCGGCAATGCATCGTAAGACCGCTACTGCACAGGCCTCGGGAACGGACGTGCTTTCCTAAATAGCACAGCTTATCACAGCATCCCAGCATCAACTGAATCTGTCGCATATTTTTTATCCGACGATGCTGGGTCGGGACGCTCCGCGGAAGCGGGTGCGGACGTCCGAAAATTTCATCCGGTCCGACGGGATACCGAAAGGGATTCGGCGGATTTCGAGCTTTCCCTTTCGGAACAACATATGCTGTTGTGTATGTCATCTGACTTGATCTTCTACAGCTTCTTTCGTCGGACCAGAATGCTGCGATGCCGGATAAGAAACTGATAGCGTCGGTGGACTTAGAAATTTTTGGTTCGGTTCAGGGACATCGTCCCTCAGTTCTGACATAGTCCAATAATGTCACACAAACTTTCGAATTATTGAACGACGCTATATATATTATTATTATATGCTTGCTATTACCAAGCATTTCTGGTTTCTTGTTCGCAAAGTTACGGAGATGTCTTTCAAAAGTGTGCCTCTGTCGTCATAGTTAATGAAGAGCTAGCGGCAATAAGTGCTCATGGAATATGTCTATCGCCTAAGAGGTCCCTTGTAGGATCGACGGAGTGACATTCGCTAGCTCACCCGGTGTAGCGTACATTCATCGAATGGTTCAGCTGCCGGGTTCGTCCGTTGCGGTCTAGGAAGGAGATTTGGGTGATGCGAGCACTATAATTACTTTAGTACTCACCCAGTGACGGCGGATTGAGGACAGATCGGAGGAAGCCTGTTAGTCCGGTTCCTGGCTTGTCCACGTCCGTCCGGGCTGTGAGCGAGAGAGGTCCCTCTCTCGTCCAACAACATAGGGGACCACATGTTGTGGTTCAGATATTTTACATTCGGAGCATATGTCTGTCGGTCGGGACGCTCCGTTATATTGACAGTCCGAGAGACTGTCGATAATGCTTCCTCATCCTCACAGCAGGGCACACGTCCGCACATTGGCTACGTGACCTCGAGTATCCGATCAATTTCGTCATTCAGTGATTCCACGGCGAATAGGTCACGCCATCCGGTAGCCAAGGGACACGAGGCCTATACACTCCGTTCGCTCGCATATTAGTAGTATGCACGGGGTAACGATCACGGAGCTTCCAGCGGCAATCCATTGTAGGACCGCTTCTCCACAGGCCTCAGTGACGGACGTGCTATCCGAATTAGCACAGTTTTTTCGCAGCATCCCAGCAATCGACAGTTTCTTAGTCGAATCAGGAATTATCTGATGGCGCTGGGTCGGTGCGGTCCGCGGTGGCATCAGGTACGGACGACCGAACGCTTTATAGGGTCCGACAGGATGGCGAAAGGGATTCGAAAGATTTCGAGTTTTCCCTTTCGTAGCATCGGAAGCTGCTTTTCATATCTTCTGGCATTATCTTCCAGTGATTGTTATTTCGGACTACATTGCTGCGATGTTGGATAAGAGACTTATAGCGTCATTGGACACGGAATTTTGGATCGGTTCAGGGACATTGTCCCTGACTTACCGACACAGTCCAATAATGTCATTAGAACATGTGTATTATTTATCGACGCTATATATGCATATAAGCCTGCTACCAAGCATGATAGTTTAGTTTCTTGTCCGCAATGCTCATTTCTGCCTTTTTATCATTTATACGAATAATTTATTTTGGCAGAGCAGGGCATACCGAGAGTTCATATGCGTCTAGACGGCGTGGTTAAAGACTGGAAATATTCTTTTTCGCCGTCTATGTCTTTTCCAACCACAATGTTGGAAACGACAATGATGTCTAGTAGACTTAACTTAGACGCTTTATCATACGTAATCCACCTTACTGAGGCGTTATCATTACCTCTTCAAGAAAAGAATTACGGGATATTATCCTCAATGTGATTTCTTTTGAGGGCAGTAGTTTGTTCACGTATAACTCCGCCCTTCAGTGGCTGATTGGAGTTGGTTAGACGTGACGCAGCCCTAGCTACATCCACGCGCGTGGATAGTAAGGTGAAGAACTCTCTCAGAGTCGCTTCGTTCTCGGAGAAGCTTCTCTTCGACGGCAACTTTTCAGCAATCCATGAATTGCTCGATTTACACGTTTTCTTGTCTATCTAGTGTTGCAAGAGATTCAGACTGGGGCAAACATTCGGTGGTTGACTCAGAGAGTGCCACTGCAGTTGCCGGATCCGAGTGTTATAATTATGACGGTTGCCAGTCAAACAGGTTGGGATATAATATTGATCCCAACGGATTCGAAGTGCCAGGGTCTTTGGGTTCCACAGTCTCTAAGCAAGCACTTATCTTCTGCGGAATAATGTTTTTTAGGCTTGCTTTATGTCATTGGATGAACATTATTCAGAAACGCATGTCCAAATCCTGTCCGTTAATTCGACAGTAGTGGCGTATCTCCAGAACCAGGGAGGCACTCATTCGTTTCCGTTATTTAATTTAATGGAAAGAATCCTTCTGTTTGTTATAGTACACCAAGTTCTGTTTCGGTCCGTCATATTCCGGGTCGTCTGATTGTTTTACCGGACTCCTGTTCACTTATGGGTCGCTTGTTGCCGTCAGAATGGACTCTCAACAAACAAGTATTCAATCAGATTTGCTATCAATGGGAGCGCCCAATGATAATTTATTTACGACACAGCTTGCTAATCAATTGCAGACGTATGTGTTTGCTTGTCCGGATCTCTGAGCTAATGTTGTTAACACTCTATTGATCTAATAGGACGGAATGATAGGTTATGCGTATCCTCCGGCGCTGTTGTTTCAGCAGGTATTGCTAAGATAAACAACCACAATACATTTCTGTTGATAGCATCTCTGTCTTCACAGAGACTGTGGGTAAATTTACTCTGATGTCTACTGTGGGACTTAACGCGAAATCTTCCTCAATGAGAGGATCTTTTTTCGCTGGGTAAAATCGTGTCATCTTTATCACAACCCGCAAGGTTGCAACCTTCACGTATTCCGTTGTGTGGTCCGTATTGCATTGTAAGCATTGTACTGGACGAGCTTTGGACACGATTTCTTACTATAGGAGATCCTCTTCTTCGCTATTCTATGCGGCTAAAGTGGAGGCTCTTCCGTTGTTGGTGTAGGGATCACTATGTTCATATTGTTGATCCCTCCATACTACTCATTGCAACTTTTTAGTATACTTGTTTGACAAGATCTACTGCAGCCTGTTATTATTAAGGTTATAGGTTTATGTTACCTCATACCTATGCACTCTATGATAGTTTACAATTGAGTCTTATGTCTTTTTATTTAAGTCAGTTAGTAACTTTTTGATAAATAGACTTAGAATCATTAGATTAAATTCCTATATGGAATTTAACTTCGGTTCTTATTTAGCTAAGTAATCATTTGAGCCTCTGAAAACAGTAGTTTTCAAATTCTGACCTTTTAGACAGTAATTCTGTGGCTTCTCTTTTACTGAAGAGTCAGTGAGTTTCATGCACTATCGGTGGATGATTTTCACTTTCGTAGTTTCGGAATCACTACTTCCTTTACTATTTAGGTTGGATTTTTGCATAAGAGTTAGGCTCCTAATATCCGGAACCTGTTGTTATTAAGGTCCTTCCGTCTTCGTACGGGCATAGGCCTTTACTCTGTCCTGTTAGAGTTTATGTATTTATAAACAGATATCTGTTTATTACTACGGGCGTAAACTTCTTCTGTCTTTGATGCCTATTAGAAGGACGTTACGCTCCATTCTATTGCTAATGGATTCAATTAACTATCGATACTGCTTATGGTATATCTTTGACTCAGCAGTTGTGTTTGAGATTTCGGCTCATGAAGTAAGAGTTCTACATCTTGGGCTTACATTAATAGTGTCGCTATTATAGATTGTCGCTCAGCCATCCACATTCATGAATTTTTATCTCAGAAATATTGAGTCCATTTCTGGAGGCCTCTATTGTTAGGTCTATTATCTACTGCTCAGAATGTCATTTACTTAACAGTTGCTACTATAGCTAGGTAGGCTGTCTGTTTCGGCAGTGACTCCGTTCTGCTGCCCTCTTCGCTCTGGGCTATTTGACCCAGGGCAAGAAAAAGGGGGGGGGGGAGGGTGTTCCCTTGGGTCACCTGTTTTACTATGAAAACAAGGGGATACCTCCTCCGGAGTTAGTAATTCTGAGCTGTTATTGGGATGGTTGTTTAGTGAGAAATTTATGTTTTAAAAATTCATTCAAGTCTTAGTTTTTAAAGTATAGCTTTTGAATATAGCATGTGTCAACGGACATGATTATGCAATCCTCAGACACTTTTAAGGAGTATAAAGAGTCTCTATTCTCTAGACTTACTTTATTTATGGGCTTACTTTAAAAATTATTATTATAAGGATTTTACTAGATATTAATAGAGTACATGGATGTATGATGCTCAATTTTGGAAGGTGTTGTATCTTTCTAATTTATCATAAATAAGAAAGATACATGTAAGGCCTAATACTTCTTTTTCCCTAGAGGGGATGACTCTATTTTATGTTATTGAGCATATTCCATCTTGCTCTATGTCCTTGGCCCTCCAGCCTTTTTACTATTCAGCTATGTCTGGGTCATTGGTACAGTATAAAAATGTTAAAAAATTTATAGTAATTTATATATTTTTTATACTTACCAATGACCCAGACGGGGATGGCCCTCCCAGGAGTTGGGAACTCTTACCTCCCCGCTGAGTACATAGCGCTTACCAGGCACTGGTTATTAGAATGATTAATGGCGCCAATTTCGGAACGTCCTTGACACTGCGCATGCGCAGTAGAGGTGAAGTGTGGAGGGCCATTCAGGACATGTTTTCTTTGGTTTTAGATGCAAATTTTGGGGATTGGGGGGCAAAATTTGTGTTTGGCCCTATATTTTAAGAGTTAGCACCAGCTATGTCTGGGTCATTGGTAAGTATAAAAAATATATAAATTACTATAAATTTTTTAACTTTCAGAGGGTTGCTCATGGACCATGTATTCCAATTCTTTGGTTGCCTATTACGCATATTCCTCCAAGTTAGAAAGAGGTGACAGAGCGATGTTATTGAGTAGTATGTTCTGGTGGTCAGCAAGCTGCTACGCCTGGTAGAAAAAAGATGTGCTGTCTGTGGTAGTCTTGCGGCCATGTTGCTCCAGGTAGAAAAAATGTTACAAAGCAAAGGTGTTCGTCAGCGACTTGTGTGCTACAGTCAACACAGACACTTTTTTGAATCACATAAGGGACAGAATAAGATAGGGATAGTAACCTTTGAGTATATGGTAACGGAAATTTCAGATGGAGGGTGGGTGTGTAAGATAATCAGGGTGAGGCAAGATAAACTAGCTCCTCTGCTATGGTCAATACCGATAGATTTTTTGAATGACATAATGGCACTGAATAAGAAAAGGGTAGTAACTTTCAAGTATGTGATGAAAGAAAAAAAATTCAGATGGAGGGAAGATGGGTGGGTTGGATTTCGGTTGTTAGTTAAGTTATTTTGTTGAAATGCCATACATGTATGAAGAATTTTCTGAGTTGCTGCTTTTCAGTTAGTGTTATTTCTCATGCAGTTAATCCGTCCCCACATTATCTGCTTCTCACTGTTCTATATAATTAAATGCTTCTCTCTTCTCTTCCCAAATCTCTTATTTTATGAAGCCCACCATCTCTCCAATCACAACCATGCCCATATACATTCTTTTTCCTTTCAAGATTCTGAGCTCATGTTTGTGGGACATGATTGCCATATTTTCCCCATGGTTTGAATTGTTTTGCGATGGTCAAATATCTTTGCATGCATTTGGGCCACATACAGCCCTTGATTGTTATACCTTTGGAGACCAACTTTGCTTCATTTATTGCAATAGGTGTGCCTTCATGCAGGTGGTGCTTCCCATCTTGTTTATTGGTCTTTTGGTCTGCAGAGGCATTGGTTGATTCCATCATTTGGTAAGGAGTTATGAGTCTTAACTGAGTCAGCCTGAGTGTGTTGGTAATGTTTACAGCTTAGTAAAGGTGGCTTCTGAGGATACTGTTTTGGTTGTTCAAGTATTTAGGCATTGGGTCATGAGCCGTCTCTTTTCCTCTTCAGGTATGTTTGCTAAGTACTTATGTTCATCCACGAAGCTAGACATTGAAATTTGTAAATTTTATCAATTTAAGGTTGTAACATTACCATTGGTTGGCAACAATTTTCTTGTCACATTTTGGCTTTATATATGTGGTTAAGTCCCCTCATATATTAGGTATTCCAAGAATGCACTTTATCGCAATTGCCCACTAGGGGGCGAGGTGGCACTGTGTACTGAGGTGTACTGCACGTCGATGATACACTTGTCTTCAACAAATGCTAACACCGTTTGCACGGAGTTGGTAAATTGGGTAGTCTGACAGTTGCTCACCATTGTTCCGTGGTTCACTCCGGGTACTCCAGCTTCCTCCACCCATAAAACTGTCCGACACATGATGACCTGGCTGTCGAAAGTGTTGTTAAATCCCAACAAATAAATGAATAAATTCCAAGAATGAGGCTCATCTCAATGGATTTAAAGTGCCATTTTGCTGCTTTTGATAAGAGTCCCTGTGGTGAGGTCGATAAGTTTCAAGTTTTTCTTTCAAGCAACTTCAGATATCTGAGCTTTTTTGTGATCTGTTGCAGACAGTGGAACTGTGGTGTAGTATTGGGTACATTTAGCAAGCTGTCACATGTCTGATGTTAAACCACTTCAGATATAAGAGCTGGAGTTACTTTTCGATCTCTCCTGTTTAGCCCTTTACTCAACACAAAGTGCAGACAACACTTGCAAATAAATTACTTGAATATCTGAAGCATTTAATTTTTTTGCATAAAAAGATATAGCATATGACCCTTCATTGGAACGATCTCAGCAAACTTGTTCCAGCTAGGGATTATAAGCTATGTTTTCTTTGAGTGTTAAAGACACGGAACGGGTGAAATTTGCCAATCACAAAATCTGTGTGGAAACTCATCTCCTTGATCTCCATATTGTCCCTTGAGTGCAACAAGGTGCCATCTGCAATGCTGAAGCATTGCAGATGGCACATTGTTGTACTCAAGGGATGATAAATATCTACATGCATCTAGTTGGGTTTTCCAAAAATCAGGTCCTTGAGGCTGAACTCCTTTCTGTTGTTCATGGTGTTGTACATGTAAATTCATATGAAAATTCTAATAGTCCTTAATAGTCCTTGAATATCATCAGAGTCTTTGAAAATGCACAAATAGTGTGAGAACCCTGGTATTGAAGTTTGTAGTCAAGACATGGCTACTTCTTGCTGGATAACACATGGTATTTCATAAAAAATGTCCTGGTCTGTTGGTTAACTAAAAATTATTTCCATCTTATACTCCATGTGAGTTTATTGCTGCAAATTCATATTTTTATACTATAAACCAATGGCCCAGACTAGCTGGTGCAAACTCAATGTTTTCAAGGGCCAAACACAAATTTTGGAACCCTCAATCCCCAAAATTTACTTGCAAAACCGAAAATTAAAAGTCCTATTTGGTCCTTCATACTTTTACTCTCCACGAATGTGCAGCCGTCAGGAAGTGACCGGAATTGGCACAAACATCATTCTTTGTTTGGCCCTCAAGTCAGCAACAATGAACTGTCATCTGTGCTATAAAATTTCCTTTTTTGAGGATGCCAGGCACAAATCAATGCAAGAATTGGTGGATCCAAGGCTGTTATTGGATGATGGAAGTGTTCAATGGTGGTTTTTAGATGTTTAGGGCTGTAATTTTATAATAATTATAAAATTATTTCATGTTACCCAATTTTGGGACATGCGCCTGACGTCATCATTTTTGATAATGATTATTCCACTGTTTGTTGTCTTCCTTCCCTATCCTTCCATGAACCCTTCCTGTTAAACTCTTAAGCTTTTTGGCCATTTTTTATAGAAATTTTTTATTAAATTTCTTGGGAGTTTAACATGTATTACTGAATATTTATTCTGTTTTCCCCCATGGTTACGTCCTCACCCTAGGGGTGTTAGGTCGTTTAGTCTTGCATCTTCTATACGATGTATCGTTTTTTATTCTTCATAGGAAGATCTGGCTTTGCATCTGGTAGCATTTAAATTGGTTTCTGACTTTGGGCCTTTTTGTGTGCCTGATGTCTTGTTTCTGGTTTTTCATTGACGTTGTTTACATTGACAACGTCCTCATATATGGGTAGTATTTTATATTCTATTACCGTAGAATTACTGTAGGATACATGGATTATTATTCCGGTAGTGTAGCTCAATAAATTTGGATTTGGTCCACTCTTAGGCTTTACCGGGATGCCTTTGGGCTTTTAATGTTCCCTTTGGGAACTTAGGCATTTTTTCAAAAAAAAATTTTTTTTTAAATATTTTGAATTTAATTTTGATTGCTATTACTCTTGTATCTTAATTATATATTTTGTTGTGAAGTTTGGAAGAGTGATATCGACTTTAGTCGATGCACTTCTGTGGACTCTTGTCATACTTGTGTTCACTGGGATGACTAATGTTGGAAACAGGTATCGCGTTGGCGGTGAGGTTTTGAGGCCAGGCCTCTCACCGCGTTATAATTCCTTTTTTCAGTTTCTGTTTGAGAGGAACATGAACATGGTGATGATATTGTGACACCCATCCAAGTGTGCTACCGTCGTCGCGCTCCATTAAGCAAATAGAGCTAGCTGCAGTGCTCATGATATGCAAGGGATAAGGCCTCTAGTTAGTGTTCTTAATCTCTTGCAAGCAGCTAGCTCGACTGGTGAAGCAGTTACTCTATCCGTGGGAGCTGTGTCACTGGGTAAGTCTGTTGCGGTCGAAGGAATTGTAGATGTGGGTAGAGCGAGCACTTAAATATAAATAAGCTCACCCAGCGATGAAGGAAATAGGGAGGAAATAGGGAGGAAGTCAGCAAGTGTCTTGTTGGGAGGCTCGGCGAGGTCTAATAGACTGCAAGCGGGAGAGGCCCCTCTCTAACCTAACAGCAGTTGGTTATGAGAAACTTGCATGAGGCGGAGCATACGTCAGCCGCTTGGGACGCTCCGTCTAGTCTGCAGCCAGGGTTGGCTTCAGTCAGGCTTCTCCGCTACATTATTAAAGCACACACGACCGCAGCCTAGCTACCTGACTTCAGATATCCAGATGGAACCATTCTTCACCCCGGAAGTCGGACCATCCGATAGCTAGCGATCCAAGGCATCCATCAGCGGGACGCTCGGAGAAGAGATCTATCTCCAGATCTTCGTTCCAGGAGCAGCAAGCTGTGGAAAAAACGGAAGACTGCTGCTCCTCAAGCCTCAGGAACAGATTTGCTGTCGCAGTTGTGCAGCTATTAGCAGCATCCCAGCTAAGGCAAGAGCAGCCTCCCGCAGACTCCAGTGTTGAGCTGTCGGAAGGTGCTCGGTTGGTCTGGTCAATTGTGCATGTTGAAGAAGCCAGAAGTTTCTCTACAGGACGCTCGGCTAGATCTGGGGTCAGATCTCTGTTTGGAGAACCCTCTCCGTCCCATTAACAGTCGGGGTCGACTGTATCTGTTGTGAGAAATCATATTGAGTTGGAACACGCATCGAAACGTTCCTTCCACACTGCAGCCGGGGCCGCCAGCAGTTATGGCTTCTTCTACTTACATGGAAGCGCACGAAAGACGATTAGTCTAGAAGTTTCTAAGCAGGATACGCTGTGAGATCTGGGGGCAGATCGTGAGTGCAGAGCGTTTTTTCGTCCCGTTAACAGTTGGGGACGACTGTTTTGTGTTGTAAAAAACTTCAATGAGGAGGAGCATCCATCCTATGTGACGAGTCGGGATGCTTCTTCTGCACTTCAGCCGGGATCGGCTGTGGTTATGGCTTCCTCTTCTTCCATGGATATGCACGTTAAGGGATAGATGCCTACAAGTTTCTAACGGAATGCTCGGCGAGGTCAGGAGCAGACTGTGAGCTGGAAAACCTTCTCCTTTCCATCAGCAGTCGGGGTTGACTGTTTTTGGTGCGAGAAACTTTAGTGAGTTGGGATGTCCGTTCACGCTTGTGGTTTGGGACGCTTCTTCCACACGAGCTTGCGTTGATATAGGAGCAGGCTACAAGAAGCTTCCAGTGCTCTGCTATTGAAGTCGCTGTCTCATCAACACACTTCAGCAGACCAGGGTAAGCGAGGCCATTCTGCTTCTAAGAAAGTATCGTGAGAATGTCTCGCGAGGGTACAATAACCCTCTTATATTTACTCTGGAAATCATCATTATAGCTACTCGGGAAAGGGGCATTGGTCTGATCAAGGCTATGGATCAGACCCTCCTAGGCCGACGATTAACGGAAGGTTATCAACTTTAATCACAGAAGTTCCTTTCAAAGAAAGTCGCTTCTAGTGGAGGCAAAGGCTCTCTTATTGAAGGGAACAATTGAGGTCAACGAAACGAGCTTCTTCGTGGGGAGGACGTAGTTTCTCCTCCCGTAAGCATCGTAAGTCGTACATGTGATGGACATAACCTCTATTGCTTGCCGGTTGATGGAAGATTATCAACTTCACAAGAAACTGGACGTTAATCACGGAAGTTCCTTTCAAAGAGAGTCGCTCCTAGTGGAGGTAAAGGCTCTCTTATTGAAGGGAAGAATTGATGTCGTCGAGAATAGATTTTGGTTGCTTGCCACTTGGCGGTAGGTTATCAACCTTGCAAAAGTGGATAATTTACAGAAGATCAGTAGATGAGAATGCAGTCTCGGCAGGCCTGCGGCTATCAGCCCGAGCAAGCTCCACTTACAAGAATACTTGTTAGACAAATCTTCCAATAGAGGCTTTACTTCTGGAGGTATAGCTTTCCTATTGAAGAAAAGCATTAGACATCGTCGAAATTATTCTCCAGTTTTTTATTATCACCTGTTTCTCATCCTGAATCCGGATGGATAGTGCATAGACAGGCTGAGATATGCCTTGGCGTCAAGACAATTATGTCATTGTGGAAGCCATAGTAGCCTTCTGTACGATTACAGCGGTCTCTTGGGTTGGGCTCTGTCCACTGTCTTTTGGGAATAAAACCGAAAAAGATACTGTGCTTTTCGGTTTGTTTTTCCTTGGTGTCATAGACTTGAGTCTTATTGTTACACCATAGTAGCCTAGCTAAAATCATGAGTGAGATTTTTTCAGTATTATGCAGTGGCATAACTGAATTTATTATCTCTTGGGACTGCGGTCTCTTTGGGAATTCAGGGCTGTTTATATAGCGGTTCTTCATTCCCTACCTTGCACGACGATAATTGTAAATCTCCATTAAGTGAGCCTTCAGGGTTGCAACTTACACTCATATATCTGTCTTCATGTAGATGAAGACTTATAAGCTTTGGCTAGCGTTGTAAGTCTCCTTAGTGAGCTTCTAGGGCCTCAGTTATCCGCTTTTAATGGTCTTCACGTACATGTAGACCTTTAGCTGCTTCAAATAGGCTGGATTAGTTGTCCTATCGGACATGATACTGTTTGTCAGAGGTGGTTATTCTCTTCAAACCGGTGTGGTTTGGTGTTAGTTATGTTAATACGGTGTATTTGTTTTTCATGTCCTTCTCCGCCCTTAGTGGCATTATGGAGTCGGTCAGATGTGAGGGAGCCTTGCAGTTCCTATACTATTTGATGACTAACACAAGAATGATTCAAGCAATGCGGGTGAGGGGGGTTCGATATGATTTTGAATCCCCACCCCAACGCCAATGTGTTAAGAGGCGATTACCGGGCAAGACATAGTTTTCTTCCTGTAAGCCTCGTATGCATTTAAGTATATATATGCATTTCATGACTTCTCGATTGGCGGCTGGGTCGTGTTCTGTGGCGACCTCATGGGCACATCCACTTTTTAGTTGGTTTGTCTCCTGTGGTGGTTCATCTATATGTCATATACGAGCATATGATTCATCATCAATAAATGGCTAGCCTTTGGGTACTTGTAAGGCTGTCTAGTCAGTTAACTGGTATTCAGATGATTACATGCAGGATTTCAATGTTTGCATGCATAATAAGTGTATTATTAGGCAGACACATTATTGTATGTTATGGACCTTAGAAACAATGAATTATTTCAGGGGCGGTCCGTGACGAGTCTGTTAATCATAGCTCATTCCATTTCTAAATCCAGGTTTCCATTAATTTCGATACCCAATCGAATATTACTTGTCTATACATTCTTGTATATTTGCACGTGTTTGGAAGCATAGATATCGGATGGAACACGTCTGGGAGGGTTATCTATTGGAATTTATTGTACACCTTAACGGGGTCGCATGTGGGTTACCTTGGAAGTGTGTTTACTCTCCAGAGATCATCCATTGTGATTCTATTGGACATGTGTATGTTGTATATATTATATCACCAGTTTTCGACCTATCTACGTATGCCGACTCAGGTATACGTTACGAGCGGGCACTATTAATTACTGGTATCGCCACAATAACCTTAGCTTCTGATAAGTGTGTAACTATGAGTGAAGCTGTTTTGTCTGTGGATACAGTTTGTGTATTATTGTATATGGCATGTGTTTGTGGGGGGGGGTTAACCTCTCACTCTTAAATATGCCATCCTAATTTTTAGGGCGTAGTCCAGACTAGCCTTAAAATTGGGAACTTGTTACATCCAATTAGCATAGTTATTCATGCTAAGAATACGGAATTACTTGAATTTGGCTTCTTATTTATGATATGTCTTCTCTATTACTGTATAGAGAGACATACATGTAATTCCTTTTAAATTTCCTTTCACCTTGGATTGCAGTCTTGGGAACTATGTTGGTCTGCTAATTCCAAAGTCCTAGGCCCTCCGCCTTTTAACGATTCAGCTAGTCTGGGCCATTGATTTATAGTATAAAAATATGATAAATTTAAAGTAATTTGTATATTTTTTATACTAACCAATGGCCCAGACGGGTATAGCCCTCCCATGAGTGGGTACTCATACCTCCCCGCTGAGTTATTATGTAGTACTCTCTTCCACAAAGAATGATGTTGGCGCCAATTCCAGTCACTTCCTGATGGCTGCGCATGCACAAGAGTAAAAGTATGGAGGACCAGATAGAACTTTTAATTTTTAGCTCACCTGAGCGAAGCTCAAGGGGATCTTAACTGATCACTTTCCGTCCGTCGTCTGTCGTTAACTTTACATTATCGACTTCTCACAAACAGCTGGACCAAATTCAACAAAATTTACTTCGCATGTTCCTTATCATATGTCAATTCAGGTTTGTTCAAATCAAGTTGACCTGCCCCTCGGTAGGGCCACGCCCAAAAAGTGTGCTTAAATCTTAAAAAATCTTCTTCTCATGAACCAGCAGTAGCAGCGACTTAATATTTGGTGTGCAGCTTCCTTTTGAGGTGTAGACTCAGATTTGTTCAAGGGAAGTTCAAGGAGCTATATTTGCCTTCGTTATGGGAGGGGCAAGAATTTTCGCCAAGCCCAAAATTTCTATTTTCCAAACCGAGAAGCAGAACCAAATTTGATGTGAGGGCTTATTGGGTCATAAGTACTTAATTTATGCCCAATTTTTTTTTTTGTCACCCCTTGGGAACTGCAGGAGCTAAAAATAGAAAAAAATTAAAACGCCCATATCTCCAAAACTACACGACACTGGGAATTCTTATTTGGTGTGAAGCTTCCTTAGAACCAATAGAATGGAATGGTAAAAAAAAATTGCCATCGGTTTTATCATGGGGTACTTTTTGGGGACTTTGAAAAAGTGCTGAGTCAGCATTTTTTAACGATGTGGATAATGGGAAAAGCATATAGGACTACTTTTCTCCCAAACCACTGCTCCAAAAGCTTTCAAATTTCACATATAACATCTTTGGAAGATTGTTTCACATGTTTATTGAAATTAATTCCCTGGGACCATATTTGGGCTCTCAATGGGAGCCCAAATGTTTAAATTAGTGCAGTATGAGAAATATTCTTTAAAAATCTTCTTCTTCAGATCTAGCAATAGGAATCTTTTGATATTTGGAATGCAGCATGCTTAGGGAGGTGAAATTAAAGTTTGTTCAAGCCAAATCCCTGGGTTCATATTTAGGCTGAAAATTTGGGGTCCCAATTTTGGATCAAAAACCGGAAATGAGTGTTTTTGTTTTTATGCATTTTTGTAAATTTTAAGACAAAAAAAAAAATTTTTTTTTTACACTGAAAATTTGGGGTCCGGGTGGGACTTAGAAAATTTTGGACCAAAATCCGGAAATTAGTTTTTTTGTTTTTTATGCGTTTTGGTCAATTTTAAGAAGAAGACAAAAACAATTTTAGTCTGAAAATATTTTGTTTGGGACTTCGGAAATTTCCGAACAAACATAAAAAAAAATCTGTTTTTATGTGATTATCTCAATATTGGGATGTAAAAGTGCAGGAACTGAAAATAGAAGGAAAATCCTGTGTATTGTGTGGCACAATCGCTTCATCTAGTTGGTATATGCTTTTCTTAGGAGGGGTTTATGCAGCTTATTCAAGTCAAGTCCCTGGTTTGATATTTAGACTACCATGTCAGGTGAGCACCTTAAGGCCCCCTGGGGCCTCTTGTTGGTTTTGCAAGCAAATTTTGGGGATTGGGGGTTTAAAAATTTGTGTTTGGCCCTTGATAACTTTGAGTTCGCACCAGCTAGTCTGGGCCATTGGCAAGTATAAAAAATATACAAATTACTTTAAATTTATCATTTTTTGTTCATGTTTTTCAGAAAATGCAGGAAACAGATGAAAAGGTTTTTGATGATTTTTTTCAGACAGTTCAGTCATTAGTTCCACCTATTTCATTTCCTTGGCTACCAAGCAGTGAATCTGTGTCAGAATCCAGAATGGATGTGATGACTTGGAACAAAGATGTAGCTCTGGTATCTGCTGACAAAAGTATTTCACAATACCCGTCAAAAGATAAGGAGGTTGACTACTCCCATCTATACATTTACAAAGAAAAAGTGACATCATCCAAGCCCATTGTAAGGACTGTTTTGCCTCAGTCAAGTTTTGGTGGAGACTTTATCTCACTGAAGAGCAGTGAAGATGGTGGTGTCATACTGGGTGGGCGAAAACATGAATCTAGCAGTCTGGATGAGAGCAACTGTCCATGTTCAAAGAATCCATACAGACAGACTGAAGTCATACAAATAAAGTCAAAAAGCTAGCCAACATCTTACTAAACACAGTTTATAAAGAATGGTGCAGTGGGCCCCACTTAACTGGATATGGCTTAGTGATAAAACCTTTTAAACTACATATGACTTTCAAGCACCAAACCATTTGCCATACCTTCACTACATATTTGACTTGCTAATTGCATATAGGTTACACAGTGTATATCTGTTAACACACAGTGTATATCTGTTAATCTTTTACCAGTCACAGTGGCCATAACTGGCCAGCACTATACACACAAAAAAAATCCATTCAAATTCTATTTTTTTTTAAATTTGCCTCAGAAACATATCTTATGACCCCTCGTTGGAATGAGCATGATGAGCTTATTCCAATGAAGGGTCATAAAGTATGTTTCTGAGTCAAAAAATTAAAGTTTTTAGTTGTTCAACAAATATCTTTGAAGTGTCATCGTTAAGTAAAGGATTGAATTAATAAACAAAACTATTCTGATCCCAGATTATGCTGTTATTTCATGTTTAACAGAGCCCCATCAACTTTGTCAAACAAGATATAAGAGAACAAATACTCAATTTATTGCCAAAATGTAGGAAAATTCCCATATGTGTCTTATTGAATACTCCTGTTAATTGCATTGGCATTGATTTCTATGTTGTTTAATGAAGTGTTGTTGTCAATGAACCAAGTCCATGCAAGAAACACACAGGAACATTATCACTGACCAAATGGCGCATATTAAAATGTGGTATATTTTTCAACGGCACTTTCGTAAGTAGGCCTAGACCAAATTACCTGTGACACCAAACCAAATCTGGCCTTGTTCTCAAGATCCAGGTCAGATTTGGTTCGTACCAGAGGCACCTTGGGCTGCTTGGTGAGCTGATTCTCTGAGACATTGTCATGAAAAATTAGATTACCATTTTAATGCCATTGGTAATCAGTAGTGTTGAAATGATTGGACGACTAGTTGTGATTGACACGATTTGTGGCATTCTCCTGTTAGAAAATCACTGACTTACTAGTCATTAATGACAGATTCAAACTTTCTGTAATGGCAGTTCTTATGTAATATTTTGAAACTGATACAAGGATCCAAGATAATGAAAAATATATGCATTTAGGATGTGGGATAGTTGTCAAAAGCGATAATATATCAATGCTTCAGATTTGCTTGATATAAAATGAAGAGTTGTATTTGATGATAAATAAGACATTATTTATTTTGTACAGCCGACGTTTGCATTAAAAGTCACAAATGTTTCATTTAGGGTCCTGCGAATATTTGAGATTTGATTCTATATCGATATCATACATCTGCTTCAAGATCGATCCCGAATCAGTCTCAAGATTTGATTTTTCCGAATCACTCGTACTTACTTCAATTTGTTACATTTCAAACAAAAATTGGATAAGATTGACATTAGACAATTCATTCATGTAGGCTCAAATCAATTTCATATTTAATTGAGTAATTGACAAAAGTTAATTGTTAGGTAAGTAGTGAATTTTGCCCAGAACATTATCCACTGTGATAACCATTACAAGACTGACTGAAACCTTAAACCCCAATAAATAAATATTCTCTCTAGCACCGTTGCTGAAACGTGAATTGTAACAAGTTAAGCCTTCAAAAACTAAAATAATGGATAATAGGCCTTGCTGTTTCTTAAGAACATGAATTGTAACAAGTTAAGCCTTCAAAAACTAAAACGATGGATAATAGGCCTAGCTGTTTCAGAAACGGTGCTACAGAGAATATTTATTTATTGGTGTTTAAGGTTTCAGTCAGTCTTGTAATGGTCATCACAGTGTACCATAACTTCCATTTGGTGCAATATGAAATAACTTGTCTATTAAGATTCGATTCGAGATTCAATTCGATATCGATATCATACACAATTCGATTCGAGATTCAATTCCAAAAAAAAAATGTGTAATTCGCAGATCCCTGATTTCATTTTTAGCTTAACTTGACAAAGTCAAGATAAGTTATTGCTATCACGTGTGCGAACACGTCTGTCAGTCTGTTCACATTTTTCTTTAGTACAGGCTACACCCCATAGTTCTTGTCTAATCATCACAAAATTTCATATACAGGTTTGAGGTCATGTCTAGATGAGAACCCTTTTTGGTCATGATCTGTCAACCATGACGGCTGTCCAAGCCCAAAACCCCCAAACTTTTAGCACAGACTGCAGGTCGCATTTAATGTGGAGGGATTTCATTGTAACTTTGTAGGATGGCTCCATTTTGATGTCTAGATGAGAACTTCCCCATTTGGTCACAATCTGTCAACCGTGACGGCTGCCAGAGCCCAACACCCGAAAACCTTTAGCAATAGTTTACAGATCGTATTTATAGAGGAATTTCATTGTAACTTGGTAGAATAACTCCATATAATGTCTAGATGAGAATGTCACCTTTTGGTCATGATCGGTCAACTGTGACAGCTACAGGGGTCTGAAGCCCAAAAACCTCCAGATAATGTCTACATGAGAACGTCCCCTTTTGGTCGCGATCATTCAACCGTGACTGCTGCCCAAGCCCAAAACCCGAATACCTTTAGCACAAACTACAGGTCATATTATGAAGGGATTTCATTGTAACTTGGTAGGATGACTCAGTATAATGCCTAGATGAGGATGTCCACCACATATTGTTCTGTTACATTTGATTGCACAGTGCCAGGAGGCACTATCCAATCAAATGTAACTGAGCAAAGTGTCAACAACAAAATTTGATTCTTGCCATGGTCAATATCAAACCACCACCAGTAGAGTGTAGATGTTATAGTCACAAACTGTGGTATTTAGTAAAGCCCAGCAAGCCTGAAAATAACTGTCATCTTCAGAATGTGGACCCCAGATGGTGAATTTGGTGATGCTAGCCTGCACAGCAGGGTAGCATCACTAAATTTACCCTCTGTGAACCTCAATCTGAATCAAGGTCTCAAACCAAAGCAGCAAGAGATACCTGGAAGATAAATTGGTTATGGATGGAAGCCTTTCAGTCTAACCTATAGGCATTAGAGCTGAAACAGTTAACCGATTAATCAGTGATAGAAAATCTTGATCGATCCAAAAAGTAATTGATCAGTCAACCGTTACTTTCGAACTGCTGTATTATGTGGGTTAATAAAGGAACAAACTTGCTCCAAAGCAGGCAAACATTGTCACACTAACTCACATCAATTATATGAGACAGAGTAAAGCATGCAAAATACTTGCTGACAAACTTGTTTACTTGCATGATCATCATACTGTATCAGTGGCTGGAAATGGTCATTCTTAACCCTTTACCCATTGCGGGTAGCAGACAATACTTGCAAAATAAATTCATGAATTACTAAAAATGTTCAATTTTTGTCTCAAAAACATAGCTTATGACCCCTCATTGGAATGAGCTCAACCAGCTCATTCCAATAAGGGGTCATAAGCTATGTTTTTGAGACAAAAATTAAAAACATAAGAAATTTGAATGGAGATTTTTATATATAGATAGGCCTAGTCAGTTTTGTTAACGTTGGGTAAAGGGTTCATGCTGTAAATCATCAATAGTATGGCAACTTTTCAGATATCTATTTGGACAAGTGTTTATCGGTTAACCAAGGTTAATCCATGTGATTAATCGATCAAGAAAACACCTAAACCGTTTCGGCTCTGATTGTCATTCAGTTTTGCTGGTCTTTTCACAACACAACCACTTTTGGTTGTTAAGGCTCAGAATTTTAAAAGTTTGTTTTGATCAGCTGAAGAAGGTTCCTCATCAGATGAGTCTGTGTCCTCATCAGTGAATGGATCTGATGTTTGGGAGTTACTAGTCACAGTGGTGGGCAACAAGTGTCTTAGTTTTCACCTTTTAACTTCTTCAGGAGTCCTACCAGTATACAATCTTGATTGAGAATTGTTTTACCAAAGTTTGTCTTTATCTTCTTTGACTCTAACAGACAGTCTTGGTTTAAGATCAGGCAAAGGACGTACAGAATGCCTTCTATTACAGAAAAATTCTTAATTTTGTTTGGTTTTATCATCCCTCTCATTCACAGTTTTTCATTCTGGAACATTTGTTCTAACGTTTCGTCCTAACATCAGTTCTGATAGAGAGAAACTTGTAGCATTTGTCAGTGTTGAGCAATATGCGTGAAGCACACAAAGGACGGCCTGTTGAAGTATACTTTTAGCAATTTTCACACCTGCCTCAGCTTCCTATTAGCTCGTGGAAAGTATGGTCTCATGAATCAATGTATTTTATAATGACTGTTTGTGAACTGTTAAAATTCTTTCGAGGTAAACTGAGTACTATTGTCTGTGACTAATTCTTCAAGATCGCCCCAGTGTGAAAAAGTTATTCCCTGTTGACGAAGTCGGGAGGGGGATATTGAAATGATGTTTGTCAGTCCATCAGTCTGTCAGTCCATCCTTCCATCACAAACTTTGTCCACTTAACTCCTCCTACAGTTTTCAGTGGATTTTTATGAATCTGGGTCTGAAGTATCAGTATCAACTGTAGATGTGCATGTGGTTAGAAATATTATTAAACTGTACCAATGACCCAGACTTAGCTGGTGCTAACTCTTAAATTCTAGGGCCAAACACAAATTTTGCCCCCCAATCCCCAAAATGTGCATCAAAATCCAAAAAAATAGATGTTCTATGTGGTCCTACATACTTTTGTCCACTGCGCATGCGCAGTGTCCAGGAAGTACCAATATTGGAGCCAAATCCTCACTCTTTGTTTGGCTCTTCAATCAGTAACATCTCACTGATATCTGTGCTTATAATCTCAGTTAAAATGATGCCAGACACAAAATCATGAAAGAAATGGTGGATCTAAGGATGAAATAAGAGGATGAGAGGAAGAAACAGCGGAAGGATGTGTTCAGGGCTGTAACTTATAATTTTTATGCAAAATTATTTCATGTTCCCTAATTCCGGGGCATAGGCCTGATGTTTACATTCTTGTTATGAAATTTCCACAGTTTGTTCAGAGTTTCCTCTCTCCCTTTCCTTTATACCCCCTTGCTATTCTCCCATGCTTTTGGCATAATTTTTGTAATTTTTTTACTGAAATTTCTTTGGAGTTTTGCTTGGTAACAGAATGTTTATTCTGTTTTTCCCCATGGTTACATCCTCACCCTAGGGTGGTTAGGCATTTCGGTCATGCATCTACCATCCGATGTACTGCAGTTTCTTCTCAGGAAGCCTCTGTTTTACTGATTTCAGGCCATATTTTCAGTACCTGGAGTCTTGTTTCCAGTTTTTATTCACTTTTTAGCTCACCTGACTGAAAGTCAGGGTGAGCTTTTCTTATCACTCTTCGTCCGTCGTCCTGCGTGAAGGTGGTGTTTGAGCCTCTTTCTCCTAAACCACTGTTATATAGGGGCATTTTGATTTTTATCCAAAATAGCTTTCGGCTCATATTGAGCAGAGGTGTGGGGGAAAAATGGCCAAATTTTTTGAAAATCTTCTTCTAATGAACCACCAGTAGCAGAGACTTGATATGTGGTATACAGAGTCCTTTTGAGGTTTAGAATCAAGTTTGTTCAAGAAAAGTTTGTCGGGCATTATTTGCCTTCGTTATGGGAGGGGCAAAAATTTTGGCCACGCCTAAAATATCTATTTTCAGAACCGTGAAGTCGATTTGAACCAAATTTGATATGAGATGATAATGGGTCATAAGTAGTTGATTGATGCCAAAAAAAATTTTCTCATTGCCCCGTGGGAACCTCGGGAGCTAAAAATAGGAAAAACCTTAAAACTGCCATATCTCCAAAACTACACGGCACAGAGAATTCTTATTTTGTATAAAGCTTACTTTTATCCAGTAGAGTAGAATGGTTAAAAAAAAATCCCTATCGGTTTGATCACAAGGTACTTTTTTCAGGACTTTGAAAAAGTGCTGAGTCAGCACTTTTTAACACTGCAGGCAATGGGGAAAAGATTAAAAAAATCTTCTTCTCCAGATCCAGCAGGCAGAATCTTTTGATATTTGGTATGCAACATTATAGGGTGGATCTGATTCAAGTTTGTTCAAATCGGCCCCCTAGGTTCATATTTGGGCTCAGTATAGGAGCCCGATTTCGAACTTAGTGCATTTCAGGCAAATTTCTTAAAAATCTTCTTCTCCAGATCCAGCAGGCAGAATCTTTTGATATTTGGTATGTAACATTGTGGGGTGGATCTGATGGAAGTTTGTTCAAATCGGCTCCCTGGATTCATATTTGGGCTCACTATAGAAGCCCAAATTCGAACTTAGTGCATTTCAGGCAAATTTCTTAAAAAATCTTCTTCTCCAGATTGAGTAGGCAGAATCTTTTGATATTTGGCATGCAACATTGTGGGGGTGGATCTGATTCAGGTTTGTTTAAATTGGCCCCCTGGGTTTATATTTGGGTTCAGTATAGAAGCTCGAATTCGAACTTAGTGCATTTCAGGCAAATTTCTTCAAAAATCTTCTTCTCCAGATCCAGCAAGCAGGATCTTTTGATATTTGGTATGCAACATTGTGGGGTGGATCTGATTCAAGTTTGTTCAAATCGGCCCCCTGGATTCATATTTGGGCTCACTATAGAAGCCCGAATTCGAACTTAGTGCATTTCAGGCAAATTTCTTTAAAAATCTTCTTCTCCAGATCCAGCAGGCAGAATCTTTTGATATTTGGTATGCAACATTGTGGGGTGGATCTGATTCAAGTTTGTTCAAATTGGCCCCCTGGATTTATATTTGGGCTTAGTATAGAAGCCCGAATTCGAACTTAGTGCATTTCAGGCAAATTTCTTAAAAAATCTTCTTTTCCAGATTCAGCAGGCAGAATCTTTGATATTTGGTATGCAACATTGTGGGGTGGATCTGATTCAAGTTTGTTCAAATCGGCTCCCTAGATTCATATTTGGGCTCACTATAGAAGCTCGAATTCGAACTTAGTGCATTTCAGGCAAATTTCTTTGAAAATCTTCTTCTCAAGATCCAGCTGGCAGAATCTTTTGATATTGGGTATGCTCCATGCTTGGGGGTGAGGTTCAAGTTTGTTCAAGCCAAGTCCCTGGGTTCATATTTGGGCTCACTGTTGAAGCCTGAATTATAACTTAGTTCAAAATGAGGAATTTTCTTTAAAAATCTTCTTCAGATCCAGCAGTTGGAATGTTTTGATTTTTGATATGCAGCATCCTTAGGGGGGGGGGGGGGGGGGGGGAGATTCAAGTTTGTTCAAGCCATGTCCCTAAGTCCATATTTGGACTCACTGTGGGAGCTTGAATTGTAACTTAGTTCAAAATGAGGAATTTTCTTTAAAAACCTTCTTCTTCAGATCCAGCAGTCGGAATGTTTTGATATTTGGTGTGCAGCATCCTTAGGGGGGGTGAGATTTAAGTTTGTTAAAGCCAAGTCCCTGGGTTCATATATGGGCTCCCTGTGGGAGCCCAAATTATAACTTAGTTCAATATGAGAAATATTCTTTAAAAATCTTCTTTTTTTTTAGATCCACTGGTCAGAATCTTTGGATATTTGGTATAAGCTTTTCTTAGGAGGAGCAGATGCAACTTGTTGAAATCAATTCTCTGGGTTGATATTTAGGCTACCATGTCGGGTGAGCGCCCTCAGGCCCCTTGGGGCCTCTTGTGTTTATGTTGACAACGGTTACTTCTGACTGTGATTCCTTTTCTTCTATTAGTTCTGCTCATAGCCAGATACATTAATATTGTCCGTAAGTGTAACATTAATTTTTAGACATGTTTTAAAATTTTTGTTCACACTTCTTCCTCTGATTCTCATGTTCATTGTATTTGCTGTAGTCTGTGTACTCGCACTAATTCTTGCTCATTGTGTGCCAATTCAGATGACAAACGTTGGAGACATGTATCATGGTGTATTGTTAGTGGTGAGAGGTCCATGCCAGTCCTCTCTCCATAGGGTCACTCTAGTTTTTTCAGTCTCTTTTTCAGAGGAACAAGAACAGGGTGATGTTTCCGTGATGTCTTCAAAAGTGTGCTTCCGTCATTGCAATAATGAGCTAGCGGCAAAGTGCTCAAAGGAATGCGGCAAGTGCCTAAGAGGTCCCACGTAGGATCGACGGTCACTTGTCGCCCGCTGGCTTCCCTGGTGAAGCAATCATTCACGAAATGGTTGTGACGCCGGGTTCATCCGTTGCGGTCCAGGAGAGGAGAAGGAGTGTTGCGAGCACTATAATCTTGGATCACCCAGCGACGACGGATCGGAGGAAGCCAGTCAGTCCGGTAGCTAGCTCGTCCAGGTCTGCCCGGACCGCGAGTGAGAGAGGCCCCCTCTCTCTTACAACACCTGGGCCCAGATGTTGTTGTATGTAACGTCTGTTAGTTGGGATGATACGTCCACTCCTCCTGCTCGGGACGCGCCGTCGCATAGACAGTCCGACGCGGCTTGTCTATTGGCTTCCTCATCCTCACGTCAGCACACATGACCGCACCTTTTCTGACCAGGGAGTCCACGTCGACCAGGTCACGCCATCCACTAGCCAAGGACACGAGGCCTTTCCAGTTGGGAAATTCGCATATGAGAAGTATGCAGGAATTAACGTCCCAGGAGCTTCCAGCGGCTAAATTACGTAAGACTGCGGCTCCACAAGCCTCCGTGACGGACTTGCTATCACAGATAGCTCAATTCATCGCAGCATCCCAGCAGCCATCAGAAACTTTTTCAGTAAAGAAACTGTGTGAGGAAGCTGGGTCGGTTCGCTCCCCTGCAGAGTCAGAAAGGGACGACCGAGATTCTCATGTGCTTCAGTCGGATGGTAAAAGGGAATCAGCGGAGCTGAAATTTTATTTTCCGAACAACTTAAGGTGGCCATAGATTTCATCCTGCAACACCCTTTAGAAGTTGTTTCTCGGACCAAAATGCTGCGTTACCTGATAAGAAACTGAAAGCGTCATTGGACACAGTTTTGTTCGGCCGGAATAGGGACATTGCGTCTGACTTTCCGACCCAGTCCAGAAATGTCACGGAGATTTGTACTTCTTAATGACGCTATATTCAGGCTAGCCTCTAAGACTGGCAAATCAGGTTTCTTATCGTCTCATGCTCTACAGCTGCCTTTCATCAATCATAGAAATAGATTTGAAATGGCAGGACAGGGCGTGCCGAGAGTTCCTCTGCGTTTAGACGACCAGGCAGACGAATTGGAGTTGTCATTGCCGGCGTCTATGTCGATTTATTCCAGTACGCTGGTGACGACTATCTTGTCTAACAGAAAAATCAGTTTAGACACATTATCTTACGCAGATCACCTTACCAGGGCGTTATTTATCATTATGTCTCGAAGGAAAGAATTCCTGGATGTTCAAAACTTCCTTGAGAGTTCTTTTGAGGGCCATAGCATATTCTACGTATAACTCTGCCCTTTCATTGGCAATATGGAGTTAGTCAGACATGATGCTGCCCTGGCTGCATCCACAAGAGTGGACAGTAAGGTGAAAAACTCTCTTCCAGTCGCTCCGGTCTCAGGAGAGCTTCTCTTCGACGGTAAGCTTTCTACAATCTATAATCAGATTACTAAGAAAGCTTTGGATTCTCTGCTTTTAAATCCGCTTTGAAAAAGTCAGACTCAGCAGGGAGGAGTAAGGCAGGCACTTTGGGGGCGAATACGTCCAAGGGAAGTTCCTATAGAGGATCTAAGAAAGCCTCTATGTCTTACTCCGGAGACCGTCAGAGTAGCGACTCAGGTGGGGGTCGTAATGCTGGCCGATATAACTGGTCAGATGCCCCTAGGTCGACTGGGACGAGGTGCGGGTCGTGGAGGACGTGGTTTCTCCTCCCACAACCCTCGCTGGGCCAGGAGGTGATGGTCTAAACCTCTATTGCGTTCCAGTGGGCGGAAGGCTGTCGAGATACTTTACCAATTGGTTGTCAATTACGGACGACCCATGGGTCCAAGGGGTTATTTCCGAAGGTCTAAAACTGTCCTTCAAGGAAAAACCTCCGTTAACTCGAAGTCCACTCTGGACTGGGCTTCCGTTAAACGTTCAGAAGAGAGATTCGCTTCTATCTGAAGTTCAGTCTCTTCTGGACAAGAACGCTATAGATGTCGTAGAAGACCAGGAATCTCCAGTTTTCTACAGTCACCTGTTCCTGGTTCCAAGACCAGACAGCTCGTTTCGTCCAGTTATAGATCTGAGCTGGATAAACAAGCTGATCGTGGCTCCAAAATTTTATATGGAGACCATCCGATTGGTCAGAGCTAGCATTCGAATGAAGGATTATGCTTCGAGCATAGATGTCAAGGATGTGTACTTTCACGTCATGGTACATCCGGCGTTTAGAAAGTATCTTCGCTTCACTGTCCTAGAAGTTGTTTATCAGTTCCGAGCAATGATGCTCTGGTCTGAATCTAGCACCCTGAGCCTTCACTCGAGAAATGATCTCGGTAATGACTCATTTCCAAGCTCATTAGTCTGTGGTAACTTTGGCCTACTTGGACGACATTCTTCAGAGTTACGGCAGCAAGTTAATGCTTCAGAACGATGTTTAGAGTCTGCTTCAATTGCTCCAACGTCTCGGTTTCATAGTAAACGAAAAGAGGTCGGATCGAGTGCCGTCCAAGTCATTCACCCACGTGGGAATGAGCTTCGAGATTCACAGCAATCTCATTCGTCTGCCGTTAACCAGAGCGATATTAGTCAGTTGTTACGCTTGCTTTTGTCTTCACTCAGATGTAGTAACAGCTAGAGAATTCATGAGACTGACAGGGTTGTACGGAGCCGCTGCATATCTTATTCCGATGGGGCGGCTACGCACTCGTCCACTCCAGATATTTTTTACTCAGAATTGGAGTGTGAAGACTCATTCGCTCGAAACGAACATCGTCTTGTCGAATCATGTGAAACATGAGATTCAGACTTGGGCAGATATTCAGTGGTTAACTCAGGGAGTACCACTGCAACTGCCGGATCCAATTTTACGATATTGACGGATGCGAGTCAAACAGGTTGGGGCGCAACTTTGAGCCCATCAGATTCGAGGTGCCAGGGTCTTTGGGATCCGCAGTTCCTAAACAAGCACATAAACATCAAGAGATGATGTCAGTTGGCTTGTGCTACATCAGTGGATGAACATTATTCAGAATTCGCATGTTCAAATTCTGTCCTACAATTCGACAGTAGTAGCATATATTCGGAACCAGGGAGGCACTTATTCCATTCCGTTGTTCTATCTAATGGAATGAATCCTTCTGTTTGTCCTAGAGCATCAAGTTCTTCTATCGGTCCGTCATATTCCGGGTCGTCTGAATATTCTAGTGGACTCCCTTTCTCGGAAAGGTCATATGTTGCCGTCAGAATGGACTCTCAACAACGATTATTCAATCAGATTTGCTACCTATGGGATCGTCCTATGATAGACTTATTTGCGACGCATCTCAACAATCAGTTGCAGACATATGTGTCGTCATGCCCAGATACTCAAGCGTTTGCAGTAGATGTCCTCTCGATCTCTTGGGATGGAATGATAGGATACACGTATCCTCCAGCTCCGTTGATTCAGCTGATATTGCTAAAAATCAAGCAATCTCACGCATGATTCTATTGGTAGCATCTCTGTCACCCCAGAGACCATGGATAAATCTACTCAGGTGTCTGTTGTGGGATATTCCGCGGAAGCTTCCTCCACGGGAGGACCTTCTTTTGCAGGGGAAATCGCGCACACTGCATCACAACCCGCTAGGTCTCACCCTTCACGTATTTCCGTTGTGCGGTCCTTCTTGCATGGCAAGCATTTTACAGGACGAGCAGTGGACGCATTTTCTGACTATAGGACCTCCTCTTCGCTAAATTATGCTGCTAAGTGGAAGGTTTTCTCTCGATGGTGTAGGGATCATTCTGTTGATTTTATGATCCCTCCATTCCAGGCTTTGCTAATTTTTTGGTCTACTTGTTTGACGAGATCAAACTGCAGCCAAATACTATTAAGGGTTATAAGTCTGTGCTATCGGATACCTATCCTCATTATGATAGCTTACAGATTGGATCTAATGTCTCTTTATCTAAGTTATTGTTAAACTTTTCGATAAGTAGACCTAGAACCCTTAGGTTAATTCCTAAGTGGAATTTAGCTTGGGTTCTTCTGAAGCTAAAAGAAGTGGCATTTGAGCCTCTTGATACAGTGGATTTCAAATACTTATCTTATAAGACAGCTTTTCTCTTAGCCTTCTCTTCTGCTAGAAGAGTTAGTGAGCTTCATGCACTATCTGTTGATGATTCTCACTATCGTAGTTTTGGTAATACTAATACATTGACTACTAATGTTGGATTTTTGGCTAACAATCAGGCTCCTAATGAGACCCTGAATCTATTGTTATTAAGGCTCTTCCGTCTCCTGACGGTCATAGGCCTTTGCTTTGTCCAGTCAGAGCTATGTGTATTTACATTTTAGATCTGAGTTTATCATAAAGGAATGTAAGCGTTTCTTTCTGTCTTTGCTGCCTAATAGAAAGGTCATTACAGTCCATTCTATTGCAAGGTGGATTCAATTAACTATCCATACTGCTTATGACAAATTTTCTTCATCTCAGCGGTCTGTGCTTAAGATTTAGCCGCATGAAGTAATAGCGCTGTCTACATCTTGGGCTTATGCTAATAGTGTTGCTATTACCGATTGATGAAGGCTGCATATTGGTCTCAGCTTTCCACGTTCACAAATTTTTATCATAGAAATATTGAGTCTATTTCTGACGACCTGCATTGTTTACAGGGTGGCCCCAACTTTTTCAAAACCAAATTCCAGGACTTCCCAGGACCTTTCATGACCAAATTCCAGGACCTTATCAAAATGACTCGGCGTGAAATGACTCAGTTCGAAACAGTAATTATTAAACTATACTCACATGTTATGTACTGGAAAAAATTCTAATCTGTGCGACAGATATATGTACAAATGAACTTCAATAATTGATGCTTTTAATTTACATTATTTACATTACTGTGGTTGAAGTATTACTGTAAACAACTACTGGCAAATCTCATTGAGTTGTTTTTCTAAATGCTCAATGTCTTCTTCACACTGTGACACAACTTCCCTCTTTGATTTAGCTGATTTCCGAAGTGCATTTGATTGAGTTATTAAATTAATTTTTCTTTTCTTCTCAGCATCATCAGCCAGCTGGTCAGCTGTATTTTCCAAATCAATGATTTCTGTTTCATGTCTTCTTTTTTTACATTTCAGTTGTATGAGGTCATCCTGTAGTTGCTTGCGTTTTTCAGTTTTGGGATTTGTCTGTGCAGCTTTTTTCTGCTCATCCAGGAAATGTCTGTATTTTGAACGAGCTAGTTTTATATTGGTTAGTAGGACTGGAGTTATTGTGAAGTTAGACAAGCCTCCAATGTAGTTAATATGATCTATAACTAACCTCTGTGAGGTGAGGGACAGCTCTTGCATGTTATCCTCCAAAACCTCTTTATTAATGGAAAAACCCCTTTCAACACTTGCTTGCCCATGGGACAAAATGAGGAGCATTTTGACGACATCCCATAAATCTTTCTTTGTACTCTTTACTCCCATGTGTTCATAAAATAAAGTATCAATTCGAACAAATGATGCCTTTTTAATATTTGCAATGTCATATGCTTTAAACTGAAGTTTGGTCTCTGAGGGACGTGAATCAGTGAAGTCATCATATTGTCTTAGCAATTCATCACAGTGACCAAGTTCCACACGCTTCGATTCAGCAAGTTTTGAGAGTAGTATTTTGAACTGAGTGGAAGATCCTTTGGGGCCACCTACCATTTTCCGTGGATTTAAACTCCCCATGGTTCTTGTGATGGAGAAAGCAACAGGTGTTTTGTCCATCAAGTGTGATGCTACTGTTCTGAGGAAAGTTATGCAACACATTCTGAAATCCATAATTTTACGGTCGGAAATTTGTTCTGCCTCATAAAGTTTTCTAATATCCGATTCAGCCTTGAAGCCTATATCATTTTTTTTTGTAATGTAAAATGTTTTCAGATTTATGTACATCTATATCTATCTTCTGTAATTTTAAAACAGATTTAGCTTCTTGCAAAACGTCTGGCATAACAAATCGTTTCATTATCTGCCTGGTCATCTGTTCTAAATGTTCACAAAGGATTGGCACAAGGGGATAATCACTCTGAAATAATGTTAGAAAAGGTGTTATCTGGTTGGCAATACTCTCAAAAAATCCTGTCTTTGCCATAGTAAGTTGATCCTGGACACCTTCAACTATGTTTTTATATGAATTACTT
This sequence comes from Pictodentalium vernedei, assembly GCA_031216915.1. Classification (NCBI taxonomy): domain Eukaryota; kingdom Metazoa; phylum Mollusca; class Scaphopoda; order Dentaliida; family Dentaliidae; genus Pictodentalium; species Pictodentalium vernedei. The sequence continues at coordinate 176,271,112 of CM062290.1, forward strand.
TTTGGTTCATCATATTTTTTGGAATGTTTGTCCCTCACAGCATGCACATTATTTTTTAACCATTGGCCATATTTCTTGAGCCCGCACAGCTACCCTGGCATTCTCAATCCACCTGTGTCCACAAAATGGTAATCCAAATTTATCCAAGTATGTTATTTCCACAAAATCATCTTTTCTGGCAGGAGAATATTTAAATAAGTAGTGTAAGGCTTTAAGTACTTTATCCACATTAAATTCAGACTGTTTTGCTCCATTTTTGAAAGCGCAATGTACTGTGTGTAAACCACAAGACCCTATGTTGATAAATGAATGGGATTCATCAGTTTTCCTGTGCAGCTCATTGGTCATTAGTTGAAATAATTTCCAGTTAACACTGGGGCCATCCATAGAAATTTGTAGTATTCTGGATAAGCTGAATTTTTTACAAATAGTTTCCAACAGTTCATGAAGCATGTCATCTGCTCTGGCATGCCCCATAAAAACCGAATCAAAATTCTGGGTTACCACAATATTTGATGTCTTGTCCCAAAAGCGGACATAAATGTCCATCTGTTTCTTTTGTGAAACCTCATTGAGAGATTCGTCAAACAAAATAATAAAGTCTTTCACATCATTCTGAAGTGTATCTGATAGCAATGTTTGCACATATGGTCTTAATCCAAAATTTATCAAATAGGACACTTTATTTCGACCACATGAAACGTTTTGTGCAATAGCACTGTCTGGAAACATACGCAAAAACGACTTGTCTGTATTTTCACAACTTCTGAAACTGTAATGAGATATTATGCATTTAATTGCCCACAATATTTCTTCAGTATGACAGTCATCATTGGTGAATGACTTTGCAGTGGAACTTGTTGATCCCAGTTGTTTATTACCAGAACTGTTCAAGAAACTCCCCTCAATCCGTCCTTCCTTCACAGAAATCTCACCTTTTGGGGAAGCATTTGAAGTTACAAAACTCAGCATTGTGACTCCTGGTCCAGTTTTCTTCACAGAATTATGATCTCGATGAGTTTTGCTTGTAATATGCGATTTAAGTGCCAATTCACCCATCATTATAATGTTAAAGTTTTTTTTACAAATCTGACACCGCGCTGCATTTGGGTCATTCGACACGCGGCTAATCCATGTTTGATATTCATCATGAGCCAACCAACTTTCTTGAAATTTGCACTTCCCAGGCATGTTTTATAACTCACTTTAACAAAAGAATCTTTTAAAATAGTGACAAAAGAATCACTGAAGCCATTCAACTTGTAAACGCACACACTTCAATTCACAAAATAAAGCCGGTTCCACTTTGAGAAAGCTGTTTTGATTGGATAATGAAACACCTCCAATACTTGCACTACTGTGTTGAACAACCAATCAGAACACTCGTAACAGAAAACTTACATTCAAGTTTATGGGCGATACAAAATGTGGAAGCGGAACATTATTGCTTGGCGGAACCGGTAATGGAACGTTTTCCAGGTCTGATTTAAAAAACATCGATTTTCAAGGACTTTCAAGGCCTTGAATTTTAATTTTCAAATTCCAGGACATTTCAGGATTTCCAGAACCCGCGGCTACCCTGGTTTAGGTCCGTTATCTGTTGCTCAGAATGTTTTCCACTAAACAGTTGCAACTATAGTTATGCAGGCTTTCTGTTCTGGCAGTGTCTCTGTCCTGCTGCCCTCTTCATTCTGAGGTATTTGACCCAGAGCAGGGGGAAGTTGGGGGGGGGGGGGGGGGTGTTTATAGTGAAAAGCAAGGGAATACCTCCTCTAAAGTCAGTAATTCCAAGTCGGTGCCGGGATGGTTTTAAAGTGTAAAACTAATGTCTATCTCATTTATGTAATATTTTTAAAGTGTAGCTCGATATGAAGCATTTGTATATGTCATGTGTCATACGAGCATTAATATACAATCCTCGGACACTTTTAAATGTGTATAAAGAGTCTCATTCTCTGGACTATCTTTATTTATCGGCTTTCCTTTAATAAATTAAGTATAATGGGTTATACTGGATGTTAATAGAGATCATTGATGTTATTGTGCTCAATTACGGAATGGTATTGTGTCTTTCTTTTTTGGTATAAACAAGAAAGATACATGTAAAGCCTGTTCTCCTCTTCTCCCTGAGGGGATAATTCTGTTTACATGTAATTGTGTCTTGTGTGGATTATCCTTTATGTCCTAGGCCCTCCAGCCTTTTTTCTATTGAGCTAAGTCTGGGCCATTGGTACAGTATAAATATGTTAAAAAATTTATAGTAATTTATATATTTTTTATACTTACCAATGACCCAGACGGGGATGGGCCTCCCATGAGTTGGGAACTCATACCTCCCCACTGATTACATAACGCTTACCAGGCACTGGTTGTAAGAATGAGGATTTGGCTCCAATTTCGGTACTTCCTGGACACTGCACATGTGCAGTGGACAAAAGTATGGAGGACCACATAGGACATCTATTTTTTGGATTTTGATGCAAATTTGGGGGATTGGGGGGAGGCAAAGTTTGTGTTTGGCCCTAGAATTTAAGAGTTAGCACCAGCTAAGTCTGGGTCATTGGTAAGTATAAAAAATATATAAATTACTATAAATTTTTTAACTTTCGATGCGACAAATTTTGAGTGGTTACGGCCCTTGTAAATAGCAAAATTTCCATCACAAAGGCTTGTCCGCTGAACTCCTCCTACACTTTTTATTGCATTTTTATGAAACTTAGTCTGAAGTATCAGTATCAAGTGTAGATGTACATGTGGTCAGGAATTTTTGATGCGACAAATTTTGCGTGATTAGGGCCATGGGAATAGCAAAATTTCAATCACAAATGCTTGTCCGTTTAACTCCTCCTACATTTTTTATTGAATTTTTATGAAACATAGTCTGCAGTATTAGCATCAAGTGTAGATGGCGCATGTGGTCAGAATTTTCAATGCAATGAATTTTGCGTGGTACAGCCCTTGAAAATAGCAAAATTTCCATCACAAAGGCTTGTCCGCTTAACTCCTCCTACATTTTTTATTGGATTTTTACGAAACTTGGTCTGAAGTATCAGTATCAATTGTAGATGGTCAGAAATTTTGAATGTGACGAATTTGGGTGCTTATGGCCCTTCGTAATAGCAAAATTTCCATCACAAATTCAACTTCTGCATTTTTCATTGGATTTTCATCTGAAATTTAGTGTGCTGAATGAGTATGATATGTACATGTGCATAGGTAAAGGAAGTTTTGATTCAAATAATTTTACCAGAGTTATAGCCCTTGTCGACTTTGAATTTTCCAAATTTGCAGGTTTTTACAAGATATCTTCAGTTGCAATTAAAAAAATGAAATGATATTTGGTGAGTGACATTATTGGGTATGAATACATGTCCAGGTCGATAATGAGATTATTCCTATCATAACATAAAAGTTGGCGAGGGATATGGATGTCGCTAGACTGTCTTGTTCCAATTATTTGTGTGCTTATTGTCTTTGATAAATAAGAATTTTCAGTGTATTTAGAATAATAGTCTGTGACTACCAAATAGTTTTTATTTCCGATTTGGCAAAGATCTGCCACTATTTTGACCCACGGTCCTGTCGGTAATTCTGAAGTTTTCAGTGGCTCTTTCCTCTTGAGATGATCTATGTGTTTGACAAATATTACAGTCCTAAACCATCTTTTCAATGTCTTTTGAAATAGTTGGCCATCATACACATGTAGCTTCCCGATCTCGGCATTTCCCCACTCCCTGATGTCCACTATGAACAATTTATAGAACTTCTTCCCTCATCACAGAATAACTATACACTAATGAAATGTTAAAAGTCCATGAGATGTTGACAGCTGATTACAGACTGAAAAAAATGTTTCTCACACTTTTGGAACTGAGTATCCAGTTTCAGGCCCACCACTTTTTAGCTCACCTTGACGAAATCAAGCTGAGCCTATCTGGTCGCTCTCTGTCCGTCGTCTGGCAACCGTCTGCCATCAACACCATGTTTTGGTCTTCTCCTCCAAAACCACAGGGCTAATTCAAGTGAAACTTTCCATGAGTGATGGTCCCCAAGAGGCATTGCAGTTTTGTTCAACTCAACATGCCCAGCCCCATACGGAGGGGATGGGGGGAAAATGCTCCAAAATATTATTAAAATCGTCACATGAACCAGTGGGTCCAGTGACTTGATATTTGGTATGGAGCTTCCTTTTGAGGTGTAGAATCAAGTTTGTTCAAACGAAGTTCGTGAAGCAATATTTGCCTTTGTAATGGGAGGGGCAGGATTTTTGGTGCCGCCCAAAATTTATGTTTTCTGAACGAATGGTCCGATTTGAACCAAATTTGGTATGTGGTATTATTGGGTCATAAGTATTTGACTCATGAAAAAAAATTTTTCCTGTGTCCCTATGGGAACCCCAGGAGCTAAAAATCGAAATATTTTCAAATGCCCATATTTCCCAGACCACGCTGTTATTTGGTATGAAGCATCTTTAGGACCAGGAGAATGGAGTCATAAAAAAATTATTGCTATCTGTTGTGTCAGGTTGTTCTGTAGGTGGGGTGGGTGGGGGAGGGCATTGAAAAAATGCTGAGTCAGCATATTTGCAAAAGTTAAAAAAAAAAATTTCTCCAGGACCAGTGATCAGAATCTTTAGATATTTGGTATACAGCATCCATATGGGGAGAGGGGGTGGGGGAGGGAGGGGGCAGATACAAGTTTAATCTCGGGACTAACTCCTGTAGGGGAGACAGCAGCATAGCGATAAGTCATTAAAGCCAGAAAATGTCAATTTGTGATATGCATTTTGCAATCTTCACAGCCGACTCAGCTTCACCATTTGTTTGTGGGTAATACAGACAGGAAAATGTCTGTTGAAAGCTGTAATTAGTAGCAATCTGTCTGAACACTTGAGCAGTAAATTGTTTCCTTTATATGTTATCAGTTCCTCTGGAATACTCCATCGGACAAAAATGTTTTTCATTTTCCCTATTACGTGTTCGCTTGTTCCGTTTGTCAAGAGAGCTATGTCAGTATAATGCAGTTAATAGTCCATGATTGCTAAATAATCTTTCCTGTTGACCTCCCACAGATCAGCTGAGATTTTCTGCCAGGAACGGTCTGGCAATTTTGTAATCATAAGAGGCTCTCTCCACTGAGTAGTCTTCTGAACTTGACAAATTTCCAGCAGTTTCAACAGTGTCTTTTGGTAACCCTGGCCACCACACTGATGCTTCATCACACCTCTGAATTTAGTTATACTCTGATGACCCTTGTGGATAGTCTGTAGTTTGGTTGGAATTATAATTCAGTCTCGTAACAACAAAAACCCATTTGCGAAAGAAGTTCATATCTCGATGTGAAAAAGTGTTTTATATGATCCGAAACATCTATTTTGTTCAATCCAACCATGTTTTATAAGTTGAATTGCCTTTTGCAAGGTTTCATCTAGTATTGTATCATGTCTAATTCTTTCTTGTTTATCGGTGGATATTGACCTTGAACTTTCAGTTGAGTTCACAAATAGTTCAACTTCACCTGATGTAGTTGATTTGTCAGTTGTTGAACGCTTTCTAGATAGAGTATCGGAAGCAACTAAATTTTTCTCTGGTGAATATTCTGCTCTAACATTAAAACCTCTTTCTTTATTTATGGGACAAGTGGTTTGTGATACGTAAAAAGCCTGAATGTCTCCAGTCCAGTCAAATAGCGGCAAAACTTTTCGCAGGCCCATACGCTTGTCAATCACTCTCTCTCAATTTGAGCACAATATTTCTCGGATGAGTTCAATGTACGAGAAGCAAATGCAGTTGGTTTCAGCGTATCATCTTCCAGCTGAAAAAGTGCTGCATCCAGACCATAGCCACTGACATCAGCACTAACAACAATGGGCTTTGTAGAAACAAAATAGGTGAGAATGTAGTAATCATGTTTTTAACAGCGTTAAAAGCATCTACTTTGAGAAGCACCCCCATATCCAAATTGTGTCTGATTTGAGCAAATCAGTCATTGGCTTTAACACTGATGACAGATCTGGTAAGAACCTACCTAAGTAGTGGATTAAACCTACAACACAACAGAGTTCATTTGAATTTCATACTTATCTCTATTTAATTTCAGTCCTGATTCATAAATTCTCTTCATAACAACATTCAAATGCTTGTTCTGCCCATTTAATGTTTTCCCGTAAACAAGAATATCAACCATAATTGTGTCAATACCTTCCATGTCATAAAATAATTCTATTATTCTGTCCATCCATCCGCTCATCTGTCTGTCCCTTTGTTTGTCAGCATATTCCTATGTCGTATGATAACTCATGTTTCCTTTGACCAATTCTCATAATATTTATACACAATATTGCAATTGATCAGGATTTCCCACTTCTGACACCATGTGATAATTGTTTATCATTGACGGTGGGCATGGATTCAACATTAATAAACAATATTAAGTTACTTTTTATTTTTTTGAACACACAATTGCAACTTCCGTTGAGATGGTAACATACAAAGTTGACATCGCAAACTGAACTGTTCCAGTTATGAGACCTGTACAACTGGAACTATTTCAACAGTAGGGGACATAATTTCAGTTTTATATGCTGTCTATATGATGGTGGCATCTGCTCCAGTATCAATTTTGAAATTAATAACAGAATTAAAAATTCTCAGAATCACTGTCCAGAGATTTTCTTCACACGCATTGCAGTCGACTGAGGCCAAGAAATATGTATCATAATCTCCAGTTTTGCTTGATGCCTGTTTGTTCTCATTGACGACTTCCCTGACACATTTCAATTTAGGTTTTGATCAGCAACAGACCTCAAAATGGCCTCTTTTGGTACAAGCATGGCATCGCTGGCCAGTAGCAGGACTTTTTGTATCAAGACTGACTGCAGTTGCATCTTAAACAAGCTTGTCACTTCTGTCCATATGATGCAGACACAGGCAAGTTTCTTTCTGAATGTCTGGCAGCATAATTCTAACTGCCACTCTGTGAGTGATTCCTATGTGGTTGAGTTGAAGATCTCACTTTATATTTTATTTCATCCATCTCCTTGTTGATTTGATCTTTAACTTGAGCTTTAATCAGTTCGCTCTACCAAGCCATGGAAACAGCCATATCCAAATTTAAATCGGGTTTTAGTTTTAACTTTTCAGAAAGTTCTTTATCAAGGATACCAATGACAATTCTGTCACAAATTTGTTTGGATTTTGTGACTTTGAAGTCACAAGTTTCAGATAATTCATACAGACTTCGTATAAGGGATTCTGTAGATTCACCAGGCTTCTGCTGATGTGAGTGAATCTTCGCCCTCTCATGAATTATATTACATTTTGGTATAAAATGGACATCAAATTTATTAAAAAAATGTCATACTTGTTGGAATCTCATTCTGACAAGTCTGAAGAGTTAAAAACATTCTCTGCCTCTTCACCCATGGCACAAATAGGTGGGGGCACCTGTACCTGTTCCTCTTTTTTTATCTAATTTCAAAGCTATTTTGAAGAGAGAAAACCTCTGTTTCCAATCTTGCCACTTTGTTGGGTCAAATACAATACCAGAAGAATTATGGTAGTTTTAGGCAGCAATCATGTTACATTTATATGGTTAGTTTAGGGTTAATTATCACAGATCTGTCTTTTTGTCATCCTTGAGTCATTTCAGTGACCTCAGCGTTATCTCAGATTGGGTTGATTTGCAGGAGTGAATTATGACAGCACTCCGGACATTTGTGCTTGATTTCTCGCTGGGTATTTGTGACCAGTCAGTCTGTGAATTACATCGAAACGACTGGGTCAGGTGGTGAATTTCCAATCAAAATTGGGATTGGTGGTCGATGGACTGAGTGGTTTGCTGTACTGGTATTTCGCGGAGGATCAATACGTCTGTATTTAGTTCTTATTTTTCCCCATTCAGCCAGTATATATTTCGTGTGATTTTCTATTAAGACATGTCAGATATGGATAAATGTTCCAAAATCCTGATCATCGGCCACTCCATGATTTCTCGACTTGCGCGTTTTTTAACAGGACAGTGCGTCACCACAATAACTTGACCAATGATTTTCGTCTCAATGAGATTAAATGCTGTAATTTGAATTGCCTTGCTGTGGGAAAACCCAGTGCTACTATGACCTCTTTCCGTGGATATGCAGTACGCTACATCCAGGAATTTAAACTCAATGTTATAATATTACAAATCGGGGGTAATGATGTAGCAGAACAGGACCCACGTTCACTGGGAAGTAATATTTATGACCTCGCGACCGACATTCTGAAACAATCAAATGTCCAATTTGTTTTTGTGTGCCAATTATTTCATCGCACATACGTTCGTCCATCAACGAAATGTCCCACAATATCCGTTGTTGAATATAACAACAGAGTCAATACAATAAATAATTATTTAAAGGAAGTATTGCCTTCTTCATCCCCCAAAATTAAGTTCTGGACACACACGCGGCTACATTCTATTGTCAAACAACATTTGTGTGACGGGGTTCACTTTACTGAGGCAGGGCTTAAAAAATATTGTCGCAGAAGTTACACGGCTCTATCTTGTTTTTCTTCAGTAAGGTAGGCCTCCAGTAAAATAATTACATTTTATGGCATTATGTCTTGTATGCATATTATTGATGTTTAATCAAACAAAACTTTACTTATTACATACATGTGTGGTGTGGTATGTCATGTTACGGCCCGGTGGCTGACATTGACCTTGATTAAGATAAATGATTCAATACTAAAAATTCAGTTTTAAGGGGAGGGGGGGGGGGGGGGGGGGGTAGCAGCGCACATCTATGCTACTCTGTTGTTGCCTCTGGTTCAAGCTGTTGCGATGCCCGCTTGGTGTACATTCTGTGCATCAATTGGTAGCTTCATCTTGTTAATTGTGATCGGGCACGGGGTAGCTGTACCATGTCTCTCTCTTCATCTCAAAGAAACTTGACAGGAATATGTTTATACTCCACATTGTATGATTCCATGACACGAATTGCCCTTGAGTTTATATCTTTTTGCGGTATGACTCCCTGGGCTCGGTCGTCAGTTGCAGGGGCGACAAACTTTTATTTGTAGCTCCTATAAGGGTTACACATGTACCTATTGTTGATCTTACTGTGAGATCTTCTTGAACGACTAACATTTGTTGTTCTTTGGCCAGATTTTCTCTGGTGTGTTACATGTATATTCTGTTGGGTACATAATGGGGCGTTCATGCTTCTTCCTGTGGGAGCTTTGTATCCTGATCGGCGAGCCTCACCCGATGTTGTGACTGCTTGCTTGTGTTTATCCTACTTTTTATTAATTTTTTTTTTTTTTTTTTTTTTTTTTCAGAAGGCCCAAATGGCGTAATGATTTGACTGATGGTCTTTCAGAATTATTTCAACCATCAAATCGTCGCCTGATTGCTAGAATGTTCTATGTCCCCTGTGGGACATAGAACATTCTAGCACTCAACCAACGAAATGCCAAAAGGCCCAGTATTCCTAGAGTTCACTCTTCGAGTACCATCACTCATGACAATCCTGGACAGCCTAGGGTGTTTATTCGTGCTCCAGGGGACATCATTGACAGTCCTTTTGCATCCACCTCCATAGATGTTCCAGACAATAGGCCTAGGCCACAATCCCAGAATGCTAAGGGACGCAAGAATAAATCTGGGAATGGTCGTTCTTCTGCACAGATAAGATCCGGAAATAGTAGGGCCGATAGGGTTAGTCCCCCAGTCCAACAGATATTAATGTTGTACGTAACTCCACAGTCGTTTCACGTCAGCAGGAGTTCGTACCAAGTTTTGATTCACCTTTTCCCCGGCCAGTGGTTACAGCTCCATACAATTGTGACTCTCGGGACAGTGCGCGGGGGGCTAACCCTGTTTTTGTGCACAGTAATTCAGATAGCTTCTCCACTAACATTCCTGTTACAAGTACATCAAATCTGGGACATACCACCGTTCATTCATCTGCGAACTTTTTACCTTTGGTTGGATCACAAGTGTCTCCCGATTCCGAGATATTAACAGTACGTTTACTGCGTCATATTGTGCAACAGTTACAGGTTAATCATGGACAGGGTATAGAGACAGTTTCTGAAGCAGTTGCTGCATCATTACAGACTACAGGGTCTTCCACCATTCCTACTTCCAGTGCCAGTATGATGCCAGTTGGTCCTTCCCGTTTCAACCTGGTACAGGATTCCATCGTTCCGGGGGCCATTCCATTGTCCAGTGGAGATGTGATGTCATTCAATCCATTTCATCAGTCCATGGTTACTCAGCCGACTAGCGGATAAGGTAATGATCATACATTTTCTTCAGTTCCGTTAGCACACCATGTCAGTCCAAAATTGAAATCTCAAATATGGGCCAATGAATATGTTAATTTGGCAGCCCTTCTTCTGCAGCAAGAGCATGAAGCTACTTATTCCATGGCATTGCAGGGTGGTGACGAAGGTCCTTTGGTTTTTGTTCCCAAACCTCTGAAATCTATCACCCACTTGGCTCAATGGTTTCGTGCTTTTGAGATTTTTTGTTCAGTTTACGTCGAGAAATTTCCACATCAGATTCAAGCTCTTCTTAAATATCAGTCCAATATTCGTCATATGTCATCAATTGGCTATGACTAGATATTTTATGATCGGGAATTTCGAACACTTCAGCAAATTGATCTTTCTCTCCAATGGGATAGTCTCCATTGGGAGTTATATCTCAAAGCCATGCCCTCCTCCAGGACTTCAGTCGGTTCTCAAAGTCAAAACCAGATTCGTCCCAGGGTTAACTCTTTCAAAGGTAGGCAGTTACAGCAAGGGCGTTCAGGTATTCCTAATGGATTTTGTTATAAATTTCATTCTGGTCGATCCTGCCAGAGCAAATGTGGTTTTTCGCCCCTCTGTTACCATTGTCAATAGGATCCTTGTGCTGCTAAGTGTTTAGAAGGTCCGGGTAATTCGAGGCAGAATTTTCGTGTGGGCAGAAATACCAATCACCCCACTGAACAGGTCTTTCCAGGAGGGGTTTCACCAGGGAATTTTGAGTACCATAGTAATGCCAGTGCGAGTAAAAGTTCTAAGTAAACTGTTACAGGGTTTTGATACATCTGCTGGTGCCACTCTTATTGACGGGTTCCAGCATTGATTTTGAATTGGTGTGGGAACACCTGTTGTTCATGGGGAATCTGACAATCTCCACTCCACTCATACTTTCCAGGCCATTGTTCAGAAGAAAATCGATAAGGAAAATAAAATGTGCAGACTCGAGGGCCCCTTTTCCGAACCGCCTTCTTGTCCTGTTATTATGTCACCGATCAGTGTTGTTCCTAAAAAGCTCCAGGAGAATACCATATGTATGATTCATGTCTTTTCCATATGGCGCATCGGTTAATGATAGTATCCCCAAAGAAAAATCGGTAGTTCATTATCAATCTGTTGATGACGCAATTCAGGTTGTTTGTCAACTGGGGAAGGGTTGCTATATGGCGAAGACAGTTGTTGAGTCTGCATTTCGTTTAATACCCGTTCATCCTGCTGATTAACCACTCCTCGGTTTTAAATGGAATAAGATGTATTACTTTGATCGATGCCTTCCTATGGGTTGTGCCTCCTCTTGTAAAATTTTTGAGAGTTTTAGCTCCGCGTTGCAATGGGGGACCGAACGGAAGTACTCTGTGCATCAGGTACTGCATGTATTGGATGACTTTTTCTTTGTTGCAAAAACTTTTACAAACTGCCAATTTTATCTCCATCAGTTTTTGAAGATGTGCAATGAGCTAGGAGTCCCTATAGCACGTGAGAAGACCTTTGAACCTGCATCCTGTTAATATTTTTGGGTATTGAGTTAGATTCTGTTGCAGTGGTTGCCCGTTTGCCGTCTGATAAGATGCTTAAATGTCAATCATTAATTACAGCTATGATCGGTCGGAAAAGGGCTTCATTGCGAGAACTGCAGTCCATCATCGGACTGCTTAATTTTGCTTGTTCTGTGGTTGTGCCAGGCCGGGTGTTCTTACGACGTATGGTTAATCTTCCTATTGGTTTATCCCTGCCTCATCATAGAGTTCGTGTTTCTGAGCTTGTGGTTGTTGTTTCTTGATAGTCTCAATGGTAAATCTGTCTTTTTGCCGCAGCAGTGGGCTGATAATGACCAACTTACCCTTCACACAGATGCTGCCGATAGCTTCACTTTTGGTGGTATTTCTCGGGACTGAATGGTTTTATGGTGCTTGGTCTGAGGTTGATAAACATTACAACATTGCTGTTCTTGAGCTGTATCCCATAGTTTTATCATTACATTTGTTTGGGTCCCGTTTCTGTGATCGACGCATTCTTTTTTATTCTGACAATTCGGTGGTGGTTCAGTGCATTAATACTCAAACCTCTCGAGATTCAGTTCTCCTGCAACTTTACGACAAGTTGCTTAATCTGTCTGAAATATAACATTCTTTTTAAAGCTCAGCACGTTCCTGGCAAATCTAACATATTAGCAGATGCTCTTTCTCGGTTACAGATTCAGGAGTTCAAGAGACTTGCACCTTCTTAGCAGCATCCTGTTCCCATTCCACACCACTTCAGCTTAACAGCCTTGTTGAGACCCTTGGGACATTAATGGACAATGCGCTAGCACCATCAACCAGTCGGTTTTACCAACTCTCTTTCCATCGTTTTGCACGTTTTTGTGCAGAATTCCGCTTGCGCAGTCCACTGCCCATTACTGTTGATAGGTTATGTTTGTTTATTGCCCATATGTATAATGTTGGATATTCCTCAAAACATGTTGTCTCTTTGCTTTCTGGCCTCTCGTACATTCATAAAGTTCATCATTTGTGTGATCCATCAAATAATTTTGTGGACAAGAAATTGCTTGTGGGTATCAAACGTCTACGACCCTCTGTGGATGTTAGGCTTCCCACAAGCTCATTACTACTCTCTCCATCTGTTCTGCGAGTGATTACCAATGCAAATTATTCCAGTCACTTTTTTCCTTAGCCTTTTTCGCCTTTGCGAGGATTGGGGAGTTCTGTCCAGTCCGGCCACAAGATAAAGGTAAAGTTCTGCAATTATCTGATGTCTATTGTCATTCTGAGGGTCAGTCGGCGGGCTTCTTACTCATCTTTCGACATTTTAAACACAATTTGGGATGTAAACCCCACTACGTCAGGGTCACGCCGCAGTCTGATCCTTCTGTCTGCCCTGTTGCATTCTTGAAGATTTTTCTTGTGCTGAGGGGCCCCGACGTATGGTCCCCTATTCGCTTATCCTGATGGATCACCTATTTTGTGTCATACATTCAATGCTGTTTTGCAACGAGGCTTAAATGTATGTCAATTGGACACATCCGCCTTCAAAGGTCACAGCTTCCATATTGGCGCTGCCACTTGGGCAGCCATTAGGGGTTTTACTGATTCTGACATCAGAATGATTTGCAGATGGAAGTCGAATGCTTTTCGCACTTACAACCGCAGCTCTCCTCTGAAGTGATCTCTTTCTTCAATCCAGGAGTATTGGCACTGGAAGTGGAGGTGGTGACCTCTTCTATTTCGTTTTTTCCCCCTTCAGTTTCTGTGGGGGCAACAATTGGGGTTCCATATGATATAGGCATCCGTTGGAATTTATACCAGTCTGCATTAACTTAGTTCCGTTGCGTCAACACTGCTGGGGCAGGGTTGCTCATACTGTCTGCGGTAGGTCTAGAGTTGATGGTAGTTAGCATATCTATGTCCATGATGCTATCCCTTCTGCAGATATTGGTTCTCATGGATTGTTCAACCCTTTGGTTGTTATGGAACTTTACTACTATTATATACAGTGTACTTGTTGCATCCAGGGATGCTGGGGCATTCCTGGCTGCTTGTTTAGGGGTCAGCGTGGGGGCATTGTCCACTTATATTGTACATAGCAAATTATTCTGCACTCCTGATGTCGCGGGGGCAAAGTCATTAAACTATTTCATGTTATGTTTATGTTATTTTTTGTTCATCAGTGCTGTTATTCATTATTCATTCCTTGCTAGCGTAGGGTTGTGCTAGTTGGAGAGTCTGGCAGTTGCTCGTTGCTGCTCATTGTTTTCTATTTGTACTCTGGTACAGTAAAACTGTCTGACCTGATGTGACCCTGGTTGTTGAAAGTGGCAAGAAACAAGCAATAAACATTTATTGTTTTATTTAAGTTATTGGCTTTCAGCTATGAGTTCCGGACGTCTTTGAAAACTTATTTTGAAGTGTACTGAAGGCAGGGTTGGGTTGGAAACTTGTCATGTACATGACCACTGCACACCCCATCCCAACCACCACCTCTGAATTAAACCTTCCTTTCAAAAGTTTAAAAGCAATACAAATTATGACTATCCAAAAAAGATTTCATTAATATTTTTCAGGCAACTCTTTTTTCAGTTTACCTCTTTTTGATTTTATGCAAGAGAAACGACAATGTAATATTGACGATAGGCAAACAAAATAATTGATTGATCAGTTTTGCAGACCTACATGTATATTATTAGAAGACCAAATGTTGCTTTATATAAAAGGGTTGTATCTGATCAATACAGGTTCAATGTGTAACTCTTTGAATGCTACAGCAAGCCTGAACTTAAGCAATCTGTCATTTGCAGAATGAGGTCCCCAGAGGGTGAATTTGCTGATGTTATCCCATACAGTGGGCCAATTTATCCCTGGGTACAGCTTTCTGTTTAGGCTTGAGACCTTGATTCAAATTGAGGTTCACAGAGGGTCACCATCACCAAATTCACCCTCAGGAGACCTCATTTTGTAGATGACAGTCTGCTTATTTTCTACATGTGCTACAGATAAATTTTCCTGACCTTTACAAAATACTGTTGTCTTGAGGTATAATTCAATTCTTGACAAAATACTTATAAACTTAGCATGCAGTCTATTATATCTCGTTTGACAGAGCTCCATGAGCTGTCAAACAAGATATAATAGATTAAATGCCTATACTGGATGTACTAAGGCCAGATAGGTCTATAAACAAAGGAAAACTGGGGAGAGTCAGTGTAATTTCTTGACAGGTTACAAGATTTTTTATTCAATTAACAGGAGTTTACTCTAACCTATATTCAATTAACAGTTCAAATTTGTACTGGAGGTATGGTAAATGCTTTTGTGTTGGGAAATTATATTCAATTAACAGGGTTATTCAGTTAAGAGATGATGAGATATCCAATTATAGGTATAAACATTAGGTTAAACTTAACTTGATGTATATGTTGTTGTCATGATTTAGACATAGATGCTGAAAGTGACCTTAAAAACAAATAAATAAATAAAGGGAAGTGGAGCAAAGCTTGTTTACTGCAGTAAACAAGTTCTGCTTTCCTTATAAAATAGGACCTGGTAACCATATCCTGGGCTGAGGTTCTCTTAGGAGTGAAGCATAGGTATAACTCTGTTGTGTTATAGTCATAGATGCTAAGAGCCCTTAACCCACTCACTAACAAATTGGACACATCCATCAGCGTAATATACAAACTGCACAGTTGAAAGAAGATTTATTATTTGAAAAAAAAATGTCAACAAAACCATATCTTGTGATCCCTCATTGGAAAATGCTCGTTGAACTCGTCAGAACTATGATATGGTTTTGTTGAAATGTTTTGAAAAATATTTTAAAACGGCTCAATTGGGAAATTTCGTGAACAGAAGCGACTGATTTGTTAAAGGGTTAATTCATTAGCAGAAAACAAATTATTGCTTTAACCCTTTACCTTACATGAAAAGCAGACGACACTTGCAACAAAATACTTGAATAACTAATTTTTAGCTCACCTGGCTTAAAAGGCCATGTGAGCTTTTCTCATCACTTGGTGTCCATCGTCATCCTGGACGGTCCGGCGTCCGTACACTTTAAACATTTTCATCTTCTTCTCTGCAACCGCTGAGCCGGTGTGAACCAAACTTGGCAGAAATGGTCTATGGGAGGTCCTCTACAAACCATCCTCATTTTGTTCCCGTCGGATGAAAAACATGGCTTCCAGATGCATTCTTTGATTCTGATTGGTAGATTTTCAAAAATCTTCTCCTCTGAAACTGCCAGGCCAAATGTTTTGATACTTCACATAAATGGTGACTTGGACCCCCTCTACCAACGATCTCATTTAATGTTGATCGGGTCACAAACATGGCCACAATTGCGGCTTATAATTGCTGTAGAAACCCTATGGGAAATCACATTTTCCTCTTCTTCTGTGGAAAAACCAAGGCGACGTGAAAACAAACCTGGCAGGGATAGTTTATGGGAGGTCCTCTACAAACGATCCTCATTTTGTTCCCGTGGGTTGAAAAACATGGCCGCCAGAGGCATTCTTTGAATCTGATTGGTAGATTTTAAAAAATCTTCTCCTCTGAAACTGCCAGGCCAAATGTTTTGATACTTCACATAAATGATGACTGGGACCCCCTCTACCAACGATCTCTTCAATGTTGATCGGGTTGCAAACATGGCCACAATTGCGGCTTATCGTTACTATAGAAACCCTGTGGGAAATCACATTTTCATCTTCTTCTCCGGAGCAACTGACCCGACAAGAACCAAACTTGGCAAGGATGGACTATGGGAGGACCTCTACAAATGATCCTCATTTTGTTCCCGTGGGTTGAAAAACATGGCCGCCAGAGGCATTCTTTGATTCTAATTGGTGGATTTTCAAAAATCTTCTCCTCTGAAACTTACAGACCAAATGTTTTGATATTTCACATAAGTGATGACTGAGACCCCCTCTACCAACGATCCTCATTTAATGATGATCGTGTTGTAAACATGGCCACAATTGCGGCTTATAGTTACTATAGAACCCCTATGGGAAATTACATTTTCAGCTTCTCTGGAACTACTGAGCCGACGTGAACCAAAAATTTGCAGGAATGGTCTATGAGAGGATGGAAATATGTGGTCACCAGAGGCTATATTCTAATGCCTAACCCAATGCCTCTCCTGTCTGCACGAAAATCGGTACTGTCAGCAAAATACCTGTTTTTTGAGAATCTGGTAAGGCTTGGTTCCAGTTTTCTCCACTGAGAACTGGGAAAAAACCCAAAAATATTGTGTATACAGTACAAGTCAAAATAAGCTGTAGCATAACTGCAATAAACTAAGTAAACTGCTGCTCCTGCCCTGACAAGATCAGAATCTGTCATTTTCTGGAAAGCTATCAGTGAGAGCTTTCCAGAAAATGATGTCAGCTAATGGTCTTATCAGTGTAGGAAGAGAAAGATACATAGTTTACAGGATTATCCTACACAACTTATTTTGACTTGTACTGTAAACAATTGCAACTGTATCTTGATATATGCATCATTAGTCTCAAGTTACTTATCAGAAAATACTGATTGATGACAGGTGTTTGGAAAACCAGGAATGTTTTTGTTTATATTCACTTCCCATCATGTCAGCTTAGATGACAGTAATTATTGTATATCTTTTAAGATTTGACAAAATTGGAGTAAAATGTGTTTGACTGTAACTCTTTACCTATCCAAAGCTATTTTGAAAGAGAAAAATACTGTCTGAAAAAATTGCAATTTTCAAAATATTTAACTTTCTTTTACTGATTTCTTCTTTGTTGAAACAGAATTCATAAATGTGTGCATTTTCAAGAAAATCTTCTTTGAAACTACAAGGCCAAATTTTTTGAAAACTTAGTGTGGCTGATGACTGTAACCCCCTCTACCAATGATCCTCATTTTAATCTTCATCGGTTGCAATTATGGCTGCAATTGTGGCTTATAGTTACTATAGAAACCCTATAGGAAATCACATTTTCATCATCTTCACTGAAAGTACTGCGCCAATGTGAACCATACTTGGCAGGCATGGTCTATAAGAGGTTCTCTACAACTGTTACTCATTTTATTTCTGTTGGATGAAAAACGTGGCCGCCAGAAGCATTCTTTGATTCTGATTGGTCAATTTTGAAAACTCTTCTCCTCTGAAACCACAGGGCCAAATGTTTTGAACCTTTTCATGGTTTGGTTGATAACTGGGACAGCCTCCACCGACGTTCCTCATTTTAATGTTGATCGTATTGCAAACATGGCCACAATTGCGGTTTATAGTTACTATAGAAAAAACCTATGGAAAATCACATTTTCATCTTCTCTCTGGAAATACTGACCTGACGGAACTAAAACTTGGCAAGAATGGTCTATAGGAGGCCCTCTACAAACGATCCTCTTTTTGTTCCCGTTGGTTGGAAAATATGGCCACCAGAGACATTCAATGATTCTGTTTGATGGATTCAAATGTTTTGAAACTTCACGTGATTGAAGACTGAGACACCTACCAATGGTCCTCATGTAATGTTGATGTAATGTTGCAAACATGGCCACAATTGCAGCTCATAGTTACCATGGAAAGCCTGTGGGAAATCACATTTTTATGTTTGAGTATTTTACATATAACATCTTTGGAAGATTCATTCACACGTTTGTTGAAATTAAATCCCTTTGTCCACATTTGAGCTCTTTGTCTGGCTGGTGAAAGTGTACCAAGGAATGTGTATCCCCAGCCCAACACATCATAAGATATTGTGTGAGTGGATGGGTTAGTTAATGGCAAGTCAAGCATTTGCAAGAAGCATAAATGAAAATTACACTTTGTTTACATGTGTGTCTTGTTATTGAGTGGACGTATTGTTTGTTTGTTTGACTGAAAGAATAAACAAATATGGTGTAAATTTTGTTGTTGCCATTCACGCCATGAATATACTGCCAGGAATTGAAATTCAATTGGACAGGTGCAGATAAAATTTATCAAGTTGCATATATATGTTATAGGTTTTACTCCAAAAATTATAACAAGAACTCACAAATTATGGTGTTTCAGTGGATAGAGCATTGGACTTGTTATGTTGAGAAGTCTGACAGTTATAGCCACAGCTCGGTGGTTATCTCTGGGTACTGTGGCTTCCTCAACCTGGAAAACTGTCTTACACAAGGAAACCCTGCATGTCAAAGGTGTCATTCAACCCCAGTAAATAAATAAACTAGATGGTGTCACTTGTGTGCAAAGCACACTATAGTGTATCCCCGCATTTGCATCCTTGACTTTGTATGAATGCTTGATACAAAGATGAAATGTATTATATGACACACTAAAATCATATTGAGTGGCACAGGTGACACAGCTTCGTGTGCACCTACAGACTCCACTGCAACATTTGAGCATGGTTTTAGTGTTTCGAATTACATACATGTACCCTGGAAGCCTTTCGTCGGTAACGGTCTAAGAAAACATGAAAGTGCCATCGGTGGCACCACAAAAGTCCGAAACCTTCCTTCACATCTACAGACCCTACTGCAACATTTGAGCATAGTTTTAGCATTTCAAATTACATACTCTGGGAGCTTTTCGCCGGAAATGATCTAAGAAAACACGAAAGAAAAACGGTGGCACCGACACATGGCACCTGAAAAATCTGAAACCTTTGTACGCATCTACAGACCTTACTGCAACATTTGAGCATGCGTTTAGCATCTCGAATTACATACCCTAGGAGCCTTTCGCCGGAAACGGTCTAAGAAAACACAAAAGTGGCAACAGTGACACAGCCACGTAGCACCCCAAAAATCCGAAACCTTCCTGTGCATTTACAGACTCTACTGCAACATCCAGCATGTTTTTAGCGTTTCGGATTACATACTCTAGGAGCCTTTTGCTGGAAACGGTCTAAGAAAACACAAAAGTGGCAATCGTGGCACAGCCACGTGGCACCTGAAAAATCCAAAATCTTCGTGCATATCTACAGACCCTACTGCAACATTTGAGCATGGTTTTACCATTTCGAAATACTTACTGTTGGAGCCTTTCGCCGGAAATGGTCTAAGAGAACATGAAAGAGGCAACAGTGGCACAGCCACGTGGCACCCCAAAAATCCGAAACCTTCGTGCGCATCTACAGACCCTACTGCAACATTTGAGCATGGTTTTAGGATTTCGAATTACATACCCGAGGAGCCTTTCGCCGGAAACGGTCTAAGAGAACGCGAAAGTGGCAACCGTCACGCCACTAGGCAGCTGAAAAATCCAAAACCTTTGTGCACATCTACAGACCCCACTGCAACATTTGAGCATGGTTTTAGAGTTTCGAATTACATACCCTAGGAGCCTTTCACCGGAAACTGTCTAAGAAAACACAAAAGTGCCAACGGTGGCACAGCTACGTGGCACCTGAAAAATCTGAAACCTTTGTACACATCTACAGACCCTACTGCAACATTTGAGCATGGTTTTAGCATTTCGAATTACATACCCTTGGTGCCTTTCGCCAGAAACGGTCTAAGAAAACACGAAAGTGACAATGGTGGCGCAGTCACGTGGCAGCTGAAAAATCTGAAACCTTTGTGCGCATCTGCAGACCCCACTGCAACATTTGAGCATGGTTTTGGCGTTTCGAATTGGATACTCTAGGAGCCTTTCGCCAGAAACGGTCTAAGAAAACACAAAAGTGGCAACAGTGGCAGAGCCTCGTGGCACCTGAAAAATTCAAAACCTTTGTGCGCATCTACAGACCCCATTGCAACATTTGAGCATAGTTTTAGCGTTTCGAATTACATACCCTAGGAGCCTTTCGCCGGAAACGATCTAAGAAAACACAAAAGTGGAAACGGTGGCACAGCCACTTGGCATCTGAAAAATCCGAAACATTCGTGCGCATCTACAGGCCCTACTGCAACATTTGAGCATGGTTTTAGCATTTCGAATTACATACCCTAGGAGCCTTTCGCCATAAACGGTCTAAGAAAACACAAAAGTGGCAACGGTGGCACAGCCACGTGGCACCTGAAAAATCCGAAACCTTCGTGCATATCTACAGACCCTACTGCAACATTTGAGCATGGTTTTAGCGTTTCGAATTACATACCATAGGAGCCTTTCGCCACAAACGGTCTAAGAAAACACAAAAGTGGCAACGGTGGCACAGCCACGTGGCACCCAAAAAATCCGAAACCTTCGTGCGCATCTATAGACCATACTGCAACATCTGAGAATTGTTTTAGCGTTTCGAATTACATACACTACGAGACTTTCGCCGGAAACAGTGTAAGAAAAACATGAAAGTGGCAATGGTGGCACAGCCATGTGGCACTCAAAAAATCCGAAAACCTTTGTGCGCATCTATAGTCCCTACTGCAACATCTGAGCATGGTTTTACCGTTTCGAATTACATACCCTAGGACCATTTCGCCGGAAACGATCTAAGAAAACACAAAAGTGGCTACGGCGGCACAGCCACGTGGCACCCGAAAAATCCGAAACCTTCGTACGCATCTATAGACCCTACTGCAACATATGAGCATGGATTTAACGTTTCGAATTACATACCCTACGAGCCTTTCGCCGGAAAAGGTCTAAGAAAACACAAAAGTGGCAACGTTGGCACAGCCACGTGGCACCCAAAAAATCCGAAACCTTCGTACGCATCTATAGACCATACTGCAACATCTGAGAATAGTTTTAGCATTTCGAATTACATACCCTACGAGACTTTCGCCGAAAACAGTGTAAGAAAAACATGAAAGTGGCAGTGGTGGCACAGCCACGTGGCACTCGAAAAATCCGAAACCTTTGTGCGCATCTATAGTCCCTACTGCAACATCTGAGCATTGTTTTACCGTTTCGAATTACATACCCTAGGACCATTTCGCCGGAAACGATCTAAGAAAACACGAACGTGGCAACGGTGGCACAGCCACGTGGCACCTGAAAAATCCGAAACCTTCATACGCATCTATAGACCCTAATGCAACATATGAGCATGGTTTTAGCATTTTGAATTACATACCGTACGAGCCTTTCGCCGGAAACGGTCTAAGAAAACACAAAAGTGTCTACGGTGGCATAGCCACGTGGCACCCGGAAAATCTAAAACCTTCGTACGCATCTATAGACCGTACTGCAACATCTGAGCATCGATTTAGCATTCCGAATTACATACCCTACGAGCCTTTCGCCGGAAAAGGTCTAAGAAAACAAAAGTGGCAACGGTGGCACAGCCTGTGGCACCCAAAAAATCCGAAACCTTCGTACGCATCTATAGACCATACTGCAACATCTGAGAATAGTTTTAGCATTTCGAATTACATACCCTACGAGACTTTCGGCGGAAACGGTCTAAGAAAACATAAAAGTGGCTAAAGTGGCACAGCCACGTGGCACCCGAAAAATCCGAAACCTTTGTGCACATCTATAGTCCCTACTGCAACATATGAGCATGGTTTTAGCATTTCGAATTACTTTCCCTACGAGCCTTTCTCCGGAAACGATCTAAGAAAAACATGAAAGTGGCTACGGTGGCACAGCCACGTGGCACCCGAAAAATCCGAAACCTTCGTACGCATCTATAGACCATACTGCAACATCTGAGCATGGATTTAGCATTTCGAATTACATACCCTACGAGCCTTTCACCGGAAAAGGTCTAAGAAAACACAAAAGTGGCAACGGTGGCACAGCCACGTAGCACCCAAAAAATCCAAAACCTTCGTACGCATCTATAGACCATACTGCAACATCTGAGAATAGTTTTAGCCTTTCGAATTACATACCCTACGAGACTTTCGGCGGAAACGGTCTAAGAAAACATAAAAGTGGCTAAAGTGGCACAGCCACGTGGCACCCGAAAAATCCGAAACCTTTGTGCACATCTATAGTCCCTTCTGCAACATATGAGCATGGTTTTAGCATTTCGAATTACTTTCCCTACGAGCCTTTCGCCGGAAACGATCTAAGAAAAACATGAAAGTGGCTACGGTGGCACAGCCACGTGGCACCCGAAAAATCCGAAACCTTCGTACGCATCTATAGACCATACTGCAACATCTGAGCATGGATTTAGCATTTCGAATTACATACCCTACGAGCCTTTCACCGGAAAAGGTCTAAGAAAACACAAAAGTGGCAACGGTGGCACAGCCACGTGGCACCCAAAAAATCCAACACCTTCGTACGCATCTATAGACCATACTGCAACATCTGAGAATAGTTTTAGCCTTTCGAATTACATACCCTACGAGACTTTCGGCGGAAACGGTCTAAGAAAACATAAAAGTGGCTAAAGTGGCACAGCCACGTGGCACCCGAAAAATCCGAAACCTTTGTGCACATCTATAGTCCCTACTGCAACATATGAGCATGGTTTGAGCATTTCGAATTACATTCCCTACGAGCCTTTCGCCGGGAAGGATCTAAGAAAACACGAAAGTGGCTACGGTGGCACAGCCACGTGGCACCCGAAAAATTCGAAACCTTTGTGTGCATCTATAGACCCTACTGCAACATATGAGCATGGTTTTAGCATTTCGAATTACATACCCTACGAGCCTTTCGCCGGAAACGGTTCAAGAAAACACAGAAGTGGCTACGGTGGCACAGCCACGTGGCACCCGAAAAATCCAAAACCTTCGTGCGCATCTATAGCCCCTACTGCAACATCTGAGCATGGATTTAGCGTTTCGAATTACATATCCTACGAGCCTTTTGCCGGAAACGGTCTAAGAAAACACAAAAGTGGCTACGGTGGCACAGCCACGTGGCACCCGAAAAATCCGAAACCTTTGTGCGCATCTATAGTCCCTACTGCAAGATATGAGCATGGTTTTAGCATTTCGAATTACATTCCCTACGAGCCTTTCGCCGGAAACGATCTAAGAAAACACGAAAGTGGCTACGGTGGCACAGCCACGTGGCACCCGAAAAATCTGAAACCTTCGTGTGCATCTATAGACCCTACTGCAACATATGAGCATGGTTTTAGCATTTCGAATTACATACCCTACGAGCCTTTCGCCGGAAACGGTTCAAGAAAACACAAAAGTGGCTACGGTGGCACAGCCACGTGGCACCCGAATAATCCGAAACCTTCGTGCGCATCTGTAGCCCCTACTGCAACTTCTGAGCATCGATTTAGCATTTCGAATTACATATCCTACGAGCCTTTTGCCGGAAACGGTCTAAGAAAACACAAAAGTGGCTACGGTGGCACAGCCACGTGGCACCCGAAAAATCCGAAACCTTCGTGCGCATCTATAGACCCTACTGCAACATCTGAGCATGGATTTAGCATTTCGAATTACATATCCTACGAGCCTTTTGCCGGAAACGGTCTAAGAAAACACAAAAGTGGCTACGGTGGCACAGCCACGTGGCACCCGAAAAATCCGAAACCTTCCTACATATCTACAGATCATTTAGCAACACCCTAGTGTAATTTTAGAACTCCGAATTACATAGGTTGGGACTATTCAGCAAAAAAGTGAAAAAATAACGCATTTTTTAAGTGGCTCCACAGAAGCCACCTGGTGGCACAAAAATTTAAAAGTTGTATTTTTGGGTTGCACAGACCCTATCGAACAACTGTAGAAAGTTACAGCGTTTCGAATTACAAAACCGGACGTACGGCCGTACGGACGTACGGACGGAGATCATGACAATATCCCCGCATTTTTTAAAATGCGGGGATAATGAATAAATAAATAGGTAACAAGAAATCAATTTGAAAAAATATTGTACCCCCTCCCCCAATCCATGTGGAGACCCTTGGAAGTGAAGCAGTGCTTGACTACTGTGGTAAAGAAGCTCTCTTTTACTGGTAAATAGGACCCGGTAACCAATGCCTGAGGTGGAAGTCATCTAAAATTGACAACATGGGTATAAACAATTGGCTGGACTTGATTTTATATCTATGTTGTGGTCACCATTAGCCATTGTGCAGAAATATGTGACCTTAAACACTAATATATAAATAAATCCTCCCAACCACTGCAATAACCCTTTACCCAACGTAACGACCAAAACCAGCGAGAGCTATTCTCAAAAATCGCCAATTAATTTTCATTATTTTTTCACTTTTTTTGTTTCGGAAACATAGGTTGTCAAGCTTGTTCCAATGAGGGGTCAAAACCTATGTTTTTGAGACAAAAAATTAGTTGTTCAAGAATTTTTTTGCAAGTGTCGTCTGCTTTTCATGTTAGGTAAAGTGTTAACAGATTTTGGGTATGAACGTATGTAGTAACCACTGTGGTAAACAAGCTCTGCTTTACTGGTAAAATATGACCTTGTCACCAATGCTTGGGGTGGAAGTCCTCTAAAATAGGCAACATGGGTGTAAACACGATTGACTAAACTTGGCTTTACATGTTGTGGTCATAATTAGCCATTGTGCAGAAATATGTGACATTAAACACCAATAAATAAATAAATACTCTATATGTGCATGGAAGATGTTAAAAGTTGGGGAGGCCGGGATGTTGAGCTGTTGAATATACTATACTTTGAAGTAACTGACAATATCCTTTCATGCAAGCCACGTATTGAAAGAATATACAGTGGGGGCCCACTTAATTGGACACCTCTTATTTCTATAACCCTGTTAATTGAATATAATTTTCAAACACAAAACCATTTAACATACCTTCAGTATAAATTCGACCCCTATTAACCCTTTACCCAACGTAACGGCTAAAACCGGCCAGCGCTATTCTCAAAAATTGCCAGTTAATTTTCATTATTTTTTTCATTTTTTGTCTCAAAAACATAGGTTATGACCCCTCGTTGGAACGAGCTCGTCGAGATCGTTCTAACGAGGGGTCATAACCTATGTTTTTGAGACAAAAAAATGAAAAACATTAGTTATTCAAGAATTATTTTTGCAAGTGTCGTCTGCTTTTCAGGTTAGGTAAAGGGTTAATTGCATATAGGTTATAGAGTAAATTCCTGATAATTGAACAAAAAAATCTTGTGATGTATCAAAAGATTTACTCTGACAACCAATGAATTCCTTCTGTTTATGGATTTCTTTGTCCTCAGTGCGTCCAATCTAGGCATTTAATCTATCATATGGGAGCGTGGCGGGTCAGAGGTTATGGAATCGGACTTTAGACTGAAAGGTCCACGGTTCGATCCCCGCCAGGGGTAACTGCGTTATGTCTTTGGGCAAGGCTCTTAACTCCGATTGCCCACGTTAGGGCACGGCGGTACTGTGTACTAAGCTGTACTGCACGTCGATGGTGCACTTGTCTTCAACCAATGCTAATCCTGCTTACGTGGAGTTAGAATGTTGGGGGAGTCTGGCAATTGCTTAGTTGTTCTCTCCAGGTACTCTACCCGTAAAGCTACCTGGCACCAGGTGACCCTGGCTGTCGAAAGTGTCGTTAAATCCCAATAAATAAGTCAATTATATATTGTTTCACAGAGTTCCACGAGCTCTGTCAGTCAAGATGTAATAGATTAAATGCTCAGTTTACCACTAGAATACATGAAAATGACTAATTCCCCGTTGAATTGAATACTCCTACCAACTGAAGAATTTTTATGTGGCTATTTAATTAATAGGGTACTACTGTACCAGCCACCCGGAAGTTTCTCTTCTTGGGAGTGCATGTCATGGTTTGGTCTATCTCTTCTTAACTCCCATCCAATCTGAAGGCTAGGTGGAAGGTCATTGAAGTAGAATAGATAGATTGAACTGGCCAAAGTGGAATTCACTGGTCACATATAACAAACTTTGTTCATATCAGTAGATAATCACAGAATTATGACACATTGGTAAGCACTCAGATTTTAGACTCTGTGTTTAACAGCATTCCCTGTGGGAAGTGAGGTAGTGCATGTTTATTGTTGTAAACAAGCTCTGTTTTACTGGTAAAAATACGTCCCAGTCACCAATGTTTGGAGTGGAAGTCCTCAAAATGGGCAACCTGCGTATAAACGGTTGACTAAACTTGCTACTCTAACCCTAGCAGTCTGCCTAGTTTTAGATCTCTCTTGTTCCAGGCTTTGTCTTCCCACATTCAGATTGCTTCATTTCCTGTAATCTGTATTTTCCTATACATAGTTATTCCCCCGTGTATAAGGAAGGCCTGTATGGTTCTTACGGCGTGGTGATTTTCTGTTGGGGATACCTTTTAGAAGATAGGCGTCCACATCCCGGTAATTCACTCTGCATCCGGGTATTGTGGTTGTGAATGTATAAAAGGGGGGGGGGGGGGGGGGGGCTGGACTTTCTGTTCATTATTGCCCGACCGTCGTCGTGTGGAGACATACGGGAATCTCGGCTCTACAGACATTGTTCCATGTTGATCACCCGACCATTCGATGCTTGTAGATATGAAGGCTATTATTGTCCACAGAGAGATACGAACGCAGAGAAAACATGAGGAAAACCACCATTCTGTCAGACTGATCGTTGGTTTCTCCTTACGTGAAAACCATCAACAGACTGAAGAGCATGATCAAGACTGCTAACGGTGATTTGATACATGCGTGCTTGTGCTTCGAGCCTGTTGGATTATGATGCGCCAAAGACGAAAACTGACTGAGCTAAGCTAATCCCAGACAAACAGCAAATCCGGAGACTAGCCTTACTAGTCTTATTGCAAAAGAAGGCGGCTCATACCGACAGAAAGTTTGATTTTTTAGGGATGTTACTCAATCCCGTCGTCAATGTATTGGCAGATATTCTCGGTCTATGAAAAGGAGGTGCGAGTCGCCACATTCTCATTTATGTTCTGACATTCGAAGAGAGTGGATGCAGAGCAATTCTTTCGCCTTTGTTCATGAAGAAACTATTCTCCGAAGAGATTCAGAATCCGAGGAATCGTCAACAGGTTCTTCTTGGATTCTACATGCACTCTGACACCACGTATCACCGTATGATGACATCACAACATGGCCGCCCACGTGTGCTACCAGTACAACCCAACACGATGTCACTGGACCACATAACTATGACAGGACGGGTTTGGCTGTGAGGGGACATTTTGAGTTCTACTATTTAAGAGGGGTGAGCTGTATCGAATATTGCACGCAAGTACAAATCAGCACATCTGGAATATGCACATGTGCCGTGATATGCTTTTATTGCATATGTTCATTTCAGTACGTTCGAATAGCCTAACAATGTTAGGGGGCAGCCTTGAGATGAGAGGTAACAGCTCGTAGTGTACTACCAAAGAAGAGAATCGAGCATACCCAACAGTAGCTCATGACACGGCGTAGTGTTCTTCCCAAAGAAACTGCAGGCTCGTACAGAATTGACTTTAAGGCTGAGCAGCGGTTTTAGAAACGGAAAGGTGAAGAGATATCACCATGGGTACAAACAGTCAGCCTATACTACCGTACAACTCTAGATCACATGGTACACATAATTCTTAATTCAGAGTTACACAAGTCTTAATTTAAGTGGCAATTAAGTTTTAATTGGGAGATACGTAATTCTTTATTTAAGAGATAAATAAGTCTTAATTCAAAGATACGTAAGTGTAAATTCGAAGATAATTTAGTCTCAATCCAGCGCTATCGTCAAACTCAGTTCAGAGATACGTAAGTCTTACTTCAGATATTATAAGTCTTAATTCAGAGATACTCAAGTCTTAATTCAGAGATAACAAGCCTTAATGCACAGATACGTTAGCCTCAATTCAGAGATAATAAGTCTTATTTCAGAGATTCATAAGTCGTAATTCAGAGACAATAAAGTCTTATAGTACAGTATGGATTGCCTGTAACCCCGTTGGTCCCACTGTATCCTCCTCGAACCTCCAATCTGCCAAAAATCAGTGGTATACCGGTCTATCGTTTCTACGACAAGTGCGGAAGAGATTTCCTATGATATTGTTGGGTGTACTTGGTTGTCTTATATGGTAGTATACTATGGGTTGTTTACTCCCACCTCAATACTGAACGAACGTCGAGATTGCAAATATGAAATGAAAAACATATTACATGTGCCACACGTGCACATATAAGCTGTGCTTGTAGTCTTGTACATGTGATTATTATTCGGTTCAAGTCACTTCTCGCACGAATCTTCGATTCATCTGGGAATTTGTGATCGTTTTGAAAAATGTGGACCATTGTGGAGGAGAAATCAACTGCTTGATAGAGAGTTTCCTCACACACCGCCAAAAACCGTTGTACAGTTGGATGCAAATCGGAGTGTATCAGGGTGACATCGGGAGTCCAACAGTGGTCTGTACCGGGGGCTACTGTACATCAATGGCATGCCAGACAACATACCATCTGCATGTATATATATAGTTTTCAATCCAGTGGTGCGGTGCTAGGACTATGCCTGTTAAAGTCAGTACTATTGAGCGTAGCTGGAGCGTGGTAATTCTATGATTAAAGCATTGAGCTTCAAAGCGAAAGATCCACAGTTCGATCATGACCAGCGTTAACTACATTGTTGCAAGCCACTCTGTGACGCTGTGTGTGCCTACTAAGACGTACAGTACGTCGATGGTGGGCTTGCTTTCAGCCAATGCTAATTACTTGTTCGAAGTCTGTACGTTGAGGAATCCGACAGTTGCTTACCGCTGCTCGGTGGTCCTCTCCGGCTTCCTCCACCCGTAAAACTGTCCCACACAAGGTGTCGACGGTGTCCTTAAAATACAATAAATAAATAAATTGAGTGTCACGTTACCATTATGATACACCTACCCGCTAGTTTCTCTTTCTGGTGTGGACTGCTGTCAGCTGTTTTTTTTATCTTTTAGACTATGGCCTCTGCCACTAGCTCTCATTACAGTGAACGCCCAGCGACTACTTCTAGTTGCTGCTTCTACCATTACCTCTAACTCGACAAGTCCTCCTGTTGCCTGTATTCGGTTAGATAGCCGTTGTAATTAACTGCCTTCACCATGAACTTATCCATCCTCTGACAAACTTCCATTATCTCCATTCTTACTATAACTTTATCACTGCAGCTAGCTCTACTTCCGAAAACCGTAACCCCTATTAAGACTAATGCCCGCTATTAGTACTTCATGGCCCTTGATTACTGCTCTAATGGCCTCTACCACTGGCATTTCATGTAGTATTTAGACCAGGTTTGCGTTTCATCATAAAAAGCAATGACGTGTCTCTCATCGATGTAAGGAATGGTACCTCTCACATAATCATCAGGGTAATTACAGGACCGTAAATAATAAAACATTTCTTGGGGTGCAGGACACCAGTTCCATACTGCTCGGTCATATTGACCAACTATTTGGAACATACCTAATTGCTTTTATCAAAGACTTGTGCGCTATAAATATACTTTCCATTGATAAAATACTGTATTTTAAACATAAAACAATTACACAACACACTAACTAGGTAGAGGTGTACGACCATTTGGGTGCTTTCAACAGGCCAAGGTCATACGAATCATTTGTTATTAGTTACTCTCTCACTGCCCGACCACTTGGATGCTTTCAACAGGCCAGGGTCATAAAAATCATTTGTTATGAGGTACTCCCTCCCTGGATGTGGAACTCTACACTGAGAAACTGAGTTGGACATTTATTGCACTTTCTAATCTGTGTATATTTTTGGCGGGTAAGCAAGAGATTTTGCCCGACTTCCCCAAAGCATGTGTATGCTATTGTCGGTCAAGCAAGAACGTCCGTCCAACTTGGTATTTCATCATTCGATGCCCAATCTCTGCTCGACGACCCCCCCCCCCCCCCCTCCCCCATCCGAATTTACACCTCTGGGTATTGAAAAATCACATTCTCTGGGTATTCACTGACGACATTCTTTTATAAGATCTATCTATGGCTTTAGAATCCCTTTTAACCGTGTGAGGCGATGGGGGTCATGAGGTATACCCTAGGCAGGGGAAGTTTCAGGTCCCTCTTATACTCAGGGTTCATAGTGGTATATGTTCGTAGAGCGTGATCAAGGGAGATGTATAGTACTGGCAGAAGTGATTAGATTTAGTAGTGGCTAGGGTAATTAGTAGTATAGAGAGGGGGGTGCCGAACTGAAAAGAAACCGTGGAATCGAATATTGCACGCATGCACATATCAGCACATCTATATGTGCCACTTGTAATGTGCTTCCATTGCATAGGTGCGTTTCGGAAGCTTCGAACAGCCTTGAGATGAGAGAAAAGGCCTTGACATGGGAAGCAACAACCCATAGTATACAACAACCCATACAAGACAACCCAGGGTATCCCAAAATACTACATAATCAAGCGTTAGGTATTCGAAATCGTACGCTGATATAGAACCGAAATTTAGAGATAATAACTCTGATATCAGAGATGCGTAAGACTTAATTCAAAAATACGTAGCCTAAGTCTTAATTCAGAAATAATTAAGTCTTAATTCAGAGATACGTAAGTCTTAATACAGAGTTAATAAGTCTTATTCATTTATTTATCTATTTAGTGGTGTTTAAGGTCACATATTTTTACACAGGTGCTATTCGTTCCCACAAGGTTATAAAGTCAAGTCCAGCCAATCGTTTATACCCATGCTGCCCATTTCAGAGGACTTCCACCCCAGGCATTGGCGACCGGGTCCCATTTTACCAGTAAAACAGTTTGTTTACCACAGTAAACATGCACTGCTTAACTTTCTTGGGTACCCACGGGGATCTGAGATACGTAAGTCTACATTCAGAGACACGTTAGTCTTAATTCAAAGATAAGCCTTAATTCATTCAGAGATCCTCAAGTCTTAATTTGGGGGCGCGGTGGCTCAGTTGGTAGAGGTGCAGGCTGCAAGCCGAGACGTCCTCGGTTCGAATCCCACCTGCGGCAACCGCGTTGTGTCCTTGGGCAAGACACTTCACCCCGATTGCCTACATGGGGGCACGATGACGCTGTGTACTGAGGCGTACTGCACGTCGATGGTGCACATGTCTTCAACCAATCTAACCCTGCCTGTGCTGCGGTGCAGAGTTCAGAGTTACGATGTTGGAGAGCTGACAGCTGCTCGTCGCTGCTCGGTGGTTCTCTCCGGGTATTCCGGCTTCCTCCACCCGTAAAACTGTCACGGTCACGGTTAGCCATTGTGCATAAGTATGTGACCTTAAACACCAATAAATAAATAAATAAATAAATAAGTCTTAATTTAAGAGATAACTCGTCCCCTGAGTTTCAATGTGTTCTATGTGCCAGTAGGCACACAGAACACATTGGAACTCAGTGGACGAATTGTGAAAAACATTTCTCATGTGTGGCAGGAGTACGCTTCCCTAAATTATTGACTTGACCGAACTACGACTTTGTTCGTTCGAATAAGGATTTAAAACAATCGTCAGTTTACCGCCAGTTTATCGGCCCATTTTTCGATTCGATGCTGAGCAAATTAAATTCGCGCAAGCTGACATGATAAATGAATATTCATATTCCGAATATAGGTCGCGTTGGCATAATTTTGGATTCCATAATTATATCGCTCTGCGAAGCAAAACAAAATATGTCAAGGATCTAACATTGCTTTAAGTGTCAGCAATGTGATGTTAAACAATTCTCTATGTAAATATAATGTAAGTTCTCGGCACAAGCCAAGTTTTCATGAAAGAAAATACTCGTTAAAGCATTGAAGAAGGGAAAGATGGATAGTTGTCGGTTTGTCATCCGTTGCATTGTAGTTGCAGGTGAGTATGCGATTTTCAGTTTGGATACAGGTACCGCATAACTCGAATTTTGCATATGCTAAAGCTTCCAGGGGAGATAAAATTTATTAAACATCATTATGTTATGTTTACACGAATTGTAGTATACCCACACTCACTGCCAGTCCGTCAAAATATGTTGGAAGACAACTGTTAAAAAACTGCTTTCCTGTTTTATCTTCCTATCGAAGCCGCATTGATTCTTAATAAACGCTAACGGAGAGCTAGCTTACAAATAATCTATGTCGAGAACTGTCTTCGGTAATTAGATATTTATTCATTGGGGTTTATCGACACTTTCAAGTTTCAACGTCCAATGTCACAGCGTGTCGGACGTTTTTTTCTGGTGGAAAAAGCCGGTGCGTTCATATAATTTTGATCGGATCGTGACTGGATCGCAATCCGGGCGAAATTATCTTACCGCTTTTCTCCTCACAGCCGCTTCGACGCTCACCCACTGGAGACAAAATAAAAAAAAAAAAAACGAGCTCAAAGAAAGTAGGATGTTATTTTCGTTTGTTTCTGTGAATTTGGTTTGACTTCGGAATATTTTATTCATGAAAACTCGACCCACTGGTATACAAAAATGTCACCTCTTCTACTTATTGCCCAAGGGAACTGATTCGGATAAAGTGAAAAACACTCATACAAAGATGTTATGCGCGGTATGTCAAATGTGACGCTGAAAATCTTTTGTTATATCAAATGTATTCTACTTTACGCTTCTGTTTTGTTTCTAACCCTTCTTCCACGAGTGTTAGATAATAAAATTTCCCCATCAAAGGCAAAATGCAGTACACGAAATTTGCTTACACTCAGAACCAATCAAGGATGTGACGGAGGAGTGGGGTTGTATCAACGCCTATTGTTGCCCCAAACTTCATAAGTTGAGTTGAGAGTTGGAGCTAAGACCATGAAGAGTTGGAAACTGCGTATCACCAGTCGGAAAATTTGAGGTACCAGTCGGAAAATGTCCATAGAAGGGAAGGGTGTGTGTGTCCCAAAGTTTGAAATTGGGAGACACCCGTAAGGTCGGTGGGGAGTAGGGGTTTCGAAGGTGGAAACACACCCTCATTCAAAATCCGCAAATCCATCGGGGTTGCTAAGGAAATTTTAGTTGGGTGTGAATCTCATCAATAATTTTCCTGGTTGGGACTTTTTCGTCAGAACTTGAATCTATGATATTATTTCTCTTTCCATACTAAGCATGTACTTTCTTGAAAAACTAGATTCGACGACAAGTTTGATTTGGACACCGATGATCGAATAAGAAGTTGCGTCACCACTACTAAATGTATATTTTGTTTATTCACTAATAAATTTCCAAGAAGTCCTGAGTTTTTTTTAGAATATAATCCCGACTGCCTAATATTCCAAGTACATCACCAAGGCATGCCTTCGAGGAAATATTCGGGGACTTTAGCCATCACAGTCGGGACAAAGCATGTTTAATTCCAAAATACACTGAAAGTGGGGACTTTTTCACAGGATGTGTTGGTAAAAATAATATAAGCAAAAATGCACCGGAATATTTACCCAACACGACTTGGTGACAACTTGCATAAAGATCCTTTAGTATACTGAAAATGATCATTTTTGTGTGGTTCAAAACTATAGCCTGAACCCCCCCCCCCCCCCCCCCCCCCCCCACACACACACACACACACACCGAGCTCTTTCCGGTATGGGCTGAAACCGTATGATTGGGAGGTAAAAACTGAATAAATAATAAATTTTGAATGCCAATTTCTGTGAATCGCGCTGGTCGGACATCGCCGCTAATAAAATGGATTAACGTATCTATACCGTTTGATATAACACGACAACAAATGCCCAGAAACCCGATGCCTCCGAAATGGATTTAGACCTCTGAGGTATACCAAGGACACCCACCCCGGAAAAATTGTCAAACTAAATGGACTTGAATGTAGGGGTGGGGGAGCTAAATAAGGGTTGGGTAGGGGTATAGGCGGTGTGATTCGCAACCCCTTCCCCCAGTCATTTACCCAATCGTGGCATTTTCTTCTGGAGTGTAGTCTTCGATATCGATTTGCTCCGGCTAGTTATCATATTTTCTCTTAACCCTTTACCTAACATGAAAAGCAGACGACACTTGCAAAAAAAAAAATTCTTGAATAACTAATTTTTTTCATTTTTTGTCTCAAAACGTAGGTTATGACCCCTCACTGGAACGAGCTCAATGAGCTCGTTCCAACGAGGGCTCATAACCTATGTTTTTGAGACAAAAAATGAAAAAAATAATGAAAATTAATTGTCGATTTTTGAGAATAGCGCTGGCTGGTTTTGGCCGTTACGTTGGGAAAAGGGTTAACAAATTAAATTTGATACTTAGACTTAACCCTTTGAATAGAAAAGGCCGCTATTCCGGGCCAAGGTTGTGGTACGACATGAATTCAGAAAGTAGATAGTTGCTCAGTGAATTTGTGTTGCTGAATAATAAAAATTTTCAATGTGAAGCCCCCAAGGCTATTGGTTGATCGTCCTCCAAGTAAATAATATAGTAAGTTGATGGTACTGAAGTGGCATGTAGTATACAATTAGGGTCTAAGGGGTTAAATAACACGCCCAGTTCGCCAAACAGCTGCCCGATTCGACCTGTTGGTGACTCAGCATAAACTACAATCACGACTGACTGATATTCCAACTTCATCATTAAGGGATGCCTTCGACAAAGACATTTCTTACTGTTGTTGGAATATATTATAAGTCGGCACTTGAGCCAGCACAGTCGGAACAAATTAGAAGGGACGTAGCGACAGGAGGGGCTAGGGGTGTATCACCCTCCCAACCCCGACTAAAATTTTTCCCAGTTAAAAATTTGTGGCCGCAAACACCAATAGTTGGCAATTTCATGGACTATGGTAGTAAATTTCGAGGCGTTTTTTTCCAATATCCGGGGCCCTTGACCTTTTCTAACAGACATTTTGTGATTTTTAAGCACATTTCATGAGATTTTTCAACTGGAGTCAGTATTTTGTTCATTGAGTGCAACAAGTCGCCATTTGCAACGGCAATTCAGATTCCTTCAGCGGTTAGAAATTCAGAGGTAGCAGTTGTAAAACAGACCTTAAAGGCACATCCATGCAAATCAGGTTTACACCCCACCCTACTCATCGATCATCTTCGCGAGGCCGTTTCATGGAAGAGCGCTTCAGGCTGAATGGATGATGGGCAGCCAGTTATTAGCGAGACTTGTAAAGATAACCCATCCGATGTAGAGGTATCTACACAGGCGCTATGGTTCTCAGACTGACATTTATTGTCATAATTGGCTTGAAGTTATCAAAATCCTGACTAATTAAAAGTGTTTACAACTCGTTATTCACGCCTCGTAAGTAGTAGGAGAGGGATGGATCGGGCCTTATTGGGGGGGGGGGATCTCATGGGGGATCCCACATGTAACGTCATAGTCACGTGACCCAGTGGCGCCATGTTGTGTTGTCATGGTAACCCGCGAGAGCGGGCATCTTGTGACGTCATCCCCATAGTGATACGTGGTCCTAGTGCGCATGCGCAGCGCGTGTTAGAGTGATACGTATTTCCGTCGACCATTTTGTATACTGGGGCCGCCATCTTGGTTTCTATGGTAGCACGTGGTTGCTATGTTACCCAAAGGCTTCTTATGGGATAGTGGTGTGTTCCGAGGGTGTTCGATTGAATTAGAGTAGTTTTTCTGGTTCGGATTTCCCCCAGAATCCTTTTTAGGACCACCATACCATGGCTTTAATAGTAGCACGTAGTGCAAAAGTACTGAGGGGCCCTTTGGAGTATAGCCAACTGATAGACAACCTCCATGAAAGCCTACATCATTCCTAATAGCCAGAATCAATTGAATAGTGATAAGTCATTGCTCGAACTACTCGAATCCCACCGAGCAAATAAGCCATAGAGTATTTGCTCGAACTAGTGACTTGCACATACGTCTCTTAGCCTCATTTCGGTATTTGAGGATGGCCTCCAAAAAAACGTGGTCAAGATGGACAGTAAATTACACCTCATTGAGGGATTTTCACATGGCCTCATACGACAAAAAAGGGATTCTCCAGAAAATATCCTCGATAGGTATCCTCAGATAATACAATACCAGGCCATAGGTATCCTTAAATACCGAAATGAGGCTAAGGGGGATTTTTCATGGCCCCCTTAGCCTCATTTCGGTATTTAAGGATACCTATGGCCTGGTATTGTATTATCTGAGGATACCTATCGAGGATATTTTCTGGAGAATCCCTTTTTTGTCGTATGAGGCCATGTGAAAATCCCTCAATGAGGTGTAATTTGAAATGAGGTTAAGAGGGATAGTAAATTAGACCTCATTGAGGGCTTTTCTCATGGCCCTCATGGTCTCATATGACAAAAAAAGGTTTTCTCCAGAAGGTATCCTCGATAGGTATCCTCAAACAATACAATGCCAGGTCATAGGTATCCTCAAATACCGAAATGAGGCTAAGAGTCGTATGTGCGAGTCACTCGTTTGAGTTAACACTCTATGGCTTATTTGCTCGGTGGGATTCGAGTTGTTCGAGCAATGACTTATAAGTAACTATTCGATAGATTCTTGGCATTAGGAATGATATAGGCTTTCATGGAGGTTGTCTATCAGTTGGCTATCATTCAAAGGGCCCTCAGTACTATAGCACTATGTGCTACTATTAAAGCCCTGGTATGGCGGTCCTAAAAGGATTCTGGGGGAAATCCGAACCAGAAACACTACTCTAGTTCAATCGAACTTACCCCTGGAGGCCTTCTCTGTACCTAGGGGCCACTTGGTACCATGTATGGCGGTCCTAAATAGGATTCGGGGGGGGGGGGGGGGGTCCGTATCAAATAAAGTCAATTCTCGTAGTTTGGGGAGGATTTTGGTAATTTGGATGGGTTGTCGAGTTTATTTGGGTAATTCTACGAATCGGGAAATTACTCCTGTTCAATCGAACACACCATCCGAACATACCCCTATCCCATAAGAAGCCTTTGGGTAACATAGCAACCATGACCACGTGCTACCATAGAAACCA
Organism: Pictodentalium vernedei; assembly: GCA_031216915.1. NCBI lineage: Eukaryota > Metazoa > Mollusca > Scaphopoda > Dentaliida > Dentaliidae > Pictodentalium > Pictodentalium vernedei. Next base: position 176,308,535 of record CM062290.1, read on the forward strand.
AGATGGTGGCCTCCAGTATACAAAATGGTCGACGGAAACACGTATCACCCTAACCACACGTGCTGCGCATGTGCACTATGACCACGTATCATTATGGGGATGACGTCACAACATGGCCGCTCATGCAGCTTACCATGAGAGCACAACATGGCGCCGCTGGGTCACGTGACTATGACGTCACAGATGAGATACCCCGTGAGATCCCCCCCCCCAATAAGGCCCGATCCATCCCTCTCCTACTACTCTCGTAAATGTACTGTGACAGGGGCCTCGAAGAAGGCATGCCTTGGTGATATAGTTGGAAAAATGTCTTAGATAAAACTTGGGTCATGATAGTCGGGACACACTGGGTTCCCCCCAATCGGTCGTCTTCACGACGCCCATGTGTACTGGATTACGTACTTGCGTTCGCAAAGCTCGTAAACTTGTTAGCATCTGACAAGTAGATAAATCAACTTCTGTATCCTTGTTTGGACATTACCGTCATGTGTACTGACTGCTGGGGATACTAATGAATTTAGATGGCGACTGCAAGTTTTTTATCGATCGATTTCTCGGTATAAGTAACATCCAGGCATAAAACGAAAACAAAAAGTCACTGACTGCATTCACACTGAAACATAGTCTATCGATTAGCTTTCATGAGATATTCTCTCCAGATGACCTAAAAGATTTGTATATTATCGATCTCTTGTGCCATATCAAATTTGTCTTGGCATACTTGAGATAGTTGCTATGTTGTTAAGGTTAATTCTAAGCTTTCTATTCGAATTTCGAAAGCGAGGGAAGTGTTTGTTTCTTTGCATAATTCATACATTTTTCCAAAAAGACTCCTCCAGAAGAGGATAGGCATTGAGAAAAGTAGGATATCTTACTACCGTGTGCCTTCTTTTACTACTAATGTGGCTCCAAGAAATAGTTAACCATCATGTAATTGTTAGGCTACATTTTCCGACAATAAATGCCAAAGCGTTCCTACATTTTTTTTTATTAAATTTTGAAAATTTATCTATAAAAAAAACCCCGTAATAGTGTTTGATTCAGCCGATCTGGTCTCACGAACGAGATGGAAATGAAAACTGAGATGGCTTGACTCTTTTAATAATATGTTTGTTAAATTGCAGCCGGGTGTGTCTCGACGCTGAGCGGGTTTGGGGAGGGCGGTTAAACCTGATTTGTACTGACTGTGATGGCTCAAGTCCCGACTGGCTAATATTCCAACTACATCATCAAGGTTTGCCTTCATCGAGGCATGCCTTGATAATGTACTGGGAATATTGTTGCGAAATTCAGCCTACAGTAAAAGAGTTTATAATAGACAAAGTGTTAAGGGGTCATTAGAGACTATAGTAAATTCTAATAAAATAATATTCGAGTATTTTCAAGTACTCGACAGGAAGAAAAGAATCGTGTAGAACAGGAAAGTATTAAATTAAACTGTACTACGAAACACAAAAAATCTAGAGAGAATTGCAAGCTCTGTTATTACTATCAATCAAGTACCGATTGTTCTGAGCAAAACACCAGATGCACGTGCAGGTGTACATACACAATCCTGTTAGTCTCTTTCTATTTTGTTTATTTCTGATGCTTTAACCCCTTTCACACAGACTTGAATTTACTGGATGCAGTAAATTCTACTTCTCTAGTTTTGAATATACCTTGAATAGAATGTTTGTTCAGCGTAGAGACACTCGAATTCTTGTTATGCCTGTTAAATTGTCATCTCAATATTCTGCGCACCTCACGTGCGGCTTGTTACACCCATGCCCCTCCTGAAGACCTCCCCTTGCCCATCTTCTTCATTCCTAGCACATAAAGCCTCTCAAGAGCATCGCACGTCGCGCTTCATTCCAGGACTACCACCCAGCCGACTTCCTCTCAGTACCCTACTGTTCGTCTCCATGTCGTTCCTGGTCTGCCTCTTTTCCCTTTCCCTTCTGGTGCCCTAAAAGGCCACGTGAGCTTTTCTCATCACTTGGCGTCCGACGGCCGTCGTCTGACGTCCGTAAACTTTTCACATTTTCCTCTTCTTATCTGTAACCGGTGAGCCGATGTGAACCAAACTTGGCAGGAATGGTCTATGGGAGGTTCTCTACAAACGATCCTCATTTTGTCCCGTCGGATGAAAAACATGGCTTCCGGGGGCATTCTTTGATTCTGGTTGGTGGATTTTCAAAAATCGTCCCCTCTGAAACTGCCAGGCCAAATGTTTTGAAACTTCACATAAATGATGACTGGGACCCCCCTCTACCAACGATCCTCATTGAATGTGGATCGGGTCACAAACATGGCCACAATTGCGGCTTATAATTACTATAGAAACCCTACGGGAAATCACATTTTCATCATCTTCTCTGGAACTACTGAGCTGACATGAACCAAACCTAGCAGGGATAGTCTATGGGAGGTCAGTAGTATGTCAGGTATGTTTCAGGTGCAGGTTGGGGGATCTCATGGATGATCTCATCGGGGACCCCGCAGGGGGACCATTGAAGGGAGAGCCAGAGGGGAAGGGAAGCAGTAGTATGTCAGGTATGTTTCAGGTGCAGGTTGGGGGATCTCATGGATGATCTCATCGGGGGACCCCGCAGGGGGACCATTGAAGAGAGAGCCAGAGGGGAAGGGAAGCAGTAGTATGTCAGGTATGTTTCAGGGGCAGGTTGGGGGATCTCATGGATGATCTCATCGGGAACCCTGCAGGGGGGACCATTGAAGAGAGAGCCAGAGGGGAAGGGAAGCAGTAGTATGTCAGGTACATTTGAGGTGGAGGTTGCAGGACCCCGCAGGGGGACCTCGGAAGGGAAGCAGTAGTATGTCAGGTATGTTTGAGGTGGAGGTTACCGGATCTCATCGGGGGACCCCGCAGGGGGACCATTGGAGGGAAGTGAAGTAGGAGGAGATGTGGAGATCCGGTTGTAGAAACCACAGTTTTTACGACAATTAGCCTCTAGTCCCCACCAGCCCCAAATAGTCCCCACCAGACCCCACTACTTTCCACCAATCGTCTAATTACCAAAAAAAAACCAAACAAACCCGACTATATGTGATATGGATTCTTCAAGAATATTTTGCAGCGGGTAGTGCAATAGGACCGCCATACCTTTCACATAGCCTTCATGGCCTCATACGACTAAAAAAGCCCTACTTACGGAATCCCTTTTTAAGAATCCCTTTTTGGAATCTCCTTTCTGTCATATGTGCTTATGTGAAAAAGCACAATGTGACACATAGTCACATACGGGTATTTGAGGATACCTATAGCCCAGTATTGTATTATTTGAGGATACCTATCTAGGATACCTTCTGGAGAATCCCTTTTTGTCATATGTGCTTATGTGAAAAAGCACAATGTGACACAATGTGTCCTAGCACAAAGGCACATGCTTTATGTGCCGATATGTGCTTATGTGAAAAGGCACAATGTGACACAATGTGCCCTATCACATAGGCACATACGGGTATTTGAGGGTACCTATGGCCTGCTATTGTATTATTTGAGGATACCTATCTAGGATACCTTCTGGAGAATCCCTTTTTTGTCATATGTGCTTGTGTGAAAAAGAACAATGTGACACAATATGCCCTATCACATAGGCACATGCTTTATGTGCCAATATGTGCTTATGTGAAAAGGCACAATGTGACACAATATGCCCTATCACATAGGCACACACGGGTATTTGAGGATACCTATGGCCTGGTGTTGTATTATTTAAGGATACCTATCTAGGATACCTTCTGGAGAATCCCTTTTTTGTCATATGTGCTTATGTGAAAAAGCACAATATGACACAATATGCCCTATCACATAGGCACATGCTTTATGTGCCGATATGTGTTTATGTGAAAAGGCACAATGTGACACAATATGCCCTATCACATAGGCACATACGGGTATTTGAGGATACCTATGGCCTGGTATTGTATTATTTGAGGATACCTATCGAGGATACCTACTGGAAAATCCCTTTTTTGTCATATGTGCTTATGTGAAAAGGCACAATGTGACACAATCTGCCCTATCACATAGGCACATACGGGTATTTGAGGATACCTATGGCCTGGTATTGTATTATTTGAGGATACCTATCGAGGATACCTACTGGAGAATCCCCTTTTTGTCATATGTGCTTATGTGAAAAGGGACAATGTGACACAATATGCCCTATCACATAGGCATATACGGGTATTTGAGGATACCTTTGTCCTGGTATTGTTTTATTCGAGGATACCTACTGGAGAATCCCTTTTTTTGTCATATGTGCTTATGTGAAAAGGCACAATGTGACACAGTATGCCCTATCACATAGGCACATGCTTTAGCCATATGTGCCTTATGTGAAAGGGCACACTGTGGCCACATATGTGCCTTTTCACATAAGCACATATGACCAAAAAAAGGATTCTCCAGTAGGTATCCTCGAATAAAACAATACCAGGACAAAGGTATCCTCAAATACCCGTATATGCCTATGTGATAGGGCATATTGTGTCACATTGTGCCCTTTTCACATAAGCACATATGACAAAAAGGGATTCTCCAGTAGGTATCCTCGATAGGTATCCTCAAATAATACAATACCAGGCCATAGGTATCCTCAAATACCCGTATGTGCCTATGCGATGGGGCATATTGTGTCACATTGTGCCTTTTCACATAAGCACATATGACAAAAAAGGGATTCTCCAGTAGGTATCCTCGATAGGTATCCTCAAATAATACAATACCAGGCCATAGGTATCCTCAAATACCCGTATGTGTCTATGTGATAGGGCATATTGAGTCACATTGTGTCTTTTCACATAACACATATCGGCACATAAAGCATGTGCCTATGTGATAGGGCATATTGTGTCACATTGTGCTTTTTCACATAAGCACATATGACAAAAAAGGGATTCTCCAGAAGGTATCCTAGATAGGTATCCTCAAATAATACAACACCAGGCCATAGGTATCCTCAAATACCCGTGTGTGCCTATGTGATAGGGCATATTGTGTCACATTGTGCCTTTTCACATAAGCACATATTGGCACATAAAGCATGTGCCTATGTGATAGGGCATATTGTGTCACATTGTGCCTTTTCACGTAAGCACATATGACAAAAAAGGGATTCTCCAGAAGGTATCCTAGATAGGTATCCTCAAATAATACAATACCAGGCCATAGGTATCCTGAAATACCCGTATGTGCCTATGTGATAGGGCACATTGTGTCACATTGTTTCACATAAGCACATATCGGCACATAAAGCATGTGCCTTTGTGCTAGGTCACATTGTGTCACATTGTGCTTTTTCACATAAGCACATATGACAAAAAGGGATTCTCCAGAAGGTATCCTAGATAGGTATCCTCAAATAATACAATACTGGGCTATAGGTATCCTCAAATACCCGTATGTGACTATGTGTCACATTGTGCTTTTTCACATAAGCACATATGACAGAAAGGAGATTCCAAAAAGGGATTCTTAAAAAGGGATTCCGTAAGTAGGGCTTTTTTAGTCGTATGAGGCCATGAAGGCTATGTAAAAGGTATGGCGGTCCTATTGCACTACCCGCTGCAAAACATTCTTGAAGAATCCTTATCACATATAGTCGGGTTTGTTTGTTTTTTTTTTGGTAATTAGACGATTGGTGGAAAGTAGTGGGGTCTGGTGGGGACTATTTGGGGCTGGTGGGGACTAGAGGCTAATTGTCGTAAAAACCTGTGGTTTCTACAACCGGATCTCCACATCTCCTCCTACTTCACTTCCCTTCAATGGTCCCCCTGCGGGGTCCCCCGATGAGATCCGGCAACCTCCACCTCAAACATACCTGACATACTACTGCTTCCCTTCCCCTCTGGCTCTCTCTTCAATCGTCCCCCTGCGGGGTCCCCGATGAGATCCCCCAACCTCCACCTCAAACATACCTGACATACTACTGCTTCCCTTCCGAGGTTCCCCTGCGGGGTCCTGCAACCTCCACCTCAAATGTACCTGACATACTACTGCTTCCCTTCCCCTCTGGCTCTCTCTTCAATGGTCCCCCTGCGGGGTCCCCGATGAGATCATCCATGAGATCCCCCAACCTGCACCTGAAACATACCTGACATACTACTGCTTCCCTTCCCCTCTGGCTCTCCCTTCAATGGTCCCCCTGCGGGGTCCCCGATGAGATCATCCATGAGATCCCCAACCTGCACCTGAAACATACCTGACATACTACTGCTTCCCTTCCCCTCTGGCTCTCCCTTCAATGGTCCCCCTGCGGGGTCCCCGATGAGATCATCCATGAGATCCCCCAATCTGCACCTGAAACATACCTGACATACTACTGCTTCCCTTCCCCTCTGGCTCTTCCTTCAATGGTCCCCCTGCGAGGTCCCCGATGAGATCATCCATGAGATCCCCCATCCTGCACCTGAAACATACCTGACATACTACTGCTTCCCTTCCCCTCTGGCTCTCCCTTCAATGGTCCTCCTGCGGGGTCCCCCGATGAGATCATCCATGAGATCCCCCAACCTGCACCTGAAACATACCTGACATACTACTGCTTCCCTTCCCCTCTGACTCTCCCTTCAATGGTCCCCCTGCGGGGTCCCCCGATGAGATCATCCATGAGATCCCCCAACCTGCACCTGAAACATACCTGACATACTACTGCTTCCCTTCCCCTCTGGCTCTCCCTTCAATGGTCCCCCTGCGGGGTCCCCCGATGAGATCATCCATGAGATCCCCCAACCTGCACCTGAAACATACCTGACATACTACTGAGGTCCTCTACAAACGATCTGCATTTTGATCCCAGGGGTTTGAAAACGTTGGCCGCCAGAGGCATTCTTTGATTCAGATTGGTAGATTTTGAAAAATCTTCTCCTCTGAAACCACAAGACCAAATGTTTTGAAACTTTGCATGGTTGATGACTGGGACCCCCCTCTACCAGTATTCCTCATTTAATGTTGATCGTGTTGCAAACATGGCCGCAATTGCGGCTTATATTTACTATAGAAAACCCTATGGAAAATCACATTTTCATCTTCTCTCTGGAACTACTGAGCCGACGTGAACCAAACTTGGCAGGAATGGTCTAGGAGGATCTAGGATCCTCTTTTTGTTCCCGTTGGTTGGAAAATATGGCCACCAGAGACATTCTCTGATTATGTTTGATGGATTTTGCAGAAATATTCTCCTCTGAAACTACAAACATCACGTGATTGAGGACTGGGACACCTTCTACCAATGATCCTCTTGTAATGTTGCAAACATGGCCACAATTGCAGCTCATAGTTACCATGGAAAGCCTATGAGAAATCACATTTTTATATGTAGTTCCAGGTGAGCGATTACAGGCTCTTAAAAGTCTCGAGTTCTTCTAATGATCTCTTCACTAAGTAGCCTCATACTCCCTCTCTCCATTAACTTTTCATTCGATTTTTCTTCTCCACCAACCTGATGTTCGTGATCCAGCTCACACACTTGTTCATCATTCTCTCGTCTCCTTTGCTCTTCCCCCGTGTTTCGCACCCACACAACAGTAGTGAGGGCACTAATGTTTTGCAGAGCGGCATCTTTGTCTCCCCGTTTTCTCTCTTTATGGACCATGCCACCTATTATTATCAGAACCCAAGACTCCGGAAGCATAACTTAAAAGAGAAATATACAAATATTTACAAACTCCTGCACGTCGCGATTACTGTTCAATAGGTGAGGTTCCACATACGTCAATGCCTATTGCCAACAGAAAATTGACACACCAACACACTGTGTACTACCTACTTTAAATAAGCAGACTACGATGTCTTATTTCGCTTCCTAAAATTTTTTTAGGGGGCTGGGGTAGAGAGAACCACAGAAGTTAAAAACAAAACAAACCAAAAAAATAACAAAACAAAAAGGAAAAAATTCGTACGGACACTTTTTTGAGACTTTCCTAGCACCAGCAGAAACGAATGGCCGAAAAACATTGCCTTTATTTGTGTCATTGCAAATCAAACAACTGCTCTTGCTGTCCGTCACTTACTGACGAGGAGACCCCCCCCCCCCCCCCAACTCCCAACTACAAAATGGCTAATTTTCAACATGCATAACTACTCAACACCATCACCAACACCGCCACAACATCAACACAATCTCCTCCTTCTCCCTATACTGTCTGTTCTAGTGATTCCGCCTTATCCAGAACCTGTAATCCCAAATTCATCGCTTCCACTTCTTCCAACATCTCCACCATCTATATTATCATACGTCTAGCACTACTCTCTTATAGTATTCTCAGATAGCCTTCTCTGCACAATCACCCTGATGTACTAATCCATGACCTCCTCTCTTTCTCAGCCTAATCCCTGCCCACCCCTTTCAATCCTCCTAAACCTCATTCTTCTTCCTACCCAGTCTCGCATCTTATTCTTCGGCTTCCGTGCGACACTACCAACACGCTACATCCACCATATGTGCCTCGCTCCATCCAACTTTTTGACCGCTTTTAACTCCACCTCATTTTTGTTCACTGTTAGTTGTTAAAATGTCAAATTAATGAACAATAAGATATTCTTATGACTAAGAAATATGCGACAAATGAGTTTTAGATGCCCAAAACAAGCAGAAACAGAGGCATTTGCCCATCCCTAAAGGCGCCAGGGAACTATGGCACACTACATTTCTGGAAGCGGAGATTACGCATGTTGATAAACGTACCAACCGGATAAAATAGCACCCCTCCTCCACCACCCCCGCCTTCACCATGTTGGGCACTGGATGATCATGGTATTGACGTCATACGATTGAGTTACCAGGATATGCAATGTGACTAGGTCATTCTATGATAAATCCCCGGGAGTTGGGGGGGGGGGTGTCTCCTCGCCTCAACCAGAGCAGAAACCTTTAGTATAAATATTATATACCTCTATGTGGCAATAAATGGTAAGTGGTCAGACCCACTCTGGGACTCAAATATTTCTTTTCTAGTTTAGCATCTGACTGTCACCCACCTTTACAATACTTTACCTATACATTTGTTACAGGCAACGGTCAGTATTTATGTACAGACCGTTACAATACTTTATATGTACCTTTGTTATCAGGTCATTACCTAGATGTTTGTCATTGCTGTGTCACATACTATACACGTACATGTCTTTGTCTTGACAAGTTGAGCTACAGTGTCATTGACACTTTCATTTTCATTTAAAACTTTTAACCCTTTGAACCCTGGTAGTATCATCCATATTAGTTCAATAACAGCAACTAGAAGAGTCCATGTTCATTATTTAGGGGTAGACTAATTTATATTTTGCTAATTGCATGTGTGTGGTAGATCAATCAATATTTTCAACGTGCAGCCCCAAGGCTGCACGTTGAAAATAGTGATTGGTCTAGCACACACATGCACTTAGCATCCATCCTATTTAATGAAATTATGACGTATCATGTTCGAGGCCTGAAAAGCGGCCGCTAGAGTTCAAAGGGTTTTAAATGAGATTTTTCTAAAATCTACTTCACTGTGCACGGGGCAGTGATATCTAACCAGATCGGGTTTAATCGGTCAGCTGCTTCACAAGATACCACGTGACTCATTATTATCGACACATCATTTCTGCTTGTTGTCTTCTGTCGACTCCCTAATAGTGGCAATGAAATGTTGGTGTATGATTTCCACATCTTCTGAGAGAGCTAAGGACTCGGGGACTCATACAATAGTTTCTGGTGATTTTTAACGATAACAGCAGACACCAATCAGAAACGATGTGGCCATAATAATGACTTCGAACATTCAGGTGGACATACTTCGAGATTCGGCCTCAGCTTGAAAGGGAATCCAGTTTTGATATATAATGCAATATTCCATCCCCAATATGGACGATCTTTTCTATTACTTCTTGAAAACTTCTGAGCACTTTCATCAGAACATTTTAGCAATATTTCAGTGAATGTGCACATGGCGGGACCGGCATTTCACATTGCACTATGTCAGTTTTCGGCTTTAGACTTTGTATGTTCAAATCTTTATTAGCTACGCAAAATATCATTAACTAGAATTTCAGAGGTCATTGTAGATCATTTCACCACAAAGTTTGCATGACATTATTCAATAACGGTGGGTTTGTGGTGTAGAGAAATCTTATTTGAACTTTGAAGCTACCGGGAAATTCAAAAAATTGCTTGTTTTAATCACAGGTTTTGAAAATGTTTCCCGAACTCCTCGTCTCGTGCTCTCCCCAGGCCACGCCCCTCGCGTCGCTTCGCAATGGATACCGTGATCCATCCACAGGAAAGTACCCTCAATATTATTTCCATGCTACACCCCTGAGGTCAACATTATCTTTACCAACCCGCCACTGTATACTTATTGGGAATTAACATGAATAGGTGCACAGACCCTTTATTCACAAGATGTAACCAAAGATTCTTTTTTTTTGATTTGTTTCTACAACCGCCTTTAAAGACGAAAAATACACATTTTGGGCTCCATAATTAACAAATTTCCTCATCGGAAATTTGTTAATATGGAGACACAAAAGCATGTGCATTTTTCGTAACACAGAGGTACAGTAGTGCCAAAGATAGCTGTGTGTATTGCATTCCTACCACGCCGCTAAGGCATGTGCACCTGATGCATATGAGTGGATGGGTGCCCTTGTATGACTTATATGACCGTGCTTCTAACCGCCCTGTAGTCAAACACTTGCATTGTTCTTCCGTCTGAGATTATCGATAATATTTATATTTGCAGTTTGTTGTTGTCAAGTGCTCAGTTACGAGGTTACGAACTGTGAGGCTTATAAATACGTCAACTGTTTCAAGGAATGGGCAATTGCTAAAAACTCTGAAAATCAAGATGACATATGCAAGTAAGTCTGACAGAGTCCTGTGTAATGTTTTATTGTTATTTTCTGATATTTGTTGTTTTCTATCGCCATAACACACTACAGGGACATACCTGCGAATTTCGGGGAGGGGAGCATTTGTTTACACACAGTGGAACATGGCAGGGACCCAACTTCGGTCAAACCGCGTCAACTAGAGAAGTTCCATAGATGCACTGGCGGCAGACATCATTCATATGGGTATGTATTGCCGTCTATAAGTGATACACACCATTTGATTGAGCAACGTATATCATCCAATAGATTCTATAAGAATTTTCCATATTACTGACGTAACCCTCCTCCTCACGTGACCTTTATTTACAAATCAATCAACACGTGTGAACGAAGATGGTGTCTGCCAATCGCTTCATATTTCAGTCATTTCCTAACGGATAACTCGGATATACCAGTAGTAGATGTGGAAGTCGACCCTTATTGGAGATATCCCGCAGGGGACCCTGGGAGTGACTTTATAGCCATATGACCTAATTACGTCACATTTGGTTGTGACTACAACAGAGGCTAATCACAGGACAGAACAGATAGTCGAAGATAAGATGAAGGCAATGGTAAGACCACCGGGAGCTGTATAGGCGCTTGGAATCCCACTTGTGGAATTCCACTTATGGAATCTTTTTTACAAAATCTATGGAATCCTTTTTCGAGAAACGTCAGTGGTCATATAATCCCTTTTTCAACTTCGCGCAGTAAACTTTAGTTTTCAGTTTCCAAATTAATATGGGCGAGCCTGTCCCAAAAAGCCTATAAAATCATTAAAAGAATGAAAGGAAAAAAAATTAGACCATGGAAAAAAATTATTTCTGACACCTCCGACCACCCAGCCACCCGATCCTCAAGCCAGAAAATAATCAGACCGTCATCTGCAAAATGAGGTCTCCAGGGGTGAATTTCGTGATGCTACCCTGCACAGCAGCGTAGCATCACTAAATTTACCCTCTGTGAACCTCAGTCTGAATCAAGGTTTCAAACCTAAACAGAAAGAGGTCCCCAGAGGATACATTGGCCCACTGTATGGGATAACATCAGCACATTCACCCTTTGGGGACCTCATTCTGCAAATGACAGATTGCTTATCTTCAGGCTTGCCGATCATATGTTCCTGGAAATTTGTTTTGACCCTCCCCTGTATAAAAAGCCCCAGACGAATTGTTCGTTGGCTGAAAACTGATAGCATTATTAGTTATTGTTTTTATTGGAGAATATCGCATGTGACCTAAATGAGGAATTTGTCCAGAGAAACACAGCAAGCGACGCGGGGCGCTGCACTCCCATTTGCCCAATATATATAACCCAATACTATCCAATACTTACTCGGTATTACCTAATACTTCTAAATACCACCCGATTCATATCAAATTTAACCCAATATCCTCCAAAATAGTCCCAAAACAGTCCGACACCTACCACATACTACCCCATAATGCACAATAACGAAAACACTTTAAATAGTTACTTCTTATCATTGCCTATTGAGAGAAATGGAGGGAAGAGGAGAAGGAGTAGAGGTGAAATGAGAGAAATGGAGGGAAGAGGAGAAGGAGTAGAGGTGAAATGGAGAGAGAGAGACAAAGAGCGAAAGAGTTGGAGAGAAAAACGGAGAGAGAGAGAGGGGGGGGGGGGGAGTTGCGCTGGGTTTCCAGTGTGCGGCGGCCTTCAGAGTTATAGCAATATGTGCGTGTATGCTGGGGCGGGGCGGGTATGTTTAGCCGATTTTGCGAGAACCTAGACAATAGCAAAGGTACTACTACTTCTGATTTTGTTCCTTTGCTCTGTTTTTGTAGTAGGTAAAAGGTATAACGAAAACGAGAGACAATCTAATGGACACTCTCCAGTCAGCAGTTACCTGCTGTATGGGATAGATCTGCAAATTCACCCTCTGGGAACCTCATTCTGCAAATGATAGATTGCTTATTTCCAGGCTTGCCTGTGTTAGTGACTCGATGGTACAAGAAGAGTTGAAGGGGGACACTTCGTAGGATTTTGGTAATATCTCGATGATTCGAAAATTTCAGAATTGTGCGTCTCAAATCGAATCGAGTCGAATCATCGGGACGAGTTCGGAATTAATCGAATTTCGACGGACCCGGGGCCCAAAAAAAACGCGTTCTTGGGTATCAAACCAATGTCAGTGCATCATGTTCTAGGGAATGACCGTATTCATCAAGAGACATCTCGTGAAAGACCCTGTATGGTCACAAAATACTCTGGTGTATACCAGGTTATTTGGTACCAATATCATGAACTATGCTACTTTTCTGTGTGAGCACAAAATACAAAATCCTCTTGCTTTCGGGGATCCCTGCAAATTTCATACGCTTGATACTTCATTAGACATATGCGTGTATTTACGGTATCATTCAAGCAAAGAGGATATATTGGCAACCTGAAAGACCGTAACTGCTGAGTTGACGTGACAACCGTTACATATTCCCAGTTTCTTATCCCTTTACCTAACATGAAAAGCAGACGACACTTGCAAAAATAATTCTTAAATAACTAATTTTTTTTCATTTTTTGTATCAAAAACATAGGTTATGACCCCTCGTTGGAACGAGCTCGTCGAGCTCGTTCCAACGAGGGGTCATAACCTATGTTTTTGAGACAAAAAATGAAAAAAATAGTGAAAATTAATTGGCAATTTTTGAGAATAGCGCTGGCCAGTTTTGGACGTTACGTTAGGTAAAGGGTTATTCGACATTCGATAACAAATGTCGAACAAAGGAACTGGAATAAGTGACCGTTGTCACATCAGTGACTGCTGATACGTCTCCGAAGAACATGAAAGTAAAGACCCCATGAGTTTACAGGGTAATGAGGGTTCGAACATTGCCGAGGCAAGCACGTCGATTCAGATGTGTGTGGTTGAGTAAGTAGGGGTTTGGTGTTCCCCGATCAATGGCATTTTTTAACCTTTCGGGGAACTCCTAAGATACACAAAGACATGGCTTTTCTAAAATGTGCTATTTGTTTGGTGCCTTTAATCGAATTTGACGTTTCTTAGTATAAGGCAACAAAGTAATCTGGCTTACTAGAACAGGCTTTCCGGTGTAATCGGAAACAATTATTAACTTGTTTAATTTTGCATGGCAGTTGTTTTAGTTCAGAAAGAATGGGATTGAAAATCGTGCAGACTTGGAGTTTCAGAAAGGTCATACTTCCGCATTTAATGGTCTCTTATCGGAATTGATTTGGTGTAATAATTGGGAGAAAATAGTAATAATGGAAAGAAAATTGATCGATAGCTTTGTGCGTACACATCACAATTGTGTATCCAGTATGTTGTCATCTTCAACTATATATTTATCCAAATAGTATCGTCCGCATGAGACATAAATTCTACGGAGCTTGAAAGAGGGTTTCACACTTTCAAGAGCTATTTGGCCAACCAATTCGTGGCCTGAGTGTTGGAATGTCCTATGTCCCCTATGGGACATAGGACATTCTAGCATCCAGGCGACGATTTGCTAGGCAGCGTTCCTGTATTTGCTATAAGTTTGTTTGTTTTTTTGTTCATTTTGAAAATGCTATTTACACAGCAAGCTCTCCCTTTTCAAACTAAAAAAACAAACAACAAAATAATGAAATCTTCCGGTCTCTGTCTCGTTATGGCTCTCTACGAGTTGGAAGTTTTCTGGCAGTTGCGTCCTAACGTAGTCCATGCATTGTTTCATGCTGCCGATGGGATTTGCAGTAACATTGCCGTATTCAGATCAGAAGCATCCATCCGCCATGGTTGTGAATTCGTCATTCGTCCCAGGTCATGGTTCCAAAGTTGATTTTCTGTGCCTCGGTCTTCTCCTCCTGGGGTTCCGGGGGGGGGGGGGGTGAATTCGATGTATGGAGTGGACTGATGGCCGGATGGATCGGAACCAATTGAGTAGTTGACTTCCATCACGCCTTCCACCTCCTTCTTCTTGCCTTCTGTCCTCTGTAGTTCAGGGGAGCGGATTGGCGAGAGTGGGGAAGGTGATGAGGGTGGTAAGGTGGTTATTTCCCTCTCCTTCTCCTGTTTCTCCGCCTCGGATCTTCTCTTTTCCACATACGCCCCCATTCGCCTGGCGAGTCGGCGTTTGGCGAACGGTGTTTTTCTCTTGTTCTTCTTCTGCTGCTGGCCGTTTTCAGATCTTCCGGGGTCTGGACCAGTACGGCGCGGGCCCCAAGAAAGGTGCTACCACTACCCCTGGGAGGTTCACGGTGGTATTTGATGGTGAGCTGAACGCTGTCAGCATCAACTTGGACAACTGAAAGTTTCGTACCAGCCCTTTAATTATCATGAAACATCCACTTGGTTTGTCTTGGGATACTGCACTGTAGAGTATCTCCAACAGAATAGGAGCATACCCACCCACTCACTGCTTGTTTATAAGTTTGAGGCCAAAACATAATGATGAATGAGATAGTAACATACAGAACACGAGTGGAAACGTTTGCTCCTCGTGTACTGTGCAGCGTGCATAAGAAAAAGCAGCTTGATGCTAAGTGTATACTGTTAGTCAATCTGCTACTGCTAGACCACTTCACGGACTGACGGTAATGATCGGTCTCATGCATTTCCTCCACTTGGATGGTAAGAATGTCAAATCTCTTGAACCGAATACTGATTCCAACAGCCATGCTTATTTTAGAACAATTATCACAGAAACTCCAACAGACGAGTGCTATACCCACAGGCCGACATTGGCGAATCCCATGCTATGTGGGGCTCGAAATCAAGTATCATTTGTTATATCGCCGTTGTCTTTACTTTTATTATTATTATCGAGAGATATTGAGACTAACCCGGGACCAACGTGACCTGATGGAAATTCTGGGTACCTCACGACAAATAATCTTAAAATATGTCACCTTAGCGTACAAAGTCTAATACCAAAACTCGATATCCTTCAGTGTGAAGTAGGACCCTTTGATGTCATGACATTCACCGAAACTTGGTTGTGCCCATCAGTCAGCTCCTCGGAAATCAGGATTTCAGGAACCACAGAGGACTGACCAAATTACCAGAGGTGGTGGAGTCACAATTTACGCGAAACAAGGTATTAATCTAAAACCGCGTCACGACTTAGAAATATTAAAGCTTGAGTGTCTTTGGGTTGAGTTAACTTTGGGGAGGCGACCTTTGTTATTAGGTGTCTTCTACCGACCCCCAAATAGCGACTGCAGTGCGTTGGACCTAATTTCCGCTTCCATTGATAAAGCTAAAGATACCTCTATAGCCGATATTATAATCACAGACGACTTTAACGATGACCAGGTGTCGCCTCGAACCGGACATTTTACCGAAATTGTTAAAACTTTCAATCTTAGTCAGCTTGTGGACGAGCCTACATATTTCACTGAATCTTCAGCATTCCTACTAGACGTGTTTGCTGTTAACATTTCTGTTAATACGCAACGTTTAACGTTCTGGATCCATTCTTTCCAGGTCTTTGTTGCTACCATTGTCCAATACTCATTGAAGTTATTACTTCCAGAAAAATCAACCCCTCTTTCAAAAGGCGCATATGGAAATACTCTGAATAAATTTTTTAGCTCAACTTGACAAAGTCAAGCTGAGCTATTGCCATCACTTCTCGTCCGTCGGCGTACGTACGTACGTACGTACGTACGTACGTACGTACGTACGTACGTTAGTACGTACGTACGTACGTACGTTAGTACGTTAGTACGTACGTCCACAATTTCCTTTGGCACACCTCACAGGTCGCATTTATGATCAGATTACTTTGAAACTTGGTATGCTTGTTTGGGGTGACCTCTAGATGGGAGCTATCGATTTTCTTCAATTTCCCTCAAAACATGTTGCCGCGGCCAACGTTCTTAGAACTTAGTTTAGTCAAACCACAATATTTCCCTTTGGCACACCCTACAGGGCACATTTATGATTTGATTGCTTTGAAACCTGGTATGCTTATTTAGGGTGACCTCTAGATGGGAGCTATCGATTTTCTTCAATTTCCGGCAAAAACTGTTGCCACGGCCAACGTTTGTAGAACTTAGTTTAGTCAGACCTCAATATTTCCCTTTGGCACACCCTACAGGTCGCATTTATGATCAGATTGCTTTGAAACCTCGTACGCTTGTTTGGGAGACCTCTAGATGGGAGCTATCGATTTTCTTCAATTTCTGTCAAAAAATGTTGCCGCGGCCAACGTTCTTAGAACTTAGTTTAGTCAGAAGACTCAATATTTCCCTTTGGCACACCCTACAGGGCACATTTATGATTTGATTGCTTTGAAACCTGGTATGCTTATTTAGGGTGACTTCTAGATGGGAGCTATCGATTTTCTTCAATTTCCGGCAAAAAGTGTTGCCACGGCCAACGTTCATAGAACTTAGTTTAGTCAGACCTCAATATTTCCCTTTGGCACACCCTACAAGGCCCATTTATGATCAGATTGCTTTGAAACCTGGTATGCTTGTTTGGGGAGACTTCTAGATGGGAGCTATTGATTTTCTTCCATTTCTGTCAAGAAATGTTGCCGCGGCCAACGTTCTTAGAACTTAGTTTAGTCAGAAGACTCAATATTTCCCTTTGGCACACCCTACAGGGTACATTTATGATCGGATTGCTTTGAAACCTGGCATGCTTGTTTGGGGTGACCTCTAGATGGGAGCTATTGATTTTCTTCAATTTCCGTCAAAAAATGTTGCCGCGGCCAACGTTTTTAGAACTCAGTTTAGTCAGACCACAATATTTCCCTTTGGCACACCCTACAGGGCACATTTATGATTTGATTGCTTTGAAACCTGGTATGCTTGTTTGGGGATACCTTTAGATGGGAGCTATCGATTTTCTTCAATTTCCGTAAAAAAATGTTGCCACGGCCAACGTTCTTAGAACTTAGTTTAGTCAGAAGACTCAATATTTCCCTTTGGCACACCCTACAGGGCACATTTATGATTTGATTGCTTTGAAACCTGGTATGCTTATTTAGGGTGACCTCTAGATGGGAGCTATCGATTTTCTTCAATTTCCGGCAAAAAATGTTGCCACGGCCAACGTTCATGGAACTTAGTTTAGTCAGACCACAATATTTCCCTTTGGCTCACCCAACAGGGCACATTTATGATTAGATTGCTTTGAAACCTGGTATGCTTATTTATGGTGACCTCTAGATGGGAGCTATCGATTTTCTTCCATTTCCGTCAAAAAATGTTGCCACGGCCAACGTTCTTAGAATTTAGTCTAGTCAGACCACAATATTTCCCTTTTGTACACCCTACAGGGCACATTTATGATCGGATTGCTTTGAAACCTAGCATGCTTGTTTGAGGAGGCCTCTAGATGGGAGCTACCGATTTTCTTCGGTTTTTGTCAAAAAATGTTGCCACTGGCAAAAAAAATGACATTGGTACCAATGATCTTCAATTTTGCCATTTCATTTATAACTTACCAAGTTCAAGTTTGTCAAGTTGAGCTACAGTGTCATTGACACTTTCATTTTATCCCTAAATAATGCTCTCCTTAATGTTAACTGGGATGAGGCCTTCGACGATGTAAATCTAGATTCCACGATTACCAACTTCACTGACAAATTATTAACGTTAGCTAACAAATATATACTCAATACAATCATTACAGTACGGAAAAATTAACCAAGTTAAAGATATAAGGTTAACGATTCGGCAACGTAAACGCTTATACAAAAAATGCCAAACACATCGGTTTGTTACGTGGTTGGGACAAATATAAAGCAAAAGGAAATCTAGTTGTTTCAGCAATTCGGAAAGCTGAGGCGACATATGCAGACATAATCCGGGCAACTCTGTCTAATTCTAACACCACATCTTCACACTGGTGGAAAACCCTAAGTCAATTCGCACTAATAATAGACCCGCCATTCCGGCCCTCACATATCAGCATGAAACATATTATACCAATGTTGATAAAGCAGAGGTGTTTAACAAATATTTTTGTTCTATCTCAACCGTCGATGACTCCCCAGCAATGATTCCTATTACTAGTTCTAGCCCCACAGAAACAATTAGCGATATCACCTTACATTCTTCTGATGTGCATCAGACATTTAAAGGGTTGAATATATCTAAGGCGTCGGGTCCAGATCTCGTTAGTCCTCGCCTTCTTAAAGAGTGTGCATCATCCTTGACCGAACCTCTTACAATATTATTTAATATTCCATTGACCCTTTGCTATTTCCCGCCGTCTCGGAAAAAGCTAATGTAACATCAGTTCTAAAGAAACCTCCGTCTAGCTCGGTTACTAACTATCGCCCGATATCATTAAATAGTTGCGTCTGGAAAATTCTTGAGAAATGTATCTTCAAGCGTCTATGGCACTTCATTGAAACTAATAAACTGCTAAGTCAGTTCCAATCAGGCTTCACAACCGGTGATTCCACTGTCTTACAATTGACAAACTTGTATGACGAATTTTGTAAGGCACTGGATGAGGGAAAACAGATTAGGGTTGTCTTTTGTGACGTGAGTAAGGCGCTTGATAAGGTAAGGTATGGCATATGTGGCTCATTCACAAGCTAGAAAAAATGGAATTAGAGGTGACTTGTTAACTTTTCTAAAATCATACCTTTCTGGTAGGACACAACGGGTCGTAATCGTAATAGGGTCTGATTCGTTCAGCTGGTTGCCTATTTACTCTGGCGTTCCTCAAGGCTCATTATTACATTATACTGTTGTTTTTAATTTACATAAATGACATTACTGAAAATCTAGCTAGCAGTATACGACTATTCACTGACGATACGTCACTTTATCTAATGGTTGAAAACCCACAACTTGCCTCTGAACTGTTTAAAAGCAACTTATCCACAATTGAACAATGGGCTCAAACATGGTTAGTGGAATTTAACCCACAGAAAACCGAAACCATGCTAATATCACGGAAGACCAAATCTACTGTACATCCCTCTCTATTTAGCTAGTACTCAAATAAGTGAAGTGACCGAACATAAACACCTAGGTCTAATTTTAAACAATCATTGTACTTGGAATAATCACATCGAACACATCACGTCTAAAGCATGGTCAAGAATCGATATGATGAAAAAACATAAATACTCACTCGACCGTGCAACGAGATTAGTTACGGGTGCGACTATTAGTGCTAGTAAAGCCACTTTATACACCGAAACTTGTCGGGAAACTCTCCAAGATAGATGCAATAAACACAAACTTGTTCAATACTTCCACATGCACCACCACACGACGCCACCATATCTTGCCAATGAGGTCTCCCCCCCCCCCCACCCCATTGATATCGGCCATCAGCCAGTCCTACCAATTTCGTAACTATACAAATCACCGTGTTTCGTTCTGCAACACTCTGTTGTACCAGACATCCTTCATTCCTAAAGTCACAAGTGACTGGAATAATATCCCATCACATATACGAAATGATAACTCTGTATATCAGTTCAAGATGTTTTTAAACAAGGACAAGCGCCAACCGCCCTCCTTCTTCGGTGGATCGAAATCGCGCCGAGCTCAGATCTATCATTGTAGATTGCCACTTGGACGCAGTTTGCTTAATGCAAACCTCCTTTGTAATCACCTTTCCAATTCACCTTATTGCCGATGTGGGGAACTCGAGACGACAAGACATTTCTTATTGGTATGTCTGCTTTATGCTATGTTACGTGACGGCACGTTAGGTATGCTTCCCCAATGTGTAGATTTGATGCCTTATTATTTGGTTTCACGCGTCTTAATACAGAAGAGAACCATATGGTTTTTGAAGCAGTCCATGACTATATCTTACAAACTGGCCGCTTTACCACATAAGTCATCGTTATTCCCTCTGTTACTGGAAGATCACCTGTGTGAGGAAATATGTATCCCTTCATGGCATATAAAGATATTCATAATTCTGCTCGCAAGCTCAGTGATATGTCAGTGCTGCCCTCCAGACAAATTTGTGAATGTTTAGTAATAATCTTCTTTTTCCGAATCTTTCTCTCTTTATCTTTCATTTATAGAGAACTTAGTGTGACGTGTATTTTTCCATATCATTCGTGTAATCAGTGTGTGTCGTCATCACACCAATATGTTACATGCAGAAGAGAATGTGAACATACCTGATACCTCTGTCATCATTCAACTATTTTTGTAATTTTATTCTATCTGGAAACGATCTCGAAAAAGCTTAAAGCTTACTGTCGGATCCATTTTATTGTTGCCTACTGATGTGCATACTATACAAGTTGAATGGAAATAAATATTGTTTAAACTAACTTGGACATTCCAGTTAATGGGTGAACCGGCATTCAGTACCACCAAGGTATCTTTCATCTGTGTGAGGAAATCCATTTCACTAATTGTGTGCTAATTAGGAGCGTTCTCGGGTAAAAACCCCGGTAAGCATAATTTGATAATTGCTTGGAAGATTTCCTCGTAACTTTCAAGGGCTTATTCTCACATACCTAGTCGACATCAATTACAGTGCTGATCAGAGATGGCTATAGTTTGTTTTTCTTAATTGCCTACTGAAGTTCTCACTTACCCAGTATTGTTGTTTTAGTTGACGCACCCTTTGCTTCTTGCACCGTGTTCACAGTTGGCAGTAATCAACCTGTTATCTGGTCACTGTTTTTATGTATCAATGTAGCCGACATCATCCGCCCTGATATATATTCACATTGTTTGCTAGATGTTCAAGGACTTAGTTCCCATATAAGTCTTGCGTTCCTCCAGTGATATCATTCCAAAATGGCTAATGCTCAAGTAAACGTTCATTACATCCCAAACGACAGAGGTGGTAGATATCTTGTGTTTAATAACTTCAAGTTTAGTATTAAGACTCGGCGAAATGATTCTGTTCATTGGAAATGTTGTGTAAAAACTTGTAATGCAACTGTTAATACTAAGAACGACTTGTTGACATCATCGCGAAATGTTCACAACCATGAAGCTGACAGTTCCAAAATAGTTGTAGCCACTGTCCTGGCAGAACTCAAGACATTAGTCCGCGAAAACAGCAGACCAATCAGTACATTATACCAAGAAGAACTAGCAAGTAAGTATTTCTTCATTAAACTTTTTTCTGAAAATTGTTTTTTCAGTAAATATATCATTGGTTTGATTGAAAATTACATATCATATTTCAAAAACATTTGACATTCTGTTTTTTTAAAAGGTGTGTTGGGTGAGGGGTTAACAAAAATAATTGCGGAGATAAATTGCATATATGTATACGTACATTTTAAAACATTGGTTACAATGCATACAGATGTATATAATAAATATTTTTCTCTCTCTCTCTCTCTCTCTTTCTTTCTCATTACCCCCTCTCTCTCTCTCTCTCTCTCTCTCTCTCTCCGTACATTCGGTCTCTCATGATCTCTCCCATGGTATTTTTTTATATTGCTAACATTATGTTCTTGTTGTTGCAGACCTTAGAAGAGTTGACACTGATCCAGATATCCTAGCTAAAATGCCAACGTTCTACTCAGCAAAAGCATCACTTTACAGATCACGAGCGAAGACTCAACCAAAACTTCCAAAACAACGGAGCGACATCAGCCTACCGGATCAATATACAAAATCGTCGACAGGATCAAACTTCTTACTTGCAAACGACGGTAACAACAATGACAAACTGCTGGTTTTTGCTATTGATGACAACCTGTATCACCTTTCGCAGGCTTCAGTTTTTTATTGTGACGGAACGTTCGAGAAATCACCGAAGATTTTTCATCAACTTTATTCAATCCACGCCTTTGTTGATGGTCAAATGCGTCCTCTCGTGTATGGTCTTCTACCAAATAAAACAGAAGCAACGTACGAGAGATTTTTCCGTCTCGTCAGTGAGAGAGCTGAGAACAACCGAACTCTATTGACACCAACGCAAATATTCATGGACTTCGAAACAGCAGCCCAAAATGCAGCAAGGACAGTGTTTCCATCGTCTATTCTGAAGGGATGTTTTTTTCACTACAGTCAGGCAGTGTATAAATATGCAACAAAAGAGTGTAAACTTCAAAGTGACTATCAGGACAATGAGGACGTGAGGAGGCTAGTAAGAAGATCCATCGCTTTGCCATTTCTTCCTATGGGAGAGATAAGTGACGCATGGTTCGACATTTTACAAGAGTCCCCGGAAGGTAGCGGCGTCACGAAGTTTAACGACTACATGACAAGTTATTGGGTGGAGGGAGCTCATGGACGTCAAGTGTGGAATAATCATGAAACACAGGGGCCGCGAACTATAAATCACGTCGAGGGATGGCATAGAAAGCTCCAGTTGTTCATTTCGTCAAAGCCAAACATCTTTACATTAATTGAATTTCTCAGACAAGAGCAAGTCTATCAAGAAGTGTCTATCATACAAACTGCAGCTGGTGCCAGGAGTAGACCTCGGCAACAACGATATGTCCAAATCGACAACAAACTCAACCATTTAAAGTTAATGTACTTGCAGGGGCGAATGAACAATCTTCAATTCTTAGATGCTGTGGGCCACAATACTGGCTTTTGAATGACTTTGTGTTTATTCTTATGTATTCTTGCTGTCTGTCATTGTAATACTGAAATTATGGGTATGAGTTAATGTATTTATTGTTGCTGTCTGGCGTTTGAATGGTTAATCGGTAATAAATTTAATTAATGATAATCTACGTCTTGTTCATAACTCCCCAAAAAATTAATAATACGGACTATAAGCGGCGACCCTTTGATGTCACCACTTTCAACACCTATACTCAAAACAATAGCTGCTGGGTAAGTGAGAACATCCCCTTTCAAGTGAAGCGCATATTATGAAGCCACCACCTGTTCAAACTGAACTTAATGCTTCGGTGGCTGAACGTCTTATGTGAAACGAATAATGTCAGCCTTGCGATAATTACATAATCAACTATTTCTATCATAGCTTCCAACTTATCTTTTTCCCTAACACAACCGGGGACAACACTTGGACAAAGTCTTTCTTGAATAACAAAATATTTTAATTTTTTCGCTCCCAGATACAGCTTATGACTAACTGAACGGCGAGTGTAGTGAATACTGTCGGCCTGATTTTCCCCGTTGCGTTAGGTAAAGGATTAAAGGAAATTTGGTATTGGGAAGCTGTGTCTTGGTGTGAAACAAAGACAATCATTGATTGTACTTACACTAATGTGCAATCTAAAACATTACAATTTGTGTCGTCACGAGTTGCGTCAAAATGGTAATCAGCGATATTAAGTTCCAATAAAAATAAAATCCTCGCACCCTCATTGCATGAGAGCTGGCGTGGTTTCTTTTATGTTTACGGCTCCAGTAGCAAATGTTACCATCTGGCGTCACCACGCGAAATATTTGAAATGACGTCGCCCGTTTCGTAATTGCTTCATCAACCATAGAAATCAGATATAAAAAACGTCTTTTTCCGATTTCTTTGTCATCAACGGCGTGACTAGCAAGCCGCTTCATTTTTCTGAATTTTTCACACGTGCAGCAGACGGTGTACCAGATAAAGTGTTGTTTAAATTACAAACCGATTTACGCTTTGAACTAAGATGGAATGAGGTTATCTGGTTTATTGATTATTTATGCTGTGCCGTCGTGGGTACACGAGAAGTTTAGCCTATTTATTAAACCTGTGGTCGTTAAAAGTTGCCTTGCATAAGGCAACTTTTAACGATCACAAGTTTAGTAGGCCCAAATAAGCCTCTCGTGTTTCACGATGTAGGTTTTGGGCTATGGGTAGTGTCTTATTGTAACATATACGTTATTCGCGTCTCGGTTGAACATAAGCTCCGAGCCGTAAACCTCAGACCATGTTACCGTCAGTTCGTCACAATAACTTATAATGTTTCACCTTGGACAAAGTAGACGGCGTTATTAACTCAAGGAGAGCTTTACTAATCGCTTTTCGTCTATCGTCCAGTGTGAACTGTATATTATTGACTTCGCCTAAAAAAACTACTAGAACCAAATTCGGTATAGATGTTCAATATCATAGGTGAATTTTAAATTTGTTCAAATAAATTTGCCACGCCCTTGAGCAGCCCCACAACGAACATAGCTCTTTTAGTAACCCCCAAAATATAAAATAAAAATCTTCGTCTCAAGAACCATCAGTTAGAACCTTTAGATATTTGGTATCAGGGACATTGCCAGTGTGGAGGAGCGGGGATCCCACCGCCACCCCAATCATTTGTCAAATTTACAATAGTGGTAAATTGGAAGGCCTAAACTGGAAAACGTTGGGCGCTGTCTGAAATTATTTCCCCAATACTTTATTGTTGGAATTATGTTCCAAACATGTCTAGAATTTGGCCAAAATATGTTTTTAGACCAAACTGTTCAGTTTAAACAATATTTATTGAAAGAATATTGCTTGTTTTAAATACAATTTGTAAACAATTACATAACCAATGCTGTTCATATAATCTTGTGTCAGTAGATGTATGAGTTGGATTCGACAGCAAGCTAAACCGAACAGTTGTGAAAGGCTTCCAAATATTGGTTGAAAAGCAGTTAAAATCACCCCTCCCCCGCCCCTACCAATAATGATTTGAAGTTGGATTTTGTTATTACCAAGAGCACAAGTTGGATAATGTACGGTCGGATGTACAAATGGAATTCTGCATATTTAACCCTTTACCCAACGAATCGACCGTGTCTGGCCGCGGAATTTACAAATTAACCATTTAAAAGAAAAAAAAAATCCAAAACTTTCAACAGAACAATATCATTTGACCCCTCGTGCAGCTCGTTCCAATTAGAGATTACATGTCATGATTTTGTTATAACTTTTGGAAAATGTTTTGAAAAAAATTTAAAAAAAAATAAAACAAAATTTGTGCTGGTAAGGAACACACTCAGGAGCCAATACTATAGAAATTCTACAATTGTATTTTCAAAAATTGTATTTTCTTTCTATTACTATAACTGACTAAAATGAATTAGCTTTTTAAAAGATATGGCAATTTGCCAACTGGCAAATTGCCACATCTTTGAAAATGCTAAGGGTTCATTTCAACACATTTAAAATCATAACTAGAAAATACAATTCTAGAAAAAACAATTGTAAAAGTTTTATAGTATTGGCCCCTGGTCGCACATTACCCTCTAAGAAAAAGCAATGTGTAAGTCTTGTTTGACCATCAGAATTGCATCAGAATTGCATGATCTTTTCTATAAAGGTTACTAGAAAGATATTTATCACTGATAGTTTGTCGGAAGCGGTGGAGCTTGTATTTGTGACTTGTCGCCCCACCCAATCCGCCTGCGACATAGATTTGATGTAGTAGTAGGGGTTGAGTAAAGATAGCAAAGAGGAAAGTCGGCAAATATAATCGTTTTCCTTTCCTGCATATTGTCCTTGTGTTTAAGCGCTCGTTGCAACGCATTAACTTCTGCTGTGAAATCTTTTATTTGGTATTCTGATTGAGGTGATCTGATCACCAGTGACAACGGCCGATGATACTTTGTCATCATCTTTAGATACATCTGTATAGACCCTTCTATAGATGCTTCTAATTGCCAAGCATGCTGTTTACATCAACAGCAGTAGTATGTCATGTACCTTTCACCCCTATTCTGGATGACCCCGGTGGATGACCCCGGAAGTGACGTCATGTCACGTGACGTAGTGGCGCCATGTTGTGTTGTGATGGTAACCCGCGTGAGCGGCCATGTTGTGACGTCATCTCCATAGTGATACGTGGTGTTAGTGCGCATGCGCAGCGCGTGTTGTTAGGGTGATACGAGCTTCCGTCGTCCATTTTTCTGCAATAAGACGGGGTATGTTCGGAGGGTATGTTCCTTTGTAGAAGAGTAATTTCCCGATTTGTAGAATTATCACAAACAACCCGACAATCCCTCCAAATCACCAAAATCCACCCCAACTTTTACTATTTCGAATTCTTCCAGAATTTTCTGCTTTTATCTATATATGCAATAGTTTTCCTCTATCTGGCCCTGTTCCTTTGTTCTAGAGTATACTCCAGTAGCGTAGAAGAGCCTATTAGTTGGCACAGTTTTGCTTATTATTACTATATTTAGCTTTTCTGGTCTATTCTTGTTAGTTCTAACCCTATTCCAAGTACTCTTGTTGTTTCATTTATCTAGATCATTTATAACCAATCAGATTGCTTGCTTTCCCATAATCTGTATACAGAGTTATCTCCCCTGTGTATAATAAAAGCCTATATCCAATGGCCACATCCCATGGAATCCCATTTTTGGGAAACACCCGTGGCTATGGAATCCCTTTTTTGTCGCATGAGGGCTATGTAAAAGCCCTCAATGAGTCCTCATTTATTATCCCTCATAGCCTCATTGAATTTTGAGGTTATGAGGACCATTAAAATTCCCTCAATGAGGTATAATTTACTACGACTCTTAGCCTCATCTCGGTATTTAACAGCCATATCCCCAGGCACCCCAATTTCGGCACCCCTTTTTGGAAAACATATGGCCTTCGGCACCCCTTTTTTGTCGTATGAGGCCATGAGGACCATGTGTAATCCCCCAATGAGGTCTAATGCAGTCTTACCAACCGCTTCCATCTTGCCGCCAAAGCTCCAGGGCCACTACTGGTCTATGGTCTATCTGTCCTATCATTAGCTTCTACAGCAGTCTTATTCCATTGCGGCCTTGTACCAGTACTATTGACTAAACTACCATCCATTAATATTGACTTGTATCATTACTTCCTAGCTATACCTTCGCCCAAGCCTTCAGAATGTTCAATCAGATTTTCCCTGTATACATATAAGAGATTCCTTAATTGAGATTCCTAGCCGATTCCGTAAAGTTGGATTCCGTGTTTTTACATAAACACCCGATGGTATTCCCCTTCCCTCCTAGTAAAAAAGAAACAAGAACTTTTGTTATATTTTAAAACTTTATTGCCTTTTCTGTACACTGCCTGTTATATAATTCAATACTTGTTCTATTTATTCTGTTATCTTCATCATGTTCGATCTTCGATCACTTCAGTTCGATCTTCTCTTCATTCTTCTTAGTCTGTTCAGTTCTCTTCTTCGATGTCTGTTCTGGTCAACAGTTCATCTTCGTTCACTTTGTTCTCTCCGTTGTCATCACTGGTTCTGTATGTTGATTGTTATCGGCTGTGAAGCTTTATTGTAGAATTCTCTGTAGCGCTGTAAGATCTGGTTGTAGTGACGAATCTTCTCATTCTCGTTCATGGTTTGGGATTCCATGATCTTTCTCATTCCTCTGTCCAGGTCCATCGCAGCAAGCTCGTTTGGTTCCCTGCGTACCAAACGCTGTCGATCTAGTAAGCTTTGCAATAAACTGGGTTCGACCAAAACGTATTCTTTTTCTTCACTTGTTGGATTATGCTCTGGTTCTGGCTTCTTCCCTGCTCCGGTCATTATTGTACGGGGCATTTCTGTTGGAGGTATTGGTATCCACGACTTTCTGGTTGGATTATTGTTATTCATCTGATACGGTTTTGAGAGTTCAATTGGTTCCAATTGGTTTATTCGTTTCAGATTCAGATTCAGATTCTTTATTCACGATATACATATATGTATGATGTAAACAAAAATAAAGATTATGCATGAGTAACAAATAGCATACCGTGGGAAGTGGCATAGCCAGATTGGCTGTCTACCTGCCACCCCCTAAAGGAAACATAACTCACGAACAGACTGTGACTAGATGAGTAAACATAGGGCGATTTGTCCGGTCTATGATAGGGATGCTGGTTCTTCCGTTCCTTGGGTCGAAATTACGTTCAAGTGTGAGAGGCTAGGATAAGAAGCCAGCGGGAGGGTGGTGTTTCTGTTCGTTTGCATTCTTCTTTTTGACCAATTTGTGTCCAATGGTTTCTGACTTGTTCAACATATTCTCTTTGATGATCCTTTGGTCTCCTTTTTGTATGGATCTTCTCATGTCTTCTCAGATGGCCTCTTCTTTTGAACATCTTTGCACACCTGAAGCATTGGAAGCGTTTAGGTCCGTGGATGGATAATTTATGACGCAACATACTTTTCTGCTGAATGAAGGATATCTGACATTTATCGCAATTATGGAGTTCACCCATTTCTGGACAGAAGTGAAATAATGTAATTCGGATGTTTCACCCCTATTTATACCATCGGGTGTTTATGTAAAAACACGGAATCCAACTTTACGGAATCGGCTAGGAATCGCAATTAAGGAATCTCTTATATGTATACAGGGAAAATCTGATTGAACATTTTGAAGGCTTGGGCGAAGGTATAGCTAGGAAGTAGTGATACAAGTCAATATTAATGGATGATAGTTTAGTCAATAGTACTGGTACAAGGCCGCAATGGAATAAGACTTCTGTAGAAGCTAATGATAGGACAGATAGACCATAGACCAGTAGTGGCCCTGGAGCTTTGGCGACAAGATGGAAGCGGTTGGTAAGACTGCATTAGACCTCATTGAGGGATTACTCATGGTCCTCATGGCCTCATACGACAAAAAAGGGTTGCCGAAGGCCATGTTTTCCAAAAAGGGGTGCCGAAATTGGGGTGCCTGGGATATGGCTGTTAAATACTGAAATGAGGCTAAGAGTCGTAGTAAATTATACCTCATTGAGGGATTTTTCATGGTCCTCATAACCTCAAAATTCAATGAGGCTATGAGGGATAATAAATGAGGACTCATTGAGGGTTTTTACATAGCCCTCATGGCCTCATACGACAAAAAGGGGTGCCGAAGGCCATATGTTTTCCAAAAAGGGGTGCCGAAATTGGGGTGCCTGGGGATATGGCTGTTAAATACCGAGATGAGGCTAAGAGTCGTAGTAAATTATGCCTCATTGAGGGAATTTTAATGGTCCTCATAACCTCAAAATTCAATGAGGCTATGAGGGATAATAAATGAGACTCATTGAGGGCTTTTACATAGCCCTCATGGCCTCATACGACAAAAAGGGATTCCATAGCCACGAGTGTTTCCCAAGATTCCATGGGATGTGGCCATTGGATGTAGGCTTTTATTATACACAGGGGAGATAACTCTGTATACAGATTATGGGAAAGCAAGCAATCTGATTGGTTATAAATGATCTAGATAAATGAAACAACAAGAGTACTTGGAATAGGGTTAGAACTAACAAGAATAGACCAGAAAAGCTAAATATAGTAATGATAAGCAAAACTGTTCCAACTAATAGGCTCTTCTACGCTACTGAAGTATACTCTAGAACAAAGGAACAGGGCCAGATAGAGGAAAACTATTGCATATATAGATAAAAGCAGAAAATTCTGGAAGAATTCGAAATAGTAAAAGTTGGGGTGGATTTTGGTAATTTGGAGGGATTGTCGGGTTGTTTGTGGTAATTCTACAAATCGGGAAATTACTCTTCTACAAAGGAACATACCCTCCGAACATACCCCGTCTTATTGCAGAAAAATTGGGTAACATAGCAATCACGTGCTACCATAGAAACCAAGATGGTGGCCTCCTGTATACAAAATGGACGACGGAAGCTCGTATCACCCTAACAACACGCGCTGCGCATGCGCACTAACACCACGTATCACTATGGAGATGACGTCACAACATGGCCGCTCACGCGGGTTACCATCACAACACAACATGGCGCCACTACGTCACGTGACATGACGTCACTTCCGGGGTCATCCACCGGGGTCATACAGAATAGGGGTGAAAGCTACATGACATACTACTAACAGCATTTTCACCAAACTAAATAGCACAAACTAACGCGCGATCTCACTTTGGCGAGATCGCGTTTTGGTTGTTGGAATTTATTTTAACGGAAATTGAGCTTAAATGGATGCAGAGCACAATGTGTGCGGATGCAATGCGCAGCCTGTGTGGATACAATACGTAACCTTTGAGAGGTGTTACGGTAGTCAAATCAGACTGTGAAAACATGCGGGGGTAGGAATTTAATTTATGTTGTATTATTAGTCCCCTACGGGAACCGTAAGAGGACTATAGGATTGCACTCCGTCCGTCTGTCCGCCTGTCTGTCCGTCCGTCTGTCTGTCTGTCCGTCTGTCTGTCTGTTTTTTATGTTTCCAACTCTCCCTCCAACATGCTTTAAGCTACATCTTTCATATTTGATACATGGATAAATGGTTTTGAGGGGATGATGCACGCTCAAAATCATTGTTTCAAAATCCAAGATGGCGGAATGGCAGCCATTTTTGTTGTGTTTTTTAAGCTTTCTTCTCTATTTTCATGTTACCACCATTCCTTCCAACATGGTTCAAGCTACACTTTGCATATTTGGCACATGGATAGAGGGTTGGGAAGGGATGATGCACGTTCAATATTTTTTTTTCAAAATCAAAGATGGCGGCATGGCGACCATTTTTGTTGTGTTTTTTTTAAAGCTTTTCCTCTATTTCATGTTACCACCCTTCCCTCCAATATGGTTCAAGCTACACTTTGCATATTTGGCACATGGATAGAGGGTTGGGAGGGGATGATGCACGTTCAATATTTTTTTTTTCAAAATCCAAGATGGCGGCATGGCGACCATTTTTTGTTGTGTTTTTTTTTTTAAGCTTTTTCCTCTTTTTCATGTTACCACCCTTCCCTCCAACATGGTTCAAGCTACACTTTGCATATTTGGCACAGGGATAGAGGGTTGGGAGGGGATGATGCACGTTCAATATTTTTTTTTCAAAAATCCAACACGGCGCCATGGCAGCCATTTTTTGTGTTTTTCAAGCTTTTTTCTCCATTCTATGTTACCACTCCTCCCTCCAACATGGTTCAAGCTACACCTTTCATATATGGTACATGGATAGAGGGTTGTGAAGGGATTATGCACACTCAATATTTTTTTCAAAATCTAAGATCTGTCTGTCTGTCTGTTCGTCTGTTCGTCTGTCTGTCTGTCTGTTTTTATGTTACCACCTCTCCCTCCAACATGCTTTAAGCTACACCTTTCATGTTTGGTACGTGGATAAATGGTTCTGAAGGGATGATGCACGTTTAATATGTTTTTTTTCAAAATCCAAGATGGCGGAATGGCGGCCATTTTTGCTGTGTTTTTTAAGCTTTTTTCTCTCTGTTTTTTATGTTACCACCCCTCCGTCCAACATGGTTCAAGCTACACTTCTCTCAATTCTCAATTTTTAGATTCCATTCACATTTGAAATCCTGTCTGATAACCTGTATTTTAGCCAAACCACCCCCAGGTCTGACACTCCTGTTGACTGTTGACATGAAACCCGAATTGTCTCCAAGCCGAACCGTCCCCAGGCCGAACCGTCCCCAATTATTTTACCAAAACTGCCCCCCCCCCCCCCCCCAGCTCTGATACTCCTGCTGACTGTAGTCATGTCTTATGTGACAAAAAACACCTTATGTCACAAAAGCGCCGTAGGGGACTAATACCACCTCGGTGGTCAAACACTTGTTTTGTCATAACCTGTTGTTCAGTCACATATTTTACAATTGAGGTAATACGGGGGTGGGGGTTGTTGTTGTTGTTGGGGGGGGGGGTTCTTGATTTGCCGTCTTTTATTGTTTTTTTTTATTTTAGAAGGAGTCAGTGTTGCTATCAGACCTGAAAATAAGCAGTCTGACATTAGCAGAATGAGATCCACAGAGGATGAATTTGATGATGCTATTCCATACAGTGGACCAATTTATCCTCTGGGTACCTCTTTCTGTTCAGTTTTGAGACCCTGACTCAGATTCAAGTTTGTTCAAATCGGGTCCCTGATTTAGTATTTGGGCTCTCTATTGCAGCCCAAAGTTTAACTTGGTGCAATTTGAGAAAATTTCTTTAAAAATCTTCTTCTTCAGATCCACCAGTCAGAATCCTTTTATGTTTGGTATACAACATCTATAGGAGGGGGGGGGGGGGGAGGGGGGGGGGCTCAGATTCAAATTTGTTCAAATCGAGTCTCTGGGTTAATATTTGGGCTCCCTGAGCTCCAATTTTTACTTTGTGCAATACGTGAACTATTTTGTAAAAATCCTCTTCTTCAGATTCACCCATCAAAATCCTCTCATATTTGCTATACATCATCTATAGGGTGTTCAGATTCTGGTTTGTTCAAATCGAGTTCCTCGGTTAATATTTGGGCTCCATATGGGAGCCCGAATTTTAACTTAGTGCCATATGAGGAAATTTCTTCAAAAATCTTCTTCTTCAGATTCACCAGTCAGAATCCTCTCATATTTGGTATACATCATCTATATAGGGGGTGGGGAGGGGTAGGGGGGGGGGGGCAGTTCAAGTTTGTTCAAATTGAGCTCCTCGGTTAATATTTGGGTTCCCTATTTTAATATTTGGGCTCCGAATTTTAACTTAGTGCAATATGAGGAAATTTCTTCCTTTAACATTTGGTGTATATCATCTCTAGGGGGATCAGATTCAAGTTTGTTCAAATCGGGTCCATGGGTTGAAAAGTTTGGGTCTTGTTGGGACTTAGAAATTTGGGACCAAAATTCTAAAAAAAATTTATTTTGATTTTTTAGGCGTTTTGTTCAATTTTGAGATAAAAAAAAAAATTTTAATCTGAAAATTTTGGGTCTGGTTCCGACTTGGAAATTTTTGACCAAAATTTGAAAAAATTTTTTTTTTGGTGGGGGGGTGGGGGGGATTTTTTATGCGTTTTGTTCAATTTTGAGTGGCTTTAAACAATTTTGGGTCCAGTTCGGACTCGTTTTTAAAATCTTGTTATTTAGACCCTGTAGTCAGAATGCTTTCATATTTTGGTATATACTATCTCTAGGAGGGTTAGATTCAAGTTTGTTCAATTCTAGCCATGGGTTGATATTGGGGCTCCTTATGGGAGCCTAAAGTTTTCCTTAATTAGCGCAGTATAAGGAAATTTCTTTAAAAAGTCTTCTTCAGATCCACCAGAATCCTTTCATATTTGGTATACTACATCTCTTGGGGGTAAGACTCAAGTTTGTTAAAATCTGGGTGCCTGGGTTAATATTTTGGCTCCCTATTTGAGCCCAAAGTTTAACTTAGTGCAAAGTGAGGACATTTCTTTAAAAATCTTCTACTTCAGATCCACCAGTCGGAATTCTTTCATATTTGGTATTTGACATTGCAAGGGGGATCAGATTCAAGTTTGTTCAATTTGAGTCCTTGGCTTAATATTTGGGCTCTATTGGTGGGATGGAATGGCAGTTGGCATGTTAGGTTCAGGTTTGTCCAAATACATTCCTTGGTGTTTTTCCATAAAGTTTGCCTCTCATGACTTTGTAGTGTTGATGAACCATGTCTAACTTGTTTAAAACAAACCATAGTTACACTTTCTATGAGCTGCGGACGAACAGAGAAAATATTTAATTAGCTTGCGGGCAGATCGGGAATTTTTAAAAGCCGGGCAGCCGGCAAATCGACACACAACTGGTAATCCCGGTAATTACTTGCAAGCCTGATCGTCTCACCGTCTGCTCTTTTCGCAGTGAGCTTTAAATGTTTGTGTAATTGTTGTTGCAGAGGTCTGGAAGATCTGAAGAATTGTACACGACCTATCATTGAAAAGTGCAGTGATCCTTCATATGTCCGCCAGGTGGAGACGCAGGTGAATGTCACACATGCAAAGATTGTCTGCGAAGGTCAGTGTTATTTTATCTTGCACATTTTTAGCTCAACTTGACAAAGTCAAGCTAAGCTATTGCCATTACTTCTCGTCCGACGGCGTTCGTACGTACGTCCGGGCGTACGTACGTACGACCACAATTTCCTTTGGCACACCTCGCATTTTTGATGAGATCGATTTGAAACTTGGTATGCTTGTTTGGGGTGACGTCTAGATGGGAGCTATTTTCTTCAATTTCCGTTAAAAAATGTTGCCGCTGGCAACGTTCTTAGAACTTAGTTTAGTCAGACCTCCATATTTCCCTTTCGGCACACCCTGCAGGGCACATTCATGATCGGATTGCTTGGAAACCTGGCATGCTTGTTTGGGTGACCTCTAGATGGGAGCTATTGATTTTCTCCCATTTCCGTCAAAAAATGTTGCAGCTGGCAACGACCTTTGAACTTAGTTTAGTCGAGGATTAATATATTCCTTTGGCACGCCGTACAGGCCACATGTTTGATTTTGATCAGATCGGTTAGAATAGCGGTATGCTTGTTTGGGGTTACCTCTAAATGGGAGCTATCGATTTTCTTCGATATCCGCCAAGAACTGTTGCCGCTGGCAACGACCTTTGATGAACTCAGTGCAGTTATGCATCAAAATTTCCCTTTGCCACACCCTGCGGGCACATTTATTATCGGATCGAATTGAAACGTGGTGTGCTTGTTTGCGGTGAGCTCTAGATGGGAGCTATCAATTTTCTTCAATTTCCGTCAAAAAATGTTGCCGCTGGCAACGTACCTAGAACTTAGTTAAGTCAGACCTCAATATTTCCCTTTGGCACACCCTGCAGTG
Organism: Pictodentalium vernedei; assembly: GCA_031216915.1. NCBI lineage: Eukaryota > Metazoa > Mollusca > Scaphopoda > Dentaliida > Dentaliidae > Pictodentalium > Pictodentalium vernedei. Next base: position 176,343,713 of record CM062290.1, read on the forward strand.
CACATTTTTGACCAGATCACTTTGAAACTTGGTATGCTTGTTTGGGGTGAGTTCAAGATGGGAGCTTTCGATTTTCTCCCATTTCCGTCAAAAAATGTTGCCTCTGGCAACGTTCTTAAAACTTAGTTAAGTCAGACCTCACTATTTCCATTTGGCACAGTTATGATCGTTCAGAGGTTATTGTAAATGGGGTGACCTCTAGATGGGAGCTATCGATTTTCTTCCATTTCCGTCAAAAATTGTTACCGCTGGCAACGACCTTTGAACTAAATTTAGTCAGGCATCAACATATTCCTTTGGCACGCCTTGCAGGGCACATATATGACCAGATTGGTTTGAAACTTGGTATGTTTGTTTGGGATTACCTCTAGATGGGAGCTATCGATTTTCTTCACTTTCTGTCAAAAAATGTTGCCGCTGGCAACGACCTTTAATGGACTTTGTGCAGTTATGCATCAATATTTCCCTTTGGCGCAGCCTGCAGTGTACATTTTTGACCGGATCGCTTTGAAGCTTGGTGTGCTTGTTTGGGATGACCTCTAGATGGGAGCTCTCGATTTTCTTCCATTTCTGTCAAAAATAGTTACCATTGGCAACAACCTCTGATGAACTTAGTAGAAACATAGTGCAGTTATGCATCAATATTTCCCTTTGACACACCCCACAGGGCACATTTATGATTGGATCGCTTGGAAACTTTGTGTGCTTGTGTGGGGTGATATCTATATAGGAGTTATCGATTTTCTTCCATTTCTGTAAAAAAAATGTTGCCGCTGGCAACGATCTTTGAATTTAGTTTAGTCAGGCTTCAATATTTCCCTTTGGCACACCTTTCAGGGCACATTTATGATCGGATCATTTTGAAACTTGGTATGTGTGTTCTGGGTGACCTCCAGATGTGAGCTGTTGATTTTTTGTCAATTCCATAAAAAATGTCGTCATCACCAGCCTTTGAACTTACTGCATTTGTGCAGCAACTTATCCCTTTTGCACTCTCTGCAGAGTATATTTATGAATTTCCATGAAAAAGAGAGACAAAACATTACCACAAGCATTGACCTTCAAACTTAGTGCATTTGTGCATTAACATCTTCCTTTGGCATGCCTCAGAGTGTGCATTCATTATCAGGTTGTTTTGAAACTTTGTATGCTTATGCAGGATGACAAAGATAGGAGCTATCGATTTTCTTTTCATTTCCATCAAAAACTGTTGCTGTTAGCAACAATCTCTGAATTTAGTGCATTTGTGCATCAACATTCTTCTTTGACATGGCCACATTTATCATAGGATTGTTTTTGAACTTGGTGTGCTCATTAGGCGAGACCTTTAGATAAGAGCTATTGATTCATTAGCATTCAATTCTGTGAAAAAAGTTGCCATTTACAATAACCTCTGAACTTACTGCATTTGTGTATCAACATTCTTCCTTCAGCCAGTCTTACAGTCTACATTTAAAAATGCATGGATTACTCTGACGTTGTGCACACACAATGCTGTTATGTTGAAATTTCACCAAATAACATTGGTACCAATGATCTGCAATTTTGTCGTTTCTCTTATAACTTACCAAGTTCAAGTTTGTCAAGCTGAGCTACATTATCATTGACACTTTCATTTTTCATTTCCATAATTGACCTTCAAACTTAGTGCATTTGTGCATTAACATCTTCCCTTGGCATGCCTCAGAGGGCACATTCATTATCAGGTTGTTTTGGCACTTTGTATGCTTATGCAGTGTGACAAAGATAGGAGCTATCGATTTTCATTTCATTTCCATCAAAAACTTTTGGTATTAGCAACAATCTTTGAATTTATTGCATTTGTGCATTAGCATTCTTTTTGACATGGCCTGCAGGCCACATTTATCATAGGATTGTTTTTGAACTTGGTATTATTTTAGATAAGCGCTATTGATTAGCATTCATTTCTGTGAAAAAAGTTGCCATTTACAATAACCTCTGAACTTACTGCATTTGTGTATCAACATTCTTCCTTTAGCCAGTCTTACAGTTTACATTTAAAAATGCATGGATTACTCTGACTTTGTGCACACACAATGCTGTTATGTTGAAATTTCATCAAATAACATTGGTACCAATGATCTTCAATTTTGCCATTTCACGTATAACTTACCAAGTTCAAGTTTGTCAAGTTGAGCTACAGTGTAAATGACACTTTCATTTTTCATTTCCATAATTGACCTTGAAACTTAGTGCATTTGTGGATTAACATCTTCCTTTGGCATGCCTCAGAGGGTGCATTCATTATCAGGTTGTTTTGGAACTTTGTATGCTTATGCAGGGTGACGGGAGCGCGATGGCTCAGTGGTAGACTGTTGGACTTCTATGCTAGAGGTCCCGAGTTCGATCCCCGTCCGGAACGACCCGCGTTGTGTCCTTACCGAACAATATTACAGCAATAGCTCGCGGGATTTCCCAATAATGTGAAGCATAGTAACGTTTGGAAATCCAACCTATAACTGAACTCTTACATGTCATCAATTATATATATATATATATATATAATACAATAAATGAGTCATGTGACTACAGGTTTGCTAGATATAAATATTAAAGTAAACTATCGCCGCATATTTGGCTAATGGGATCCTTTATTAGCTTACCGAATGGAGCTAACTTAAACAATGGAGGGAAACACCGAATGGATGTAATTTGTTATAATTCGGGATTCATACATAATTTGTACCCTTTCCCACACGTTCATACTCCAATAAAGATTATAAAAATTGCATTCAATTCTTAAATGTATTTTGTTAATAACTTTACCAGAGAGGCTTGCAGGTTACACGACAAATGAAGAAACATGCTCAGTTTGAAACAATTGAAATTAAATAGAATATAATATGAATAGTATTGATGGTTAACCCTTTAGCTAACACGAAAAACAGACGACACTTGCAACCAAAATTCTTGAATAACTACATATTTTAATTTTTTGCATCAAAAACAAAGCTCATTGCGCCTAATTGGAACGGGCTCAACGAGCTCATTCCAACGAGGGGGTCATAAGCTATGTTTTTGAAACAAAAAATGAAAATTGAATGGCAGTTGTTGTGAATAGCGCTGGTCGGTTTTGACCGTTACGTTTGGTAAAGGGGTCATGTAATGTAATAATAGTAAATTAGTCCTTTGTATCGAAAGTGTCGTGAAACATGTCCATATGATAATATCACAACCACTTTAAGTAGTTAAAGGTGCAAAGTTGATCGGGTGCCACGGAGTGGAGAGGGAATGTAGGAACCCTCCAACTTTTACCTCGCCCATCGGGAAATGACTGACTGAAATAAGCATACTGACGGAAAAAAGAAACGCAAGTTCAGTTTAGGTAATACAACTTTTTTATCCGAAGACCAAATGCAGTAAAATTTGATACATACTGTCTAAAGAGTCTTTGGGTAAAATTCAGTCAACCATGATCACGTGCGTCGCTGCATGCTTTCAACAGATTTTTCGACAAAGTGTATATCCAGGGCACTCCCACGCGCCATGGGCTTGAAAACCATACCAAATCAGAGTTTTGAACAGTACACATCTATTGCACAACATTTCATTTCAACTCGACTGAAAAACAAAATGCCGCGAATGTCCGAAGTTGATAGGGGTATGGCTATTGCTCAAATATTATGCAGGGCCAATCGCAACGTCTCGTCGCCCAGCAATTTGGGGTCCACGAGTCAAGGATAGCCCATTTAGTTGGGCGTCTTAGAGCCACAGAAAGATCAGCTGACCGTCCCAGGAGCGGACGTCCACGCGTTACGTCGCCACGTCAAAATAGAGGCATACGGCTCTCACATCTTCGTAACCGATTTTAGATGGCGACGGGGACGGCGAGTCAGGTTGTAGACACTCATGGTCTCCGAGTGTGTCCAAGAACAGTTAGGAATCGGTTTCGGGAGTTCAATTTAAGGCCACGACGTCCCTACGTTGGTCCGCAACTTACATCCAGGCGACGTCAACGTCGATTGCAATGGCTACGGACAGATGCACCAAATCGGTTTCGCTTGGCCCACTGGAGACGTGTAATTCACTGACGCTTTACAGGTCAGATGGACGACAACGTTGCTATCGACGTCGAGGTGAGCGATATTCTGACGCGGGCGTTAAGGAAAACGACAGATTCGTGGGAGGGTCTGTTATGGTTGGGGGGGGTTTCATGGCGTAAAAACACCTCTCGTGGTCATCCAGGACAATCATACAGCCATAAGATATCGGGATCAGGTCCTTATGCCTCACATCCTTCCACTTATCCATGCGTGTAACCTTACGTTGCAGCAGGATAATGCGAGGCCGAACTTTGCTAGGGTTTGTCTTGACTTCCTCAACCAAAACAATGTACCAGTTCCCGATTGGGGACCATACAGTCCAGATGTGTCCGCGATCGAGCATTTGTCGGACAAACTGGTCAGGAGGGCCAGAAAGCGCGTCAACGTTCCAAACAACGTTGCTCAGCTCACGCAGGCCCTTCTTCGGGAGTGGAATAACATCCAACAAACGACCATAAACAACTTGATGGGGTCAATGGTAAGGGGGGTTAGCGCGGCGTCTGAAGCCCTGGATAGGCACACCCGCAATTGATTCCGATCAGGAAATGGTGTAGGGTACCCACGTTTGAACGTTATCCATGCAAACGCTGTCAGTGTTAAGACAACAAAACTCGACAAAATTTAATCAGTAATGAAGAAATAACATCAAAATCCAAACAATGAAATAATCATCCATAACACATTTGAAATATTTACCACAGAAAACAAAAACTTCCATTTCTTTTTTCCGCTAGTATAGTTGGGATACCGCAAGTAAATTTCCATTTTATTTTTCTCTGTTGATGATTTCAGCTTTTGACTTCTTTTCAAAGAGCTTCCAAAGTAATGATTTCAAGGTTTGGAGACACGTTCTCTCCTCAACCCAATAGTTTCTATTTCATGGTATGCCTGCTGCATGCCATGTTATTACTCTAAGCTGTCCGACACCCAGTCGAATTCTGTAAAGAATCCGCCGCTGTTATCCGCCTGGAACCAGTCTAGTCCTAAAATAGTCAATCGCCTATGTTTGGATTCACTCATCTGAAATATTTCAGTTGGTCGGAAAAATAAACCTGCTGTTCGCTTTTCCACCCGATTGACGTAATCCGGACTATTGAAAAACCAAAAACATTCATATTCTTTGTATCAATACAAGATTTGCAGCTCAATCGAGACTTTATTTCACTGAATTTTTAATGGCATTACAATTAGAAATGAAGACTCGCCGCATCCGTAGTTACGCGACATATTTCCGTCTATTGTGTTAATATCTTGATGTTTTCAATGCGAATTCAAAACTTATTTATTTAAATAGCTATAAAGTACGAAAGAATATCTGTGTATCTTTATCAGTAAAGAGAAATTACATTTCATCAAAGACAACCTGCACGCAAACTGCACGCTGTAGTGTTGTAAGGTTAAAACGTGTTGCCGTAGGTTTTTAGGGATGGATGTATGACGACACGTCTTTGCTGTGTGTTCGAATGTTTTAGTATGGATTGTAGAACTCATTATAAACAACGATCCCCATAATAAAATGCTACCGCGATTCTTTAGTTTAGGCGCATTACTTCACTTCTGCATTTGCCTTTTTTCTGTTTTAATACACCATAAAGACATATAAGCCTACGCCATTTGACTAATAGTTCTTTTTTATAACCCACTGCTTGTGTCAAAATGGCAAAGTTTTCAGCAGCAAGTATTTCCCATAATGCAAATTCATTTTTAACCAAATATACCTTGTTTGACAGAGGTCAGTGAGCATTGTCAAACAAGGTATATTTTGTTAAATGCATAGTTAAAGAGAAAACAGAGTGATTGGAGAAAATTTTGTTACACTGCTGGTTGTGCTACAAGTTAAACAGAGCTGATCCCCATCCCCCTCAAAAGTGTTTTTAGTCGGGACAATTTTTAGTCTAAATTTAACTCTTAGATGTCGATACGCACTTGCTAGTAATCATGTACTTTCTTGTGAGACTAGGAGCCAATACTATGAAACTTTTACAGTTGTATTTTCTAGAATTGTATTTTCTACCTATACTATTCAAAAAACAGAAGGGGATATTTGATATAAGTGAGATATATAAAGAAATATATTTATATTTTCATCAAAAAGACAGTTGATGCATTGCACTGTGACATCTGGTAAATGATTTCAGCGATAGTTGCATGTCTGACAAGCACACATTCCACGCACTGAGCTGTAGAGACATGGACGGTCAGTCAGAGAATTTACCACATTCAGCCCAAGATCTCAGTACCTTGTAAATCCTCCTCGGTTCGCGAGACAATCCATTCTTCCTGCAGTGCAGCGACGAGTTCCTGGACATTGGTAGGGGGCTGTCGGCGTTGTCGTAGGCGCCTGCCAGGCATATCTCAGACGTGCTCGATTGGTGAAACGTCTGGACTTAGTGCTGGCCAAGGCAGTGTAGTGATGTTCTGCTCCTGGAGGAACTCTGTAGCGACACGGGCCCTGTGTGGTCTTGCGTTGTCATCTTAGAAAATGAATCGACGGCCGTGACGTCGCGCAAATGGCATTACATGAGCTGCTAACATGTTGTTGTGGTAGTACTGCCCTGTGACCCGCCCCTGGATGGCCTGTAATGTTTTTCTACTTGCCATGGTTATGCCTCCCCACATCATAACTGATCCACCACCAAAACGATCGTGCTGCGTAATGGTTACGTCATGGTATCGTTTGTTCCGCCGCCGCCACACCCTGTTTCGCCTGTCGTGGAAGTCGAGAGTGAACCCCGATTCATCGGAAAACATGACGTTGCTCCACCGACGATTGTCCCAGCGCTGTAGTGTTCCACACCAATTACGCTTTGCTGCGATGTGACGTTCAGTCAAACGTGGAATTATTCGAGGTCGTCCAGCGTACAAATTCCAGCTGTGCAGGCGATTTCGGATAGTCTGGCCACTGACTCGCACATCTGTCGCTTGGTGCAGCTGCTGTCCAATTTCTGAGGCACTTTGATGGCGGTTACGTAATGCTGTGGTTCGGATGAAACGATCCTGGTTAGCAGTTGTCGCCCGTGGACAACCTGGCCGACGTCTGTCATCAATATTGCCTGTTTAACGATTAGCGTGACCACAACCTGCTAATCACCGATTGAGTAACGTTGAGAATTTGAGCCATTGCAGTCTGTCTGTTGACAGCTTCCAACATGCCCACGTTCGTTACGTGTCAGTCTTCGCATACCTCAAAAGTAACGTTTCGATCAGAAACTATTGATGAACGAGTTTATACCAAGAAAAAAAAAAACGACGAGACCTCCGAGAGAGCCCGTCCAGTACAAATGAAAAGTTCAAAACGTACCCCACAGACATTAACGCGGCGCTCGCGCGAAAAACCTACACGAAGTTTTCGTAGGCCGGTGACATTCTGTCACATTCATGATCCACATTAAACTTAACATATTGGTGTGTCCAGTCACGCGTATCCAATACCATTTTCCGATAATATCAACATCAGTATGGATATCCCCTACTTTTTGGAATAGTATATTAATATAACTAACTAAAATGAATCATTAGCATTTTAAAAGATGTGGCAATTTCCCAGTTGGCAAATTGCCACATCTTTGAAAATGCTGATGGTTATTTCAACCCTTTTAAAGTCATAACGAGAAAATACAATTCTAGAAAATACAACTGTAAAAGCTTTATAGTATTGGCCCTATATTTGACACTTGGATTTGTGTCACTCACGCACGCACAGTCGGTCATACAGGTGGAGGTCTCTGACACTAAATTCGGGCTATTGGGGCCCTGTCTGGCTACTTTGGATTGCGGCACGTACTCCTGAAAGTTAGATAGACAACGCGTCACGACCTTTTCATGTATTTATCCAGCAATAAATTTCCAGGAACTCTTGAGTTTTGAACTATAATCCCGATTGTCGGACTGATATACCAGCTACATCATCAAGGCATGCCTAAAAGTGATGGCTAGCGTCCCCTGTCTGATAAATATCCCGACTACATCATTTAAGATATGCCTTCGATCAAGCCGTGTCTTAAGATGCAGCTGGGATATTTTTTTCAGTCTGGACTTGAGCCATCCAGTCTCGACAAACCAGTTTTACATCCACTCATCATCTTCGACGCACCTGGATATGAAAAAGAGCGGTTGAGAATGCATTTACATTTTTTTTGATACATTAACATCATTTTATGAAATAAAATATTCTAATTGTACAAGGTGGATCATGCTAATCACTGGTACCGATTGCGACTCGAAGATGGTTGATGTCCAATAT